>QXEO01001557.1:0-178924 GCA_007115705.1 Dactylis glomerata
GATCGTCGTCATGGCGGCGGGAGCCATGCCCTTTGTCATCGTGGCGGTGAGTGGAGCGATGCTTGTCCTTGTCACCGTCACGGTGCGCGCCGTCGTCATGGCGAGATCGGTCCCTTCTCTTGGATGCACCGTCTCTGCTGGTCTCCCGTCGTGGCGGATCGTCTTTGCGTCCAGCGTCACGGCTTCGTCCTCGCTTGCCATCATTGTCGCGTATGACGATTCCTCCCTTTGGGACTTCGAACGTCTTATACTTTGGTGGCGGCATGTTGGTTTTATGGCGAGGGGCAGCATTGTCTTGTTGGTATCCGTAAGCAGGGTAATTCTTGCAGGGTGGCGATGGATTTCTCTGTGGGCCTTTGCCATTTGGTTTGTCATCAGAGGATATTGGGATGGCGTTCGCCTGGTTGCGAGCTTCTCTTCTTCGGATTTCTGAGGATCCGGTATGAGATTCGTTGTCAGGGCGCGTACCATGGTTGCCAGCCCCCGGAGCTTTAGAGGCAGTGCTGGACCTGCATAGCGCGGGATCAGATTCGAGCCATCGTGACGACGTAGCCTTCTCCTGCTGCACTAATGCTTTTGTCATCAGTTTCACCGCCGTTTCTAGGGCTGCTGGGCTCTTATTATGCTCCAATAGCTCCTTTGCAGCCACAATATTTTCAATGGGCGTAGCCCTGACTTCATCGCGGTTTTTATCCACGTATGGCGGATTCTTGATGTACATCTTGGCCAGAGTTTCCGCTGTTGGTACGGTGAACTCAAGGTTTCGTACCAGCTGTGGGTCGCCTCCCTCGGTTATCTGGTTCTAGATGAGAGTAACGTACTTCTCCTCCATGTTCCTTGCGCGCTTTAGCATGTCTTGAGCTTTAGCGATGTCGCCATCAAGCTGCTGGCCCATCTTCTCGACTCGCTTTGCTTCCTTGAGGAGTGCTCGCCTCTTCTTCTCGAGATCGTTCACATCTCTGACATAGTCAGGGGTGATTGGATCTGCTAGAGTTCCATAGACGACCTTGTCCAGCGGGGTCGTGAAGTCTTCCGGGTGCTGGTCCACGGGGATGGCGGGTTGCAGAGGCATGGGTCCGCCGTGGATCTCAGGAAGTTGTTCTGTGGCGGGATCAGCGGCTAGTGGCGGGTTACCCTGCTCATTGCCGGCATCTCCGTCGTGGACTGCCTGAGATGGCGGATCACCGGTTGTCTGCCCAGCATCATCTCCTTTGTTGGTTACAAACACCTGCTTGGCCGCTGCTTGTTGCTCTTCAAGTGCCTGCTGCGCCAATTCCGCCTCGAGTTTCCTCATGGCGGCATCGTAGTGGTCAGAATCGTAGCCTTTGCTGTCCCAGTCATCCGATTCACCACTTTCATTAAGTGCCTCTAGGATGGATTCACCTGGGCTATCTTCTCCATTGGAGGTAGATCCCGAAGTGATACCTGCGAACGCAACAAGGCAGTACCGCGGTGTCTCTAACGTCAGATTACTCATGGCGGTTTCACTGCGGTCTTCCACCACTTCCTCTACCTCTAGGGCGGGCTGGGTGGGATTACTTTTCAGATCCGATCTGGGAAACTTGGAAAGTTCCAGATCAGATGAGTCCTCCTCCGTATCCAGCTCGAAAGCGGTCCGTTTGGGGGGTTCATCCATACCGATCCGCCAGAAATTGGTTTCCGTGGCGGGGGTAGGGTTTGTCTCTCCAATGAAGATATGGATATCTCCAATCGGAACGACGGTGAATCGAGCAGGGTCTTCTCTAGCCGGCACCCAGAGGTTATCCGCTGGGACGATGGGGAAGCTGGAATTGTAGAGGACGCGCCCGATGGCGACGGTGTCGCAGATGCCTGCAAAGGCGGATCCCGCCTGGATCCGCGCTCCAGACGCGCTACGCCCCACGGTGGGCGCCAACTGTCGTGGTTTTGTCAACAGATCTGCCATAGAGGTAGGGGTATGGCAGTTTGTGGAAGGGGGTGAACACGGAGGAGCGATCCAGGACGGTGGTAGCACGAGTTTACCCAGCTTCAGATCCCGCAACGGTGGCGAGACCCTACGTGCTGCTATAATTCACTATATGGCAACAAGTGCTTGGTTACAATGATGAGGTTGGCTGTTTCGCTATGCGATTGGCCGTATGACTCTAATCTTGCCTCAAGGGCTGCTCCACACCGGGCTTATAAAGGCGCCTGGCGTGGGCTACACGTTGGTACCGGAGCGGATACAACTTGGAGTCCTAGACTAAGTCCTCTGCGTGTGCTACAAGGCAACCCGCCATGGGCCGTCTCCGAACCCGCCATGGGCCTGTCTCCGGATCCGCCATAAGTGCCTGCGTCCAGTACCGCCGTGGCAACTTCAGCAACTAGGCCGCCCGGTATAGCGAATCCGCCATACCACCCCTGATGGGCCACCCTAGCTTGCTGATTTAGGACTACGTCGCTGGTATACCTATTTGGTATATCCCCAACAGGCAGCGTACCGATTCGGGTGACTTAAGTGACCTGACGGGTAGGTCCCACCTGTCAGGTTCGAATTCGAACTTATCCCGCCCCGGGCGAAGCGGTACTGGGCCGGCCCGTTCGGGTTTATTCCGAATTTGGCCCAGTTCAGTTAGATTCGGTCCGAATCGTTTTTATTTATTTTCCCGCCTATTTTAAATATGTTTCAGATATGATTTTCAAACTTTAATTCCAAGAGATTTAGAAATCCATTTTTAGCAAATAAATATGCGTTGGAAAGCTTAGGAAATTATCTAGCCTCTGAAACTAGTTAGAATCCAATTTGAGTTAGTGATTTAATTCAATAAGAATACTTTGACCATAGCCCTATTAATCTTAGGAAATTTCTAGAAAATTGTTTAAACCTCCTAAAATCTTGAAACTTGGTTTATGAACTCACTAGTCCACTTGTCTACTGTTTAGTCCAACCCTAATCACTTAAAACCTTGTTAGGGGTGTCAATTAGACCCTAATCCAACCCCAGTATGTAGCATAAAATGATAGATCTCTAATATACACTTAGATTAGTTTTTCCCTCAATACCAATTCACTTAATTAATCTCTCCCCACTTGAACTAGTCCTAATACCCTTAGTTTAATACCAATGCTTAGAAAGTAAACAACATATGGCACATGGTAGAAAAATCTAACTTACACACTTGATGAACACTTGGAAGAAACCTTGCAACCCAACTCAAAAAAATCCAACATGAATGCTATTGTTTGCAAACAAGTATGTGTGCTTGGAGTGTTGTTAGCATTGTGTAGTGATTGTGTGCCTTGTGTTTATTCGTTATTAGACGCTAGTGTTGCTGAGGAGGATATTGAGGGGGAATTTTATCAAGAAGAAGAAGACTACCCCAGACACTTTGCCAACCAAGGCAAGCCATCTTTTGAATCATGCTCCACATGCCTAGCTTTACTATTGCATTCTACTTGTTTTTAAGTAAATTGCATGATTGAATTGCTAGAGTAGAATGATAGTTGTGTAGTGATATCTTGCTTAGCAAGAGTATCAAGCTGAGTTTATCCAACCTTATATAGTGGTATCATCACCCAATATAGTTGCTTAGTCGCTAATAAAACTAAGGCCATCTATAAGGGGAACTCTATTTGAAATTGGTGACTTGAACTTGACAACTTGAATTGGAGATTTCTCCTACATGATGGTTTTATGAAAGAAAATAATCTTGACTAAGGACTATGGAATGTATTTGCTAATTGATAATAAGTGATGTACCATGTGAGCCAACCATTACCGTACGACCACATTACCCCTAAATGGGAAGGGGCTTAATCTGTAGCTTGTTTATTTTAGTATGGGAGATCTTGTATCATCTTTTATAGAAGTAAGCCATGCGTGGGTGCTTCCGAACCGAGTGGAAATTTCCATTCATGCAGCACTCTGCAGCGGGCAAAACTATGAGTGCCAAAATGGACTCTTAGGAAAGAATCCTATACTAGAGTAGACAAGTGAAAGAGTTTGTTTGATTATCTGAACCTCGCATACTTTGTGTATGACGAACCGTGGATTTCTCCCGGCAGATGTATCGAATCTTGTGGGTAAAGTGTACCTAACGAGGGTTAACTCGACAAATGTCCTAGATGAAGGACTTAGGATCGGAGAGATAGGGCGTCGGATGAACTCGAAGGTAAAGTTAGTCGAAATAGGTGTGTGTCGAAAGTAAACTTGGGTGTTCAACCTGGCTTGCTTTCAATCTACCCTACACCGTCCCCTCCTGGCCCCTATATATAGGTGGCCAAGTCTCGAGGATCGGGTAGGGTCCGATACAGATTACAATATCGACATACGGTAGGAACTCGTATTCGACTATCATTACAATTGGGCCTAGCTATACGGGCCTTAGGGGTACTCAACTAACGGGCTCTATTAACTATACCCTTGTCAGTAGCCCCTGAGATTCTACCAGAATTGTAGATTCGGGTTGAATCTCTAATTTTCAAATCTTCGACTTGATCAATTCTTCGACTTCTTCTTATCTTCAAATCTTCGACTTGGTCTTTTGACTTCTTCTTATCTTCAAATCTTCGACTTGGTCTTTCGACTTATATTTGTAATAATTTGTTCGCAAGGGGTCTTGATGAACAAGCCTGACAACTCTGACGGATCAAGAGGTCAGTTAACTGCCAGAACAAATACTTGTCACCTACTTCAAATTCAATCCCCTTGGACTTGAATTCGGGATACCGGTCAAACCCATTCTTCTGCCGCATTTAGGACTTACAAAGAATGAATCCCAGTGGTTCTCAGGGTACCCAGTGCGTCCACCAGGATTTTCTTCGCGTCGTAGACACGGATACATACCAGCAGAGCGCATCCATGTGCGTATACCAGGCCACACAGGACGGATCCCGGGGTCTTACCTTCGTGACAAGTCACGGCATTCGAGTTGTATTGCGATAACGCAACTCGAGAATCTCATGTCGCAGTCAAATCTTGACTGAAAATAGTCGGGTTTCTTCAACCATAAAACTCGCTCCCGATGGGAGTAACACTCCTGCACTTCTCGAATTATAATGCTTTGCCAAGAAATATCGTCGGGTGCGCGCTCAGCGCTCCCGATGGGAGTAGCCCCCGAGGCTATAGTCGAAAAAGGCTTTTTTCGAGTATAGGCTCAAAAATGTAGTGTAATTCATCATACTTCAACTCGAGATATTTTAACTTCCAGATACATCATCGTCGAGATACTTCAACTTCGAGATACCTTAAGGACATCTTGCCGTCGAATACTTATCCACCACTTCAGAGAGAAGTTTGTATTTACCATTCTTGAAAATAAGAGCCCCCATGGCTATAATCGAAACTCCTTCGTATACAGTCTTGTGCATCTACTTGGCATTCGTCGGCGCCATCTTTTCCTCTTTCTTATATTATCTTCTTTATGATATCACTGAATACGTCATTCTGTACCATTGCGAACCGTTGCATGGGCAATGCTGTAAATTTCTCATTTTTTGACCGTTAGTGGGCTTACCGTTTCCTATCTTTGCGCCACGTCTCAGCCCACGTTCCTTCTCCCAGAAGATATATAAAGGGGATCTTGGGGAGTTTTACTGTTTACCAGCTCTTTCTCTCCGCCGCCTCCATTGCTGCTCTCCTTTGTCTCCTCCTCTCGTGCATAGCCCCCGAGCGCACTTCGTACTGGATGCGCGTGAAACACCTGGCCACCAAAAACACCATGGCCAAGACTTCTGCCACCAACTGGGTTCGCTCCACCATCACAAAGAAGGAGTTGGAGAAGGCCACGGCGGACGGCCTCATCGCCGCCGAAGATTCCATCAAATTCCCTAGTACTGAACGGATCCCGAAGCCCCCGAGCGGTTATCGGGTAATGTTCCTTGCTTTCCTCCTCCGCGGTTTCTCTCTTCCTGCCCATGAGTTTCTCCGTGGGCTTCTGTTTGTTTACGGTGTGCAGCTCCACCAGCTCACACCAAATTCTCTTCTGCACATCGCCTGTTTCGTGACTCTCTGCGAGTCCTTCTTGGGCATTGAACCCCACTTCCTTCTGTGGAGGTCAATCTTTCGACTCCGCCCCAACGTTTCTTTGGCTAGGAAACCTGAACTGGGCGGAGCCGTCGTTTCTGTGTGCCCTGAGGCGCAATACTTTGAATTTTCCATGGCCGCGTCTGTCCAGGGATGGAGGACAAAGTGGTTCTATATCAAGGACCGCAAATCCTCTCCTGAAGATGAATTCGGCCTGCCTCCTTTTGATGCTTCCCAGGAGGTAAAGAAATTGGCATCATGGGATACACTCCCCTCAGATGCAGAAGCACAAAAAATTCTCCCTCTTCTTTCCCGCATCAAGTCTTTAAAAGGAGGTCAAGGGGGTGCTCTGTCGGGTATGCAACTCATGGCGTTTTTTATTCAACGTCGAGTTCAACCCCTACAACACCGCCTTACCAAACTTTGGAATTACTCCGGCTTGGAGGATCCTACTCGCATATCTGAAGATCTAATATCGAAAGAAGATGTCGACAAGCGAGTCAGGAATCTTACCAAGCTCACCAAGGAACATGCAGTTGCGGATTTAACCACTGACTTTTTTGACTCCGTGCATCCTCTGCCTGAGGTATGTATCTTCGCGTTTACTTATTGTCGAACTTTGCTTGGTTCGATTTGTGTTATTCTGTGCCATTGCATTCTGCTAATTTATTCATATGCAGGGTCATCAATTCCCTGTTTCTCGTCCTCCTCTTCCAGAGGCGGGGCCCCTACCAGCTGATCTTGCCTCTCCTGCATCTGAAGCCCCCAAAGCTGACGAAAGTCAGGATGGAGATGATGTTGAAGAATCAGAAGAGGAAACTAGCTCGTCGACATCGCCTCCTCCTGTACTTGCTGAAGATGTTGGTGTCGACAAGAAAAGGAAGCGTGTCGACGAAATTGCTTCATCGAGTTCTGCAGCAGCTGGTAAAGCCCCCGTTCTTGCAGAAGATATGGAGTACTTCGACATGCTTGCATCGTAAGTATTGTAGTCGAGTTCTTCAATTGCATTGTTCTTGCCTTGTTTTCATAACTTATATTTTTCATGCAGTGATGATGAAGAACCACCAACATATGCGACAGCTGCTCCACCACCTTCTCCTATGGCCATTGATGAGCCTATCAAACCAGATGTTGCACCGAGGGCTACCAAGTCCGGTGTGAAGAAGGTTCCTCAAGCCCGATACTCAACGCTCAAAGAAGGCCAAAGAAGCCGAAGTTTCTCTGGAAGCCCATGCATCTACGGTTTCCTCTGATGACGTGAGCAATTCTTCTTTACTTTCTTTCCTTTCATGCACTTCTACTCTTACACACTTCTTTTCTCAGGCTTTAGTGAAGAGATTTATTGCCCTGGGCACGGAGTGTGCGGGGTACCTAAAGGTTGCGAAAGCTTCCGAAGGTACAATCTTGATGTCTAGTCATTACTTTTCTTCTGTGCTTTTTCTTTTCCCACTTATCTGACTCCCTTTTGTCTTCTTTTGTAGCTGCCTTAGCAACAGCCAATGCTCGAATTGCGTCGCTGGAAGCGGAGCTCAATGCTTCGCGAAAAGCTTATGATGTGGCGGCCGCTGCTAAAGCGAATGCTGAGAAGTCGCAGAAAGCTGCGCTTGGCAAGGCGAAGAAAGCTGAAAAAGCTTTAGCTGAAGCCAACAAGGAGCATGCTCAACGAGAGCAAGCCGTGGCGGAGCGTCTTCACACCATGTCTACTGCTGCTGAAAGTAAGTGCTTAGCCTTGTCTTCTGTTTTCGTCTTCTGTTGCACTGGTGTATTTGTTGACACTTGTCTCTTCTTTTCTTTTCAATTGCTCAGAATTCACCGGGGTATCTCTGTCGTCCTTGCAAACGGACGATGATCCTCTTATGGATGCAGTTAACCTACTCGAGGAAAACTGGATATCTATCCAGGAGACTTTTGAGTTG
This sequence comes from Dactylis glomerata, assembly GCA_007115705.1. NCBI lineage: Eukaryota > Viridiplantae > Streptophyta > Magnoliopsida > Poales > Poaceae > Dactylis > Dactylis glomerata. Next base: position 7,900 of record QXEO01001557.1, read on the forward strand.
GTTAGCCGCGTTTTATCACGGCTGTTTGCCGGCTTGTGGCCGAAGAAAAGGGCGACAGTTCCGAAGGATAACTTGACTGAACTTTCCAAGTCCTTCGATACCACTGAAGACCCCACTCTCCAGCTGAAAGGTCTTTCCATTAAGCGCGGCGCCGAGGGTGCTATTGCACTTTCCCTTGCTCATGGGATGAATTTCGACTGGGAGAGGGTTAGCTCCCCTCATGGCCACACCCGTGACGAGATGAAGGCTTTTTTCGAGAGGGCAAAGAAGTTGGCACCTGCATTATTGACAACTATTTCTCCTTCGGCGGCCTCTGCGGTGCCTGCTGCACCAGCTTCAGCGGCGGAAAATCCAGTACCACCATCGACTTCTGGCGAAAAAGTTGCCGTGCCCTCCTCTGCCACGGAACACAACGCTGAGGTGGCGTAGACTCGGCTTTCCTTGTAGTTTTTTAGTTTTTCTCCTTTTGGATGCAAGAATACTCTAGTTGCATGCAACCCGAGAACTTTAGTCATAGGGTCTTGCACTTATGTAAATATATTTCCAGCGTATGAAGTATTATGTTGTCTCTCTGAAATGTTTTCTCCTTTCTTTTCCTTTTTGGCTTGCAGTCAATGCGTGTCAATGATCCTTTGACTCACGGTCCTGCTCCTTCTTCTACCCGTGTGTTTGGTTCTCACATTCCGTCGACTCCTAGTCGATGCAGCCGATGCGCAGAGTACTCTTCCAGAATTTCTGATCTTGAGGCTCGTCTGACTTTAGCCAAGCGTCAAGCACAGATGGCTATTAACAAAGCTAGCAAAGCCAGTGGTTATATGAAGCGAATATCTTCACTAGACGAAAAGGTCTCCAGCTTGACGGCTAAGATTCTGCATAATGAAGAATGCGAATCCTTTATCCTTGGCATTGTCGAGTCTGCCTGCGAGATGTTACGATGTGAGTTTTCTTTTGACTCCTCCTTTCCCTGTTTGTGCACTGCTGTTCTTGTGACACCTTTTACCATTGTAGGTACTTGTTTAGATTTTGCTGCTGAAGAACGTCGAGTTGCTGAGCGAAACGTGGCTTTGGAGAAAATGTCGACTGGCTGTGAGACTTTGTGGTCTGATCCTCGACGCCGGGGCGCCATTGTATTGCTTCAAGACCGTGCCCAGCATATTGGCGAGTCAGTTGATGGTTGTCGGCGAGCTCTCACAACTATGCACTCCGTTATGCTTCCTCGTAATCCCTTGCCTGCAACTTTCCCACTTCTTCTTGATACTTTCAGATCCAGCCATCGTATTCATAGGTTGATAGAGCTGAACTTAGTGGCTGGTGCCAATTTTGCTCTCGGGTGGATATGCAAGTGGCACCCCAGGCTGAATTATAGCATGATGTCCCTGAGTTTGGTTCCAGGTGGAGCTAGCCTTCGGGTACATATGGAGAACACGCTGCAACCTGCTCGAAGACTCGTAGCTAGGCTTCTAGAGGCGGATGCTGCGTTTTTCCGTGAGTACCATTATTTAGATCCTTTAGGCGTAGATGATTCTAACAACCCGATGTTATAATATGTTTTTGTATGTGTGTAACGCAAGAGTATTTCATTTTGCGACTTGTATGTCGAAAAAGTTTATCCTCAGAGCGTTTTTGTGCGTTTACCGCATTTCTTCCTTCGAAAGACTCGTAAACTCGAATATGAGGAACGTTTCGTCTTTATTATACTTTGTAATGTAAGATACATGGGGTGACCCAAGAGATCCGGCCTGTGACCTGTGTTCTGGATCTAGAGGGCATTGCCCCTGGTATAACTCGTGGCTTTTACAGCCTTTATTGATGCTTATGTCGTCGTGGCTTTCCCTTTTTCCTCTGCGCCTGTGTTTTCTCCTGATGCTCCTACTCGTGGTTTCTTCGTTTCGGGCTCCGCGACGCGTCCTTCGGGTAGCTTGACGCCCTCTGTAGTCGCGTTTTTTGCCTTTTGTGCATGGTTTGCTATGACGCCAAAATTTTGCGCCATCTTGTGGAACTCCCTGTCGCAGAGATCTGAAACTTCAAAACTTCCTTTCACTGTAATTATTCCTCTTGGTCCTGGCATCTTAAGTACTAGATATGTATAGTGGGGTACTGCCATGAATCGCGAAAACGCGGGTCGTCCGAGGATCGCGTGATATTGAGATGGTCAGTCCATGACTTCGAAGTCTAGCTTTTCTCTTCTATAGTTTTGTCGGTTGCCGAAGCAAACATTGAGTGCTATTCGACCCAGTGGGTAATTGGCACTTCCTGGTACGATTCCATGGAAGGAACAATCTGTTGGCTTCAGGAACTCTAGTGATATATGCATTGCTCGGAGTGTTTTCACGTATATCAAGTTAATTCCACTCCCTGCATCCATGAATATTCTGTCGACATCATACGCGCCGATTTGAGCTTTGAGTACCAAAGGCGCGTTTCCCGGCCGAGGTACTGTTATAGGGTGATCTTCTCTGTTGAACTCTATTGGTTGCTCTGACCAGTGCAGATACTCCGTTGTAGCTGGAGGTGATATGACTGCTAAGTTGACTTGTCGAGTTATGCTCTTCTCTTCTTTGTTCGACTTTGGTACAGGTTGTATCATTGATATGATGTGTCCTTTTGATGGTACATACCCTTCGTCGTCGTCCTATCCCTGGTTTTGCTGGTCTTGTCCTTGAGGCGCTCCATTGTTTCTTTGCTGCTTTGCCGGAGGGTTGTTGCTTCCTTCGAATCCTTGTCGCCTTGCTTCGATTTGCTTATTTACTGCCGCCTCTTGAAGTTTTAAGAATGTTGTGCAATCTTTCATTGCATGCCTTGATACTCGCTTCCCATCGACGAACGCTGAGTGTATATGACAAGGTCCATTGAGCATGTCTTCTGGCGAGGGGTTGTATTCTCCGGATTCTCTTACAGGGAATTTTTTATAGTCCTCTCTTCCGTAACTTCGATATCCTAAACTTCTTCGATCACTTCCTTGGTAGCTGTTGTCTTTGTATCCTGCGGCGACTTGGCTATGAGGGCCATAGTTGTCGTAGTTTCTGGACCGTCTCCTTTGACTTCCATATCTATTTCTTCTATCGTCTTCTGGAGATCGCGTCCTCTTATTGTTGCACGCATCTTCTCCATCTGCGAATCTGTTTGCTGTGTCCATGAGGTCTAACACTGTTTTTGGCTTGATTCTACCCATCTCCTCGACTAGGTCTCTTCGTCTTAATCCAATGATGAACGCATCTATTGCTCTTTCGTCTGAAACTTCGACTGCTGAATTTTTGATAAGGCTCCATCTTTGGATGTATGCCCGTAGTGTTTTGTCGCGTTGTTGCACACATGCTTTGACTTCTTCTATTGATGCTGGTCGTTTGTATGTCAACCTGAAGTTGCTTGTAAATTGCTTTGTGAGGTCTTCCCAGCTTCCAATAGATTCTTTCTCTAGTTTGCTCAACCATGACCTTGCTGCGCCGGTGAGGTGTAGTTGCAAACTTTGCATTGCTGTTTCCTTGGTTCCTCCTAATATTTGAACTGCTTGTAAGTAATCTGCGAGCCATGATTGTGGTTCCTGTGATCCGTCGTATTTTTGCTGATCATGAGGTAGCTTGAATCCCTTGGGAACTGGAGTGGTGCGAACCCTGCGGGTAAAGCATGATGCCCCCATCTCTTTTTCGTCGTCTTCATAGTCACGCTTTTCACTTGGGGATCGTGACCTTCGGGTTCCGCCGTGCTGCTTTGGTGATGGCGATCGAGATCGGTGTTTGCTGCTTCTACGCCGAGGACTATTGTGACGGCGAGGTGACCTTGCTTTGTGCACTTCCTTGTGATGACATGCTTCTTCTCCTTTTGCTGATAGCTTGTGGCCCACCATGTTGAGTCCGTTCAGTGCTGCTCTATGCATATGTTCTCTAGGATCTCCTGGACTTGGTCGAGTTGTAAGTAGATATGCTTGTGCTGCCACTAGTGCTGCTTCAGGAGTTTTTGGTAGGATATTTCCCTGCTCGTCGACCGATAGGAAGGACGAGTCAAGGTTTTTGGAAATACTCTGCCTGTCGGAGTACTCGAGGTTGTCGTACCTTGAACCGTGTCGACGATTTTTCCTTGCGTTGCTGTATGATGCGTCTCTTCGTGCTTTTCGAGCAGCTTCGCTAGCTGCAATGGCTGAATCTTTCCTTCTTTGTATCTCTGTTTTCTCCTTTGCTAATTGCTTGGCCTGCTGCCTTAGGGCGTAGTGATACCCCAAAAGCAGGTTTTTGCTGGAATTTGATGGTATTGGCATGCCGTGTTCTACGGCTTCTCTTATTATCCTCCATTCCTCGACTGATAGTCGAATTTTTTCCCTGGTTGCGAGGGATTCTGGTGTTTGCCCTTCTGCTAGGTGATTTGCTCCTCTGTCGATATTTGCTGGGTTTAGTACTGGATTGTCGTTTTCGTCGAACTCTTCTGAGTTATCTCCTATAATGGCGAGCACCTAGCATTGTTTGCCGATGTTACCCTCGAAGCTTGAGAAGATCGAGTTACTATCCTCAGAAAGCTCTAATCCTGTCTTCCATGTGTCTGTTGATTTGTCCGCAACATCGTCGAGGCAGATCGTGAGATCTTCGAGTTGGACTCCTACGTCAAAATTTTCCTTTTCTTCATTGTCCTCTGCGTTCTTTTCTTTTTGCACTTCCTCTGGGCTGACCGGCGAGTTTACCTCGCTGGAAGAGCCTTCAGAATATTCCATCATTGCTGCTGTTTCGGGCTCACTTGCCGACGGATCTTGTTTCGTCGGATCTGAAAGGCGAGATGAACCCGACGGTCCGATGAGGATGTTTAAGCTTCCGATTGTCAACTCCATCTCTTGATTTTCGTCGACTTCTGTACTGCTGTTGGATAAAAGCGAAAAAGCCGTCGAATTCATGATTCCAACGCCCAAGGTCCCCACGGTCGGCGCCAATTGACGAGGGTTAACTCGACAAATGTCCTAGATGAAGGACTTAGGATCGGAGAGATAGGGCGTCGGATGAACTCGAAGGTAAAGTTAGTCGAAATAGGTGTGTGTCGAAAGTAAACTTGGGTGTTCAACCTGGCTTGCTTTCAATCTGCCCTACACCGTCCCCTCCTGGCCCCTATATATAGGTGGCCAAGTCTCGAGGATCGGGTAGGGTCCGATACAGATTACAATATCGATATATGGTAGGAACTCGTATTCGACTATCATTACAATTGGGCCTAGCTATACGGGCCTTAGGGGTACTCAACTAACGGGCTCTATTAACTATACCCTTGTCAGTACCCCTCTGCAGAGGTTTTAAAACTATTCGAATAGCCGCATCCGCGGTCATGGACAGTTGGCAAGCTGTACTTGACTTTTGTCAAGAATGTTAACAACTTATGGTGAACTTGGTGAATGACTTGACTTGACATTGATGTTGACACACTGGAAGTTCCTCTTTAGATTGAACCTAGAGAATTGAATCTTCTTCTCTACTAATGAACCTTCTTGGGAAACAAAACTAGCTTTTGCAAACCAACTTAGTGCTTAGTCCACCATATCAACCTTGCATATCTACTTCATCATTTCTTTTATAAGATGGTTTGCGAGTGCATCCAATGTACTCATGGTTGTGTCCCTGGCTATCAACTTGGCCAGACTATGGGAAAGAGTATCCGGAGGAAGGTTATGAAGAAGAGTATCAGAACTAAGATCATCTCCTGAGTCGCCATTGCCTGTAGGGTGAAGGCATGGACCCGAAGACGTTATTTCCGCTGCTATATTGTGTTGTAATATGAACTTGGTCACTATGACCATTTGTATTTGAACTATTCGTATTGTAATGTCTATGGAACTGGTTACCAACTACGTTATGTGTATCACAACAATGATTCTGGGATTGTGGTGGAATACATAACGGGCACTTCGAATTTGTGATAAATTCGGGGGTGTCACACTATTTCTCTTAACTTTTATATATGTATAGATAAGCATGGAATCGTCGGCACTCGCCACTCGGCACGTTTGCTCAATCGCGCTAGGCTAATGTGATGGACCGGCGCTGGTATGATTGTCGGCGAAGGAATTCACGTGTGACACCTGACTTGGGGTAGAAGAAATCAAGAGCAGGAGAGGAAGAGAGAGAGGAGTCGAAGATGAGTTCTAATTTCCAGTTCAGGCATAATCATCCGATTACAAGCAACACCCTTTTATAACCACACGTACACCACGTTGGCTGGCACGCAGGCCCACACACTCTGATTACCACATCACCAACTACGTCTTCTCATTGGCGACGCGTAACTGCGCCTAAGGCGTGTCGTCGATCGTCACATCACCCCCCGGAGAAACACTCGCATGACCCCAGGCGAGGACCGCTGGAAAGCTAGTCTTCAGAGCATCCCAATCCTCCCAAGTTGCAGTCTCGTCAGGTAAGTTCTTCCACTTGATTAGCACCTGGACGTTGGCGTGATTGCCTTTCTTTGTCATACGGCGATCGAGAATGGCCTCCGGTTCGGTATTCACACAGTCCAACGCTGGCAGCTTGGGCAAGTCCGTGAACACAGGTGTGTAGTCAGCTCAGTACTCCTTCAACTGTGAGACATGAAACACATTGTGGATGCGGCTGGCTGCAGGAAGATCTAGGCGATAAGCTACCTTGCCGATCCGTTCCAAGACAGGATAGGGTCCAAAGTACTTATAGGACAGCTTGGGAAAAGGGCGATTGACCACACTGTGTTGAGCATACGGTTGCAGACGCAAAAGAACAGCTTCTCCAACCTGGAACTCTTTCTCAGTACGATGTTTATCGGCGTTACCTTTCATGCGTTTTTGTGCTGCTTCCAGGTTCTTCTTCAGAAGTGCCAACTGACCAGCACGCTCTGTCAGCACACCAGCCACCGGTGCAGAAGGATCGATGCCCAGCTCGGGCATTGCACCAAAATTTGGCTCATGGCCGTAGAGCGCATGAAATGGAGAGCAGCCCAGGGAGGTGTGGAAACGGGAATTGTACCAGAACTCCGCGAGAGGAAGAAGACGGCGCCACTGGCGAGGGGCATCATGCACAGCACATCGAAGAAACATCTCCAGACATTGGTTAACTCGTTCCGTCTGGCCGTCAGTCTGTGGGTGGTAAGCAGTGGTGTACTGAAGTTTTGTTCCCAGCTGTTGGAACAACATTTTCCAAAAGGCGCTTGTGAAGATGCGATCGCGATCGGAGATGATCGTGTGTGGCATGCCATGGAGCTTGATCACAGTGTCGATAAAGACACGAGCCACGGATGGGGCTGTGAACGGGTGTCGAAGGGGAACAAAGTGGGAAAACTTGGTGAAACGATCAACCACGACCAGAATGCAGTTATATCCATCAGATAGTGGAAGACCCTCAATAAAATCCATGGTGACATCCCGCCACGGGCCTGTGGGAGGTGGCAAGGGCTGCAACAGACCTGCTAGGGAAGAATTGACGTGCTTGGCGTGCTGGCAAGTGTCACAGTGGCGTACAAAATCCGCCACTTGGGCCTTGAGACCACTCCAGGCAAACAGACGCTTGATGCATTGGTAAGTTGCATGCGCTCCCGAATGGCCACCCACGGCGCTAGAATGAAACGCTGTGATCAATTTGGTCTGCAGTGCTGAATTCGCGCCCACCCAGACACGTCCGCGAAATCGAATCACACCCTGAGCCAGAGTATAGCCGTGCTCATCAGGAGAAACAACGGCGAGTTTAGTTAGACGTCGCTGTGCGTCAAGGTCAGTGACGTACGAGTTGAGCACCTCCTGAAGCCAAGCTGGCTGGACCTCTGAGCACTGTTGAATAACCATCAGGTGACCAACCCGAGAGAGAGCATCAGCAGCAAGATTTTCCGCTCCTTTTTTGTAAGAAATCTTGAATCACAGACCCATGAGACGGGCCATGGCTTTGCGCGACAACGGTGACTGCAGCGTTTGGTCGTCCAAGTAGCAGAGGCTGTGGTGGTCTGTTCGAATCAGAAACTCCGCGCGCTGAAGATACGGGCGCCATCGTTCAATCGCCATGAGCAGAGCAAAGAATTCTTTGTCGTAAATAGACAATGCAAGATGGTTTGCGCCCAACGGCTTGCTCAGGTACGCGATTGGGTGGTGATCCTGCATCAGTACCGCGCCGATGCAAGTATCGCAGGCGTCGGTCTCGACAACGAATTGCTTGGAGACATCTGGCAATGCGAGCACCGGGGTAGACATCATGGCGTGCTTGAGGGCATGAAAAGCATCAGTGGCCGCTGGTGTCCAATCGAAGCCTTTCTTCTTTAGAAGATTCATCAGGGGCCTGGCGATCACAGCATAGTTGCACACAAATTTACGATAATAGCCAGTTAAACCGAGGAACCCTCGCAATTCTGTCACGGTGGCGGGCAGCGGCCAATCCATCATTGCCTGTGTCTTCTTGGGGTCCGTGGCAACGCCATCGGCAGAGATGATGTGCCCAAGATATTCCAGACTATCACATGCGAAAGAGCACTTGCTAAATTTGATGAACAGTTGCGCTGCTCGCAGCAGTTTCAGAACCTCGGTCAAGTGCTCAATGTGCTCTGACAGAGAAGGGCTGTAGACGAGGATATCGTCCATGAACACCAGGACGAAGCGACGAAGGCATGGCGCAAGGATGGAATTCATAACACACTGAAACGTTGCTGGTGCATTGCATAAGCCGAACGGCATTACCTTAAACTGATAGTGCCCCTGGTGGGTTTTAAACGCCGTCTTTGCTTCATCTTCAGGACGGAGGCGAATCTGATGGTACCCCGCACGTAAATCCATCTTGGAAAAGATTTTAGCACCAGCAAGCTCATCGAGTAACTCGTCAATGACGGGCATTGGGAACATATTCTTCACTGTCAGCTCATTGAGACGGCGGTAATCGATGCAAAACCGCCACGATCTGTCTTTCTTGAGTACCAACAGCACAGGTGAAGCAAACGGTGACATACTCTGAGTGATAAGGCCCGCCACGAGCATTTTGCGCACCTGCTGTTCGATCTCCGTCTTGTGCTCAGGCGAGTAGCGATAAGGTCGAGCATTGAACGGGGCAGCGTCAGGCTTGAGTTGAATGGCGTGATCGTAAACGCGGGACGGAGGAAGTTCTTGTGGTTCCGCAAAAACATCAGCATATTCAGACAGTAAAACTTGCACTTCGGCAGGAGCTGCGGCTGCCTCGATCTGGGCATCAGGATGAACCACCGCCAGATCCCATATCTCATTTCCTCGAGACCATTTAATGAGCTGTTCCACTAGGAGTTCACATACTGAAGTGGCATCAGTAGGTTGCACGCCTTGCAAGGTTACCCGTTTGCCCATATTGGTAATACGCAACATCTTGTTCACCCAATCTCCTGTGACAGGATCGTGTTTCTTGAGCCAGTCGACCCCCAAAATTGCATCATACGCGCCGAGAGGCAAGACACGCATAGGTGTATGAAACTGTTCCCCCTGAATTCCCCAGGTCAAGTTTGGCACCCAACTATCACACTGCAACTGTTCATTGTTCGCCAGTTTGACAGTTACTGGAGTCGTCTGTTGTGTAGTACAATGCAACCGAGGCAACATAGAACTGTTGAGGAAGCTCCCAGTGCTACCAGAATCCACCAGGACAAGAAGAACTTGATTTCCCACTGTTGCTCGCAGCCGAATGGTGTCCCCGGAGTCAGTGCTAGACAGTGCATGAATAGAGAGGCTAAGCTGTTGTGCTTCAGCGAGATCCTGCAGCTCCAACATGTTCAGGACTTCTTCGGAGAGCTGTGCAGGAGTGTCGTCAGTAGTCATGGCATGCAATTCCCCCACCTGCTTCTTGCCGCACTGATGGGTGGGATCAAACTTGTCACCACACTTGAAACACAGGTTATTAGCACGCCTGTAATCCCGCAGTTGCCTGTCCTTCCAGAGGTCACCGGTGCCCAGTTTGAGAGCTGGCCGAGCAGGTTCAGTGCGTTGAGCAACCAGATCAGCGCGAGGTGGTTGGTACTACTTTGCTTCCACGGTTTTGCCTCTGCCAGTACCTCCTGCTGAACCAAGGCTAACAGAATCGCACGCTCGACAGTTTCTGGTACTTGAGACTCGACAGATGCACGGATCTCACTCTTCAGACCCTTGATGAACTGGGATACATAGAATTGTTCATCATAGTGAGGGTTCTGAATGGCAATCTGATACGACAACTCTTCAAATTGCAGTTGATATTCCTCCACTGTACCCCTCTGTTTGAGTGCAAGTAGCTGTTTCATGAACTTCCTATGATCATCTGCGCCGAATTTCTCCTCAACCGCGACCATGAGAGCAGTCCAGGTTGGTATCTCCTACCGCAGATGATAGGCCTTGAGCCAGAGCGCCGCGTTCCCTTCCATATGCAATTTACAGGAAACTAACCAGAGAGAAGGATTGACGTTGAACAGGCAAAAATAATCCAAGCACTTGTCCTTCCAGATGCGTGGGTGAGTGCCGTCGAAGCGGGGAAACGACATCTTGAGCTGATGCCGTGGTGTGTCCTCCGTGCGAGTTCTACCGCCTCCTGCGCCACCAAAACCACCGCCCCCTGCGCCGCCAGGTCTACCGCCACCCATGATACCGTCGCTGCCATGGTGGTACTGGAGATCACCCTCAGCACCCATCGAGGCCGCCGACGATGCGCCCGGCGTGTTCCCTGACCACGTCACCTGAGCAGGACGAAGCGTGGCCTTGCCGACGCCAACCGCCACCGTCGGATCCGCCTCATCTTCCTCTGGTGACGGAGGACGGCCCTGCTCGCGGTCCATGGGTTGCGTGCTGGTGGCGATCCGGTTCTCCAACGCCGCGAGTTGGTGTGCCACCGCTTCACTGGCCTTGCCGTTGTTCTCCACCGCCGCGGAGACGAGTCCCATCTGCGCCAGGAGCTGCTGCTGCGTGGTGTCGATGCGGGCAACATGACCATGTAGCAGATCCAAGCTCGCACGTAGTTCATGGATCGACGCCTCCGTCGTCGTACGGAGATCGTGAAGGGACGCCTCCGTTGATGCCGCTGCCTCGCCCATCGCCGCCAACACCAGTGTCGTCTGCGGAGATGGCTTCGACGGCGCCGTGGTGAAGATCCTCGCTGAATCCAAGCCAACCGACTCCCGGATTTACCGAATTTGAGGAGAATTCGAGAGGAATCTCCCCAAATCGGACCGCTCGTCGGGATTTTAGGGCTTGAGATCTCGCGAATCGGGATCCGGCCACGACCCTGGCCCCTCGGAGAATCGCCTGAAATCTGATACCAATTGTGATGGACGGACGCCGGTATGATTGCCGGCGAAGGAATTCACGTGTGACACCTGACTTGGGGTAGAAGAAATCGAGAGCAGGAGAGGAAGAGAGAGAGGAGTCGAAGACGAGTTCTAATTCCCAGTTCAGGCATAATCATCCGATTACAAGCAACACCCTTTTATAACCACACGCACACCACGTTGGCTGGCACGCAGGCCCACACACTCTGATTACCGCGTCACCAACTACGTCTTCTTATTGGCGACGCGTAAGTGCGCCTAAGGCGTGTCGTCGATCGTCATAGCTAAGGCCACATAACAGTATGTCTCTGTGAAAACAGTACGTTTTTTTAAAGTTTTTTGTTGAGACTATATATATGGTAACTTAGTATATGTTGTTTTTATTTATCTTCCTCTTCTAGTCAGTTAATGGAGGGGTCCGTAGACTATATATGGTAACTTAGTACTCTTATATGGTTTCTTCATTTACCTCCTTTTTTTCTCCCCTAATAAGACCCAGTTGCTAAAAAGCATTTGAATGCTACTCCCTCTACACAGTATGTCTAAATACATTTGCTTCAGAAAGCTAAAACATCTTATATTTTGAAAGGGAGGGAGTATGTGGCAAAACGAACATCCGGTCGTGGAACGTCGGATCCGACACTAACTTTACAGATCGTGCGCACGGGATGTATCCTTTCAGACATAAAAACCACCTGGCCCGACCGTTTCCTACCTATGCCCGTGTGACGTGTCGACCAGGTGCTTCGTCCCATTCCCCACTCCTTTTCACCCATCAAATTAGCTAGGGTTTCTCCGGCGATTCCATCGGTGGTGGTCTGGTGGAGGAGTGCTGCGCGAGCTCATCGGCGTCTACCCCGTCGTCGGAGATCTAGTTGCGCGGTAGTGCGGCTTGCTCTTCAGCGGAGGTCGAGCACGCGGGACGGCGTCGAGCTCTGCGTCGGAGATCTAGCCGCACGGGAGTGTGGCCTGCCCGTCGGCGGGGAGCGAGCCCGCGGGAGGGAGACGAGCTCTGCACCGGAGAGCGAGCCGCGCGTGAGTGCGGTTGGTCGTCGTCAGCGAGCGAGCGTGTGGGAGCGGCGTCGAGCTCTGCGCCGACCGCGTTGACCCAGTCATGGTCGAGGGCAAGTACATCCATCGCATCCTGGAGCTCGAGGGCGGGGAGTCGCTCGATGGGGACGCGCACAACCTGTTTGACCACGATCCTGACCTGTACGACAAGATGGTATGCTACCCGCTCGAGGTCCTCGCCATCTTTGACATAGTGCTCATGGACCTCGTGGCCCCGTATTGAGCCATTCTTCGAGAAGCACATCTAGACAAGGATCTACAACCTCAAGTCCTCGATTTGTTTGAGGAATCTGAACCCATCAGGTCATTACTTTTACAGAGATGTTTTTTGTTAATTATCTGGTTGCACATTGTTTAACCGATGTGACGTTTGCGTTCGTTGTAGGATATCGAGAAGATGGTGCTGATTAAGAGTATGCTAATTCGATGCAGCTCAGTGATATCGAAGCTGAAGGAGGTTGTGCTCCGCTGCCTTGTCTGTGGCTTCTACTCAAGCCTGTTATGGTTGATATAGAGGTATATAATACAAGTGTGGATAGTTATTTTCTTTGAGAAATTGTTCTGTACATCAAACCCGAATTTAATCGTCAGCTGATTTTCTTTTTTACTAGACATACTTTGCAACAATACCTTATTTATATAGCTGATGCAAAACTTCATAGGATCAGAGGTTTGGTAACTGGCCCCATATTGTAAACCGTTATACTGGAGAAAACATACGAGTTTGATTTTTTTTTTTAAGTTTGCTAAATTCTGGTGATTTTTTGGAAAATTTTCTACAAAAGCATTTTAAATTGACGAAGTTCCTGCCAGTAAAAACCCCCTCCGATAATAAATGTATTCTGGTAGCCAAAACCTTGCATAGGTTTAGGGATACTTTCTTGCCCTGATTTTACGCTGAACTATTTGGTGACTCTAGTGCATAATCGCTATATTCTCGAGAAACTTCATTTACAGGGAGAGTAACTGAGCCGCATATATGTCAGAAAGAACAATGTAAAGCCTCCAATTCTATGACTATAGTGCATAGTCGATGCATGACTCTAGTGCATAATCTGCAGGTAATATGTCAAATTTGCCTTCAATATCATGCTTATCCTATTTTTTAGTTAACTTGATTGGCCTTAGTTTAAGTTGCTTTACACTTTATTCTAAAATGCTTATCAAATTCCATCAAGTTAAATTAGCCACTTCAGCCTAAGTTTTTTTTCCACCTTCATCCTAATTACGATGATAAGTCAGTTTTAGCTTAAGTTTCTCTTTCATCATAACTAAGTTGTCTCAATCTAACCAAGTTAGTTTTTGGGTAATCATGCTTTTACAGTAGAAAATCTTGTTTTTTTATCAATGAAGAAAGTCCAATTCTAGTCCTTGAACTTTCTCACAAGTTCACTTTTTATCCTAAATGTTTTTCTAGGTACAAAACAAACCCGCAACTTTGCGAATCATCCAAACAGTCGATTTCGTTGATTTTAAGAAAAACTGTGGTGCCATCACATACAAGCTTCAATTAACAAATCGCTACCCAGTTGCAAACTGAAATCCATACAAGATATGAGGTGGGGCAGCGTGTGGCGGCACTATTAGGGCTTTCGTTAATGTTCACGTGAAAATCGCTGGAAGAGAGAAAGACGAGGTCATGCATCACGAGCCCACCATCAAATCAGTTCTGCTTGATCCGGGTTCCTCTTATTTTGGTCCGGGTTGGCTTAGATCAGGTACCGTTCTATTTTTTTTGCACCATGGTTTTTCCAGTATGCTATGAAAATCAGCAAAACTGATGGTTTGAACTATATGAAAATTTCAGGGTTCATTTTGTACCTAAAAAAACATTTAGGACGAAAAGTAAACTTGCGTGAAAGTTCAAGGATCAAAAATGGACTTTCTTCTTTATCAATCTCTTTTGCTTACTAGTTGGTTTATGATTTTGATTAAGTTCCTCTTTCATCATAACTAAGTTGTCTTCTCAACCAAACCAAGTTGGTTTTCGTGCAATCATTCTTTTACCTTAGAACTTTTTGCTATTTTTATCAACCTCTTTGCTCATTAGTTGGTTTCTGATTTTAATAAAGTTGATATTTCATCGTAACTAAGTTGTCTCCTCGATTTGACCAAGTTGGTTTTAAGGTAATCATGCTTTTTTGCTATTTTTAATCAATCTCTTTTGCTTATTAGTTGGTTTCTGATTTTGATTAATTTGCTCTTTCATCATAAGTTAGTTGTCTTCTCAACCAAACCAAGATGGTTTCCGTGCAACCATTTTTTTTCCTTTAGAAATTTTTGCTATTTGTATCAACCTCTTTGCTCATTAGTTGGTTTCTGGTTTTGATTAAGTTGATCTTTCATCATAACTAAGTTATCTTCTCAATTTTATCAAGTTGGTTTTTGGGTAATCATCCTTGTACGATAGAACTATTTGCTATTTTTTATCAACCTCTTTTGCTTATTAGTTGGTTTCAGATTTTTATTAAGTTGCCCTTTCATCACAAAAAAGTTGTCTTCTGAATCTAACAAAGTTAGTTTTCGTGTAATCATGCTTCTATGTAAGAACTTTTTGCTATTTTGTATCAACCTCTTTTGCTATATTATTTGGTTTATGGTTTTCATTAAGTTGCCCTGTCATCATAACTAAGTTTATCAAGCTATAGTACTATTGTTCGAATTAGGGGAGGGTACTAGTGTTTATTCAAGTTGTTAATTAAAATGATTAAGTTGGATACTAGTTAAAATTAAGTTGCATTTGTTTGCTTGGATAATCAGGTCACTAAAGGTATTGAATACATGCAACGTTGATTAAATAAGTTGATTCCTTAGCATTATTAAGTTGCCTTATGAACAAAACCTAGTTGGATTTTGAACTTGCTTAAGTTGTATACCAAAGCTAATAAATATAAGTGAGCAGACTCAATGTGGACCTGCGGTAGAGAGGGACCGCATTCCGGCCAGACGCTGGAACAGACAACGACAGTATTGCTGGTGAGATGCTTATCGACAGTGAAAGAGAGAAAGACAACGCCTCCACCGTCCCCATGACCTCTAGCACCGCTTGATTCCATGCGCCGCTGAGGTAACAAGTGGCGTACCATTCGATTTTTAGTTAATATGATGTGAAGTTTAAGAGTTCTGATGTGCAATTCAGTGATGTTTGCCCTCCAATTTGACAAAACTGGCTCTGCAATTGAGTGATTAAACTGTGGTTCAGTTTTTATGACTATTTTATGTGAATGTTCAGTCTAAAGTGGATACATGATCAACTTGTGCTAACTGAAATTCATATCTCAAAAAATATACTTTTTAATTAAATGTGTTGTAAAGAGAAGGTTGGTGGTATAATTTTTTTTGGTATGCCAAGAACACTGATACCTAGTATACTTCAGATTTTGCTTGTATAATGTATGTCTCAGCTTTGAAGTTTACAATTCATTTTCTAGTAGTAAGAGGCTGTTGTTTTGCAGAACTGAAAATTGAAAATTTGGTTTTTGTGTGCAGCTGTTTGTCTGAAGAAACGTCACTGTGAATGCTGTTAGGCTCCTGCCTCGTGGCTACCAGCTCCAGGACATCATGTTGATTTGAGGATGCTGTAGGAGGGGCAAAGAGCACGGCGTCAGAGGGAACCATCAGAGGGGGCAGAAGGGGGCGTCAGAGGGGATGGAGCGAACCGCCAAAAGGGGGCGGAGGACGCCGTTGCGGCTGCGCGGAGGAGCCCATCGGAGTGTCAGTGTAGGAGCTTGGTGGTGCCGTTTTGTCCAGTTGCGGCCGCCGGTACTCGCTCCCCATCCCTTTCTCATAGTGGCGCCGGCGACAGCGGCGCCAAAGCTCCGCCTGAGAATGCTTTGACGTCTCACTTCGTGTGTGTGAATGAACTGCTAGCAGTTGGGTATTGATGGTTGCAAAGGGGCAAAAGCAAGTCGTGCCTTGTCTAGGAATCGTTGTTATACTTGCTGCGCATGTGGCGCAAGGCTGCGTTTTGCTTTTCAAGTGGTCTTTTTTAACTTCATGTACCAAAATATCACTTTTCAGCTCATTGAGTGCTGAGTCGCACTAACAAGCATCTGGATGCCAGTATGGACAAACCAGCATCCGGATGCCAGTATGGACAAACCAGCATCCGGATGCCAGGATGGACAAACCAGCACCGGATGCTGGTTAGCCGCGTCCATATAATAATGAAAGGACTTGTAGACTACATATCACTTACTAAAAATGCTTATCTGATCTCGAGCACAGATGAGCTCGTTTTCTTGTCCGTTGGATCTTGTCTAGATTGGTGGTACACCCTGCGTATTCCGGGAGTACCTGGTCCTCACCTCTGCGCCCATGGTAAATTCAATTTTGAAACGGCCGTTGTTGGTAATTATATTCTCATGCATGGTTTCTGCATCGACCGATGCAGAGGCTAGGACTTTGCTCCCCATTTTAAAAAAAATTATATTCTCGTGGACGGAGTGTACCGCGCTAACGATAGCCGTGTAGCCCCACCATTATCCCCACCCTTCTCCTTCTACCACAAGATGCGTTTCCCATGCTCCCCATCATCTCCTCGACATTAAGCTCCAAATCCAGACGCATGCAGATGATCTTGCCCATGGTTCCCTGCTCGTGGTGCGGCTCCGAGAGCATCACCCCGATCTGGCGCCGCGGATCGCTACCCTGCATTCATTTTTTCCAAGTACAGTCACTATATGTAAGGATTTTCTGCGATGTTTGATACGTCTCTAACGTATCCATAATTTTTGATGCTCCATGCTTATTTTTACACCATTTGTTTAGTGTTTCGTTACACTTCGTGGCATTTTTATGCATTTTCTGGAACTAACCTATTAACGAGATGCCACAGTGCCAGTTCCCTGTTTTCTACTATTTTTGTGTTTCAGAAATTCTACATAGGAAATATTCTCGGAATTGGACGAAACAAAAGCCAGTCGTCCAGATATTTCACGGAGCTTCCGGAAGACCGAGGAGGAGACGGAGCCGAGCCAGAGGGCGGCCACACCATAGGGCGGCGCGGCCTGGCCCTGGCCCGTGCCCCCTGGTGGTGTGGGCCCCCTGGTCCACCTCTGACGCTGCCCCTTCGCCTATAAAGACCCCCCGATGGGAAAAACCTAAAGAACCCGATCACTTTTCCAGAACACATCGCGATCCGCCGCCGTCGTCGACCCGAAGATCGGGAGGGTCCAGAAGCTCTTCCCGGCACCCTGCCGGAGAGGGGAATCGCCACCGGAGGTCTTCTTCATCGCCATGCTTGCCTCCGGCGCGATGAGTGAGTAGTCTACCTTGGACTATGGGTCCATAGCAGTAGCTAGATGGTTGTCTTCTCCACCATGTGCTTCATGTTTAGATCTCGTGAGCTGCCTTACATGATCGAGATCACCGTTATGTAATTCTACATGTTGTGTTTGTTGGGATCCGATGAATATTGGTGTTATGATTGAGTTGATGTACTGAAATTTATCTTATGTTATCTCTATGTTTGTTTATGATCTTGCATGCTCTCCGTTGTTAGTAGTTATCTTGGCCGAGTAGTTGCTAGTGACTCCAAGAGGGGGTATTTATGCTTGATAGTGGGTTCATGCCTCTATTTAATCTGGGGCAGTGACAGAAACCTCTAAGGTTGTAGATGTGCTGTTGCTACTAGGGGGAAAACAACATTCATATGCTCGAGGGCATATGCTTTGTTTACATTACATACTTTGCTTAATGCAATTATCTGTTGTTCACAACTTAATACTTGTGGAGTTCTTGGATTGATTCGCCACAAGTGGATTATTAGTCATAGATGCAGTTGGATGGCGGTCTATGTGTCTTGTTGTAATGCTCAGAGTAAATCTCATAGTGATCCTCTCATCATATGCACGTTATCTTTATTCTATCAATTGCCCAACTGTAATTTGTTTACCCAGCATGTGTTATTTTATCTTCTGGAGAGACACCACTAGTGAACTGTGGACCCCGGTCCTATTTCCATTATATTGCTATCACCTGTTTACTTTACTCGCACTGTTTACTTTACTCGCATACTATTACTATTTTCCACTCGATACGCTTATTCCTTTGTTTCAAGCAAACCGGTGAGATTGACAACCTCATCGTAAGTTGGGAGCAAAGTATTTGGTTGTGTTGTGTGCAGGTTCCGCGTTGCAGCTAGCAAAGCAAAGCTTGGACGAGGCGCCTTATAAATTGTCCGGAGCTGTCGCAAGCTACCAAGCATCACCTTCAGTCGTATTGGTTTCTTCCCCTCCTGATCGACATACCTTGGTTTCTTACTGAGGGAAAACCTTGCTGCTATATTCATCATACCTTCCTCGTGGGGTTCCCAACTGGACGGTGATTCACATTAACCGTACCGCAAGCATCAAGAATTTTCTGGCGCCGTTGCCGGGGAGGAAAAAGAAGACTTCTGCAAGGGGAGTTTTGCACGCACATCCTTTACTTTGTTTTAAGTTTGCTTTACTTTATTTTTACTTGCATCATTTTATCAAAAACCCAAAAAAATTAGTATCCTTGATAGTTGTTTTTACTTGTCTGCTTTTAGTTTTGCTAGAATGGCTACTCCTGAGTTGCAAGCTAAGGTTTCCAAAGCTGAAACCGATATTTTCTTTTTGTCTAATGCGCAATCTTCTTTGGTTAATAGAATGTCCGCTAAGCCTGATCCTTTTGCTACTGCTAATGCTATCCAAGTTAGAATTGATGAAAATGTTAGATTGTTAGCAGAATTGCATGCTAGATGGGAAAGAGAGGATGAAATTGCTAGGAATATGAAAGTTTGTACCATTACTACCTCTAATGATGTTGTTCCTAATGCTAGCAATCCTCTTACTTTGATTGGTGTAGAGAAAACTCCCACTCCTTGTGTTAAAAAGCCTAAAACTGCCAAAAAAATTTCTCAAAAGAGTGCTGAAAATTTTCGGAGTGTAGGAGATGATAGCTCTATTTCCTTTAATGATTTTGATGTTGATGGCTGCAATATATCTGAAGTTATTTTGTTCTTGCAAAATCTTGCTTTGACTTCCAATGCTAGTTCTTTAAATGTTGCTTTTACTAAGCATATTACCAATGCTCTCATAAAAATTAGGGATGAAAAGTTGAAGCAAAAGGCTTCTGTTCCCAAGAAGTTAGAAGATGGTTGGGAACCCATCATTGATATGCATGTTAATGGTTTTGATTGCCATGCTTTATGTGATCTAGGTGCTAGTATTTCTATCATGCCTAGAAAAATTTATGATATGCTTGATTTACCACCGCTTGAAAAGTGTTATTATGATGTTCCTATTGCTGATGTTGCTAAGAAAAAACCTTTGGGAAGAATTAATGATGTTCTTATTGTGGTTAACAATAACCTTGTTCCCGTTGATTTTCTTATCATGGATGTTGAATGCAATGCTTCATGTCCTATTATTTTGGGAAGACCCTTTCTTCGAACTGTAGGTGCCATCATTGATATGAGGGAAGGCACCATCAAATATCAATTCCCACTCAAGAAAGGTATGGAACACTTCCCTAGGAAGAGAAAGAAATTAGTTTTTGACTCTATTCTTAGAGCAAATTATGAGCTTGATGCTTCATCACTTGATATTACTTGATTCGCACTTTCTGCGCCTAGCTCAAAGGCGTTAAAGAAAAGCACTCTTGGGAGATAACCCAATGTTTTTACATTCAGTTCTTTTTCTTTTATTTGAGTCTTGGAAGTTACTACTACTGTAATGACCTCTTCTTATCCTTTTTATTTCGTTTTTGTGCCAAGAGAAGCCTCTAATTTGAGCGAGGTAAGATTTGGGGATGTTGCTGTCCTGAAACAGTTTTCGGTGCTGCACCGTAAACATTCGTGAAAATTCTCTGTATATCTTTTGGACCTGCGATTTCTTGTGCATATGCCCCAGGTTATATCCAAATTTCCATTAGTTGAACACTTTTTGATTTGAGCAACAGAAAACCCTCTAAAAATTCGACCTTTGTCAGCTGTTCTGTTTTGACAGATTTCTGCCAATATTTGTGTTTGCCGCTTTATCGCTTTCTTTTTGAGTTCTTTTGATCATGGAACTTTTGGGAAAGTTGCTACAGTAGTATATGCTTTATATGTGGTGGTTTTGAGTTGAAAACTGAAGCAAAAAGGGTTGATTCTATGTTATGCTTACACTAATGTTGCTAATAGATTTGTGTTTAGTTTTGAATGAAGGAAGTTTTCAAGTGTAGGGATCGGAGAGTGATGAGATGAGTTGAAGAATGGACAAAAGCTCAAGCTTGGGGATGCCCAGCACCCCAAGAAATATCCAAGAAGTACATGCGTCAAAGCTTGGAGATACCCCCGAGGCACCCCTTCTTCATCGGCAAAAATCAGGTCACCTTTCAATACGCTATATTTTTATTGCTTCATGCATTATGTGTATTTCTTGGAGCGTCAGTTGTTTTTAGTTTTCAGTTTTGTTTAGTTTTGTTTGCTGCAATAAATGGTTGGACCCCAATAAATCCCTTTTGGAGAAGTTGTCTTGCTTTTCATTTGCCAAGAACACTCCGTTTTTCACTTTTATCGTTTCCACGAGTGTTCTCTTTTTCTAGAACTGTGTTTAGCTTTCGATTTTCGCCTTGATTTGTGTTCAGATCTTGTTATATCTTTTTATCAAGGTGTATTTTTTGCCTCTGGTCTATATTGGTTTTCATCAAATGAGTTGGTTATAAAAAGTTCGAATGGTGTTGGAAAGAGAAAAAGTTTTATGCAAAAAAGTGGTACAAGAAGGAGCTTGTGTAGACTGCGGCCTAGGCTTTTGCATGTCGTGCTTGATGTCTTTTTGATAGCATGCTTAGTGGTTTTGCTGTAGCATGACTTGTCTCAAATAACTGAGATTGCTTAATGAGCCTTTGAAAAAATCATGCGTTGTTTTAATTATTTGGAAGCATTATTTTGGTTTTATCCTTGATGTTTTATTTGGGTTGACTTGGCGCATGCTCACACATGCTAGACTCATACAAAGTTGCCATTGCCTCTAGAATCATTTAGTTTTTGACTTTTGATGCCATCTTATGCTTCTTTTAATATCGCTTTGTCGTTTTGCATGATTATGGCCATTACTGCTCTCTTAGTTGGTCGCTCCCAATCTTTTGCTAGCCCTCGCCTTGTACTGAGTATGAGCTCTACGCGTGCATCCAACTCCTAAAAACCAAGTTTGCCATTGTGTCCACTATAAATCCCTATGCATGGTATTTGTAAGCCATTCCAAGTAAATTTTCATGTGCTACCTTTCAAAAACCTTCAAAACACTTCTCGTTTTGTGACACTGTTTTCAGCTCATGGGGACGTAGTGGTCGGATTTGCTATCTTCCATATTGCTTATTCTAAAAAAAAGGCACTCCTCCATGGTATGTGAATGTTGGTGGGCACCCAATGGAATCGGTTAGCCATGGTTTGAGAAAGGAAAAAAGGTGGAGATGAGTGCCAAGTTTTATAAAAAGAGCACAAAAAGTGCCAATCTCTCTCTCAAAAACTTGCTTCAATTTTTGTATGGAAGATAGTAAGAACCCCATTGCTAGTCGTTGACAAAAGCAAACACCTCTCAAAACTCAAGTTTTATCTCTCTGTTTTACAAATGAAAAGCTCTAGCACATGTTTAATCACTGCTTCCCTCCGCGAAGGGCCTTTCTTTTACTTTTATGTCGAGTCACCACCTTCTATCTTTATGCACCATTAAGAGAGCATAGTTGTCATTCTGAGTATAATGTGCATTGTCCCAAAGTTTTTATTGATTGATTCATATTGTTGGTTTCACTTGTTCTCAAATTACTTGTATCTAGTCGCCCTCTTAAACTTGAAGGTGTCCTATGCATTTATGTTTTGCTCTCTCGTAAAGGACAAGTTGAAAACCATTTGTATGTTTTTCCTTATGATTTGAACACACGTTTGACTTTCATTGTTTCATTTTCATGATCTTTTGTTTGTATTCATTTTCATATTATAACATGGTTGCTAAGTTTCTTCTATCAAGATTATGTCTTTCATGCCCATGTTTTAAGTTCTTTTGATCCCAGCGCACAACGCTTACATATATGATCAAGATTGTGTAGGTGCATGTCACCTCAAAAATTATTTCTTTTGTTATCACTTACCTACTCGAGGACGAGCAGGAGTTAAGCTTGGGGATGCTGATACGTCTCCAACGTATCCATAATTTTTGATGCTCCATGCTTATTTTTACACCATTTGTTTAGTGTTTCGTTACACTTCATGGCATTTTTATATATTTTCCAGAACTAACCTATTAACGAGATGCCACAGTGCCAGTTCCCTGTTTTCTACTATTTTTGTGTTTCAGAAATTCTACACAGGAAATATTCTCGGAATTGGACAAAACAAAAGCCAGTCGTCCAGATGTTTCACGGAGCTTCCAGAAGACCGAAGAAGAGACAGAGCCGAGCCAGAGGGCGGCCACACCATAGGGCGGCATGGCCTGGCCCTGGCCCGCGCCCCCTGGTGGTGTGGGCCCCCTGGTCCACCTCTGACGCTGCCCCTTCTCCTATAAAGACCCCCCGACGGGAAAAACCTAAAGAACCTGATCACTTTTCCAGAACACATCGCGATCCGCCGCCGTCGTCGACCCGAAGATCGGGAGGGTCCAGAAGCTCTTCCCGGCACCCTGCCGGAGAGGGGAATCGCCACCGGAGGTCTTCTTCATCACCATGCTTGCCTCAGGCGCGATGAGTGAGTAGTCTACCTTCGACTATGGGTCCATAGCAGTAGCTAGATGGTTGTCTTCTCCACCATGTGCTTCATGTTTAGATCTCGTGAGCTGCCTTACATGATCGAGATCACCGTTATGTAATTCTACATGTTGTGTTTGTTGGGATCCGATGAATATTGGTGTTATGATTGAGTTGATGTACTGAAATTTATCTTATGTTGTTTATAATCTTGCATGCTCTCCGTTGTTAGTAGCTATCTTGGCCGAGTAGTTGCTAGTGACTCCAAGAGGGGGTATTTATGCTCGATAGTGGGTTCATGCCTCTATTTAATCTGGGGGAGTGACAGAAACCTCTAAGGTTGGAGATGTGCTATTGCTACTAGGTGGAAAACAACATTCATATGCTCGAGGGCATATGCTTTGTTTACATTACACACTTTGCTTAATGTAATTATCTGTTGTTCGCAACTTAATACTTGTGGAGTTCTCGGATTGATTCGCCACAAGTGGATTATTAGTCATAGATGCAGTTGGATGGCGGTCTATGTATCTTGTTGTAATGCCCAGAGTAAATCTCATAGTGATCCTCTCATCATATGCACGTTGTCTTTATTCTATTAATTGTCCAACTGTAATTTGTTTACCCAGCATGTGTTATTTTATCTTATGGAGAGACACCACTAGTGAACTGTGGACCCCGATCCTATTTCCATTATATTGCTATCACCTGTTTACTTTACTCGCACTGTTTACTTTACTCGCATACTATTACTATTTTCCACTCGATACGCTCATTCCTTTGTTTCAAGCAAACCGGTGAGATTGACAACCTCATCGTAAGTTGGGAGCAAAGTATTTGGTTGTGTTGTGTGCAGGTTCCGCGTTGCAGCTAGCAAAGCAAAGCTTGGACGAGGCACCTTATAAATTGTTTAGAGTTGTCGCAAGCTAGCAAGCATCACCTTCAGTCGTATTGGCTTCTTCCTCTCCTGATTGACATACCTTGGTTTCTTACTGAGGGAAAACCTTGCTGCTATATTCATCATACCTTCCTCTTGGGGTTCCCAACTGGACGGTGATTCACATTAGCCGTACCGCAAGCATCAATGTCGTACATCTTCAATCTTCTGCTATTTTCATCTTGATGAACCTCAAGTGCATCCATGGCAGGACGGGGCTGCGCTTTCTTCGAATAGCAGGATTCCTAGATGAGTAGTACTAGTACTGATTGAGGAACAACAATCAAAGAGATTGAGAGAGGAGCTGGACGGTGAGAGATGACCTAAGAAATAGGGACCACTCTGTCCAAGTCCCTCCGAGCACCAACAACGTGACACTCGATGCCCCTACATTGCACTATTCATATGTTTTATTGTTCTAGGCCAGAAAACCTTCTCCCGATGCTACAAGTTTGGGCAGCCGAGCGGGAAATTTATTGTACACTATTCACAGTTTGTTAACCCTAATAATAAAATAATGAAGGGGTCTGTTCGTACCCACCGTGTTCAACCTACAAGATTTGATTATGAATCTATGAGAGAGATTGTTTGGATACTCAAGAGGATTCAAGGATAAAACAAATTATTTTGGATACTCAAGAGGATTTAAGGACAAGTGTAACTATGTTCCAGGAAGAAACATTAACAATTTTATAGCAAGTTCTTCCTCTGGTAGAAGAAGCAAACAATTCAGCTACAGTTCAAGGTCTAGAGGTAGGATCAAGTTTTGCTTAAATCAAACTTATAATACCTGCTGAAAGAGCATTTCCCTAATAAATGTATTTTGGTGTTTGTTAACAACATTTGGTGAATTAACCATGCTATTAAAGTTCTGCAGATTTTCTAGGTTGATTCAGGATCTCGCGGAGGTGCACCCCAAAAAAGGAAGAAAAGCTCGGAGCCCGTAGTCCAGTAGTGGAGTTAGGGCTTAGTTGTCTTGTAGGGTGCTTCGCGAAGGTGGAAATGGTGGAGAGGGGATCCACGAAGTGCTGCCGTTGCTTCTTCTAGGGCGGAGACTCCGGCCCTAGTGGCCGGAGACTCCGGCCTAGCGGACTCGCCCAGGCAATCCTCAAAGTCGGACAGTTCAGATGCCCTCCCAGAGTTGGACCGGAGACTTTCTGTCTCTGGCCGGAGACTCCGGGTCGGCAGGCTGAGGCCGGAGACTCTGGTCCCCAGGGGCCGGAGACTCTGGTCTGTCTGGCTGGTCGAAGGCTGCAAACTGGCTCGGACGATTCAGAGGCCAGGCCGGAGTTGGGCCGGAGACTTTTGTCTCTGGCCGGAGACTCCGGCCCTGGAGTTACTTAGGGCGGAGACTCTGGCCCTCCAGGCTGGAGACTCCGGCCCTAGTCGTCCAGTGATGTCTACGCACTTCTATTCTTGTAGACACTTGTTGGGCCTCCAAGTGCAGAGGTTTGTAGAACAGCAGCAAGTTTCCCTTAAGTGGATCACCCAAGGTTTATCGAACTCAGGGAGGTTAGAGGTCAAAGCTATCCCTCTCAAGCAACCCTGCAATTATGATACAGAAAGTCTCTTGTGTCCCCAACACACCCAATACACTTGTCAGATGTATAGGTGCACTAGTTCGGTGAAGAGATAGTAAAATACAAGTGGTATAGATGATTATAAGTAGCAAACGTGATGTGAAATAAATATCGCTGCGAGCAAACAAGTAACAAAATAGCAAGTAAACGATGTGCAATGCTTGGAAACAAGGCCTAGGGATCATACTTTCACTAGTGGACACACTCCCAACAATATAACATGACTGAACAAATAACTTCTCTTTGCTAAGGCACTCTGAATTACTCTCCTATTGAATAACACTAATCATTGTGTAGTGGCTACAGAAGCACCCCTTAAAGTTCATCAAGTACTTGACAAACACCACTCATAGAGATATCCAAATCAGATCACAATTCAAGATAGAAATCATTGCAACTTAAACCAAGTACTAACACGGTGCACACACTGTCAACATTACACCATGAAAGGAGGAATAGATCACTCAAACTATCATAGCAATAATTATTCTCATAATCCACAAGAGATCACAATCATAGCCTAAACCAAGTACCACCATGATGCACGCATTGTCACCGTTACACCATAGCAGGAGGAATAGATTGCTTTAATAACATTGCTAGAGTACACAAAATATCTGAATAATAACATGTACTTGTTCAACATGATACAAAGCTCACGATCACATAAAGATCACATCATGGGAGAGAGAGGTGAACCACATAGCTACCGGTAGAGCCCTCAGCCCCGGGGATGAACTACTCCCTCCTCATCATAGGAGACAGCAAGGTTGATGGAGATGGCGGTGAGGTCGATGGAGATGGCGGAGACGGCGATGGAGGTCGATGGAGATGGCTCCGGGGGCACTTCCCCGTCCCGGTAGGGTGCCGGAACAGAGACTTCTGTCCCCCGAAATTCGTCGACGACGGCGGCGGAGCTGCGGAACTGTTTCTGGAAAATTGCTGAATCCCTTAGGGTTTTCCGTCCCGAGGCTTTATATAGGCGAAGGGGCGATGTCAGAGGAGGGCCAGGGCCTCCTCACACATGGCTGGCGCGGCCAGGGGCCTGGCCGCGCCACCTGTGTGTGTGGGGCCCCTGTGGCCCACCTCCTATTCCTCTTTGGATCTCTGGAAGCTTCCGGGTAAAATAAGACTTCAGGAACTTGTTTCGTCCAATTCCGAGAATATTTCCTGTGTATCACTTCTGAAACACAAAAACAGCAGAAAACAGGAAACTGGCACTGTGGCACTTGTTAATAGGTTAGTTCCGGAAAATGCATAAAAGTGCCACTAAGTGTAACGAAACAATAGGCAAATGGTGTAAAAACAAGCATGGAGCATCAAAAATTATAGATACGTTTGAGACGTATCAGGCATCCCCAAGGTTAACTCCTGCTCGTCCTCGAGTAGGTAAGTGATAACAAAAGAAATAATTTTTGAGGTGACATGCACCATCACAATCTTGATCATATATGTAAACATTGTGAGCTGGGATCAAAAGAACTTAAAACATGGGCATGAAAGATATGATCTTGATAGAAGAAACTTAGCAACCATGTTATAAACATGCAAATGAACACAAACAAAAGATCATGAATAATGAAACAATGAAAGTCAAGTGTGTGTTCAAATCATATGGAAAAACATACAAATGGTTTTCAGCTTGTCCTTCATGGAGAGCAAAACATAAATGCATAGGACACCTCAAAGTTTAAGAGGGCGACTAGATACAAATAACTTAAGAACAAGTGAAACCAATCATCATGAATCAATCAATGAACTTTGGGACAATGCATATCACACTAACAATGACAACTATGCTCTCTTAATGGTGCATAAAGAAAGAAGGTGGTGACTCAACATAAAAGTAAAAGAAAGGCCCTTCGCAGAGGGAAGCAGTGATTAAGTATGTGCTAGAGCTTTTCATTTGTAAAACAGAGAGATAAAACTTGATTTTGAGAGGTGGTTGTCTTTGTCAACGACTGGCAATGGGGTTCTTACTATCTTCCATACAAAAATGAAGCAAGTTTTTGAGAGAGAGATTGGCACTTTTGTGCTCTTTTTATAAAACTTGGCACTCCTCCCCACCTTTTCCTTTCACATACCATGGCTAACCGATTCCATCGGGTGCCCACCAACATTCACATTCTTTGGAGGAGTGCCTTTTTTCTTTCTTTTTTTTCTCTTTTTTTTTGGAATAAGCAATATGGAAGATAGCAAATCCGACCACTACGTCCCCATGAGCTGAAAACAGTGTCACAAAACGAGAAGTGTTTTGAAGGTTTTTGAAAGGTAGCACATGAGAATTTACTTTGGAATGGCTTACAAATACCATGCATAGGAGTTTATAGTGGACACAATGGCAAACTTGGTTTTTGGGAGTTGGATGCACGAGTAGAGCTCATACTCAGTACAAGGCGGGGGCTAGCAAAAGACTGGGAGCGACCAACTAAGAGAGCAATAATAGCCATAATCATGCAAAGCGACAAAGCGACATTAAAAGAAGCATAAGATGGCATCAAAAGTCAAAAACTAAATGATCATGAAGGCTATTGGCGACTTTGTAAGAGTCTAACATGTGTGAGCATGCGCAAAGTCAACCCAAATAAAGCATCAAGGAGAAAACCAAAATAATGCTTCCATACAATAAAAACAACGCATGATTTTTTTCAAAGGCTCATTAAGCAATCTCAGTTATTTGAGACAAGTCATGCTACAGCAAAACCACTAAGCATACTATCAAAAAGATATCAAGCATGACATGAAAAAGCCTAAGCCGCAGTCTACACAAGCTCCTTCTTGTACCACTATTTTGCACAAAGCTTTTTCTCTTTTCCAACACCATTTGAAATTTTTATAAACACCTCTTTTGATGAAAACCAATAAAGATCAGAGGCAAAAATACACCTTGATAAATAAATATAAGAAGATCTGAACACAAATCAAGGTGAAAACGAAAACCAAAAGCGGTAGCAGAAAAACAGAACACTCGTTGAAACGATAGGAGTGAAAACTAGAGTGTTCTTGGCAAATGAAAAACGGAGCATGTCTCTCTCCAAACACATGATGTGATCTAACCATTTATTGCAGCAAACTAAACTAAACTAATACTGAAAACAAAAACAACTGACGCTCCAAGAAAAACACATAGTGCATGAAGCAATAAAAATATAGTGTTTTGAAAGGTGACCTGATTTTTGCCGATGAAGAAGGGGTGCCTCGGGGGCATCCCCAAGCTTGAGCTTTTGTCCATTCTTCAACTCATCTCATCATTCTCCAATCCCTACACTTGAAAACTTCCTTCATACAAAACTAAACACAATTCTATTAGCAACATTAGTGTAAGCATAAAATATATTCAACCTCTTTTAGCTTCAGGTTTCAACTCAAAACCACCACATATATAGCAAATACTACTGTAGCAACTCCCCAAAAAGTTCCATGATCAAAAGAACTCAAAAGAAAGCGATAAAGTGGCAAACACAAATATTGGCAGAAATCTGTCAAAACTGAACAGCTGACAAAGGTCGAATTTTTGAAGGATTTTCTGTTGCTCAAATCAAAAAGTGTTCAACTAAGAAAAGTTTGGATATAACCTGGGGCATATGCACAAGAAATCGCAGGTCCAAAAGATAAACAGAGAATTTTCACGAATTTTTACGGTGCAGCACCGAAAACAGTTTCAGGACAGCAACATCCCCAAATCTTTACCTCACTCAAATTAGAGGCTTCTCTTGGCACAAAAACGAAATAAACAAGATAAGGAGCGGTCATTACAGTAGTAATGACTTCCAAGACTCAAATAAAAGAAAAAGTACTGAAAATAAACAATGGGTTATCTCCCAAGAGTGCTTTTCTTTAACGCCTTTGAGCTAGGCGCAGTAATTTGCAAAGATGCTCATGTGGGCGCCATATAAAAGCTTGAGGCAAAGGCGCCATATAGGAACTTAAAGCAATAGAGAGCATCAAAAAGCAAGTGTGGAACACATTTAAATCTAAACCACTTCCTATGAAAAATAGTCTTGTAAAGAGACAAGTCATAAAAGCGCAAAGCAAAAAGCATAGGAAGGCAAAACAAGTACAACTTCAAGAATTGCAACATAAAGAGGGGAAACTCAATATTGTTGAGGTCCATCAAACCATGTTTCCCTCTCTCATAATAACTTTCCGTAGCATCATGAATAGAACTAACAATATAACTATCACATAAAACATCCCTATCATGAGCCACATGCATAAAAGGATTAATACTCCCCACATGAACAATTGTAGTAGGAGCAGATTCAATAAAATAATTATTCTCATCACCATAATCATCAAAAACAGGAGGCATATTGTAATCATAACTATTTTTCTCCTCAAAAGTAGGTGAATTGAAAACATTATAATCATCATCATAAACTAGAGGCTTAGTATCATCACAAGATAGAGAACTACTATGTCGCATAGCATATTCATCAAACATATCATCATAAGAAGGAACATGGATAGCACTAATGGTACAACAATTATTAACCTTAGAATTGGTACCAAAAAGATTTTCAATATCAAAAGTAGAGTGCTTTTCCCAATCATGATCACTAACATAAGTAATAGGCATAGGAACATCATCCCAATCAGAATTATCATAATCTATAGCATGATCATAACGCTTAGGGGAAGATACCGTGTCCTCTCGCCTCTTACCTCGCTTCTTCTTCTTCTTCTTCTTCTTACTCTCTCCTTTAGGAGGGAGAGACTTGAAGGGCATCTTCTCCACATATTCTCTAGGAGGGAAAGGCATCTTCTCCACATAATCTGGTTTGCTGACAGGAACAACAGAAGAAACTTTGGAGGATTCCTCCTCTCTATTAATAAGATAAAAACATCTATCAGTCCTGTCATAGCTTGGCAAAATATCAAGTTTTATAAGATTCTGAATGTAAGTATTTGCAAGGCAATCTTTAGCACAATAGAGACGACAACCACGAAGGGTGCTATTAATATCAACATCATTCATATCTATCAAAGCAATCTTTCTAGATATCTCGTCACACGCCAAGAACAAAGTGAGCTCATCATGCTGATTAGGAGTAATCTTGTCATCACAATACAAACTTAAGGTACTAGAAGAGTAACTATTAGGGTTTGAGCATTGGAAATTAAAATGACCTATGTCATCGCAATGTTTACAAAGAAAAGGATAAAGCTCACAAACCTTCTTACCGATCTCGCCTATATCCTTGTACCACATTCGGGTTTCTTCATTTGCATGATGGACACAATAATCTTCCTTGCTGTAACTCTGTTCACAAGGTCTATGTACTCCACAAAAATTAACATGCTTATAAGAAATAGGACTTTTAGAAGTTTGAGCATGTTTATTGCAATCATCAACAACAATATCACTTTCTATGCAAGTGTCCTTAAAAGGTTCATGATACACGTCCCCATTTCCTTTAGGAACATTCATATGGGAAGCAAAGGCTTTAAAGCAATCAACCATAATTTGAGGATCAAGACCATATTTAGCACTAAGCTCTTGAAAATTAGCAGTTTCAGCGAAAGACTTAATGCAATCAAACTCGTAATTCATACCTGATCCTTTACCCTTGTCGCTATCCCAACCTTCAATATTGTTTTGAATTGTCTCAAGCAGACCCCACTTGGTGTCGACATCCTTGCTTGTGAAAGACCCATCAAAGCATGCATCTAGATAGTCCTTGTAATGTCCTGAAAGCCTTGCATAAAAATTATTAATAACAATATTACGGGGAAGATCATGAATAGGACATTTATGCATTAGTAACTTCAATCTTCCCCACGCTTGGGCAATGCTTTCTCCCTCATCAGGCCAAAAGTTATATATCCGATTATGATCTTTATGAATTTCACTTGGAGGATAAAACTTGGAATAAAAGAGAGACACAATTTCTTCCCATGCAATAGATGGACCATCTTCAAGCAGCCGATACCATTCCTCAGCTCTGCCTTTCAGTGACAAAGAGAATAACTTCTTCTTAACTTGGTTCATTGAAATACCTGCACACTGGAACAACTCGCATAATTCATGTATAAAAAGCAAATGATCACCAGGATGGACAGTTCCATCTCCTAAATAGCAGTTATCCATAACACGCCTAACAATTTTCATAGGTATTTCAAAAGGATGAGGAGCACAAGCATCATTAGAAACATCACATATGGGAGATAAAATATCATCAGAGCAAACTTTCTCCACTAAAGCTGGGGGACTAAAAATATCATACTTAACAAAACCAGCTTCCCCAAGCTTAGACTTTTCTATAGCATTAGCATTAACAGTATTCAAAGCATTCGTACTAATAACATTGCTATGCGAAATAAGCTCCAAAGGATTTTCAATTTTCTCTTCAAATCTAAAATCAAAAAAAAGACTAAAGAACTCTTTGTTTTCCATTAAGCCTAACTAGTGAAAATAAAAACAAGAAACAAAAAGATGTAATTGCAGAATCTAAAGGAAATAACTCTGAGCACTCACACAGGAGGATGCGAGTACCTTTTACCTTACCTCCCCGGCAACGGCGCCAGAAAAGAGCTTGATGTCTACGCACTTCTATTCTTGTAGACACTTGTTGGGCCTCCAAGTGCAGAGGTTTGTAGAACAGCAGCAAGTTTCCCTTAAGTGGATCACCCAAGGTTTATCGAACTCAGGGAGGTTAGAGGTCAAAGCTATCCCTCTCAAGCAACCCTGCAATTACGATACAGAAAGTCTCTTGTGTCCCCAACACACCCAATACACTTGTCAGATGTATAGGTGCACTAGTTCGGCGAAGAGATAGTAAAATACAAGTGGTCTAGATGATTATAAGTAGCAAACGTGATGTGAAATAAATATCGCTGCGAGCAAACAAGTAACAAAATAGTAAGTAAACGATGTGCAATGCTTGGAAACAAGGCCTAGGGATCATACTTTCACTAGTGGACACACTCCCAACAATATAACATGACTGAACAAATAACTTCTCTTTGCTAAGGCACTCTGAATTACTCTCCTATTGAATAACACTAATCATTGTGTAGTGGCTACAGAAGCACCCCTTAAAGTTCATCAAGTACTTGACAAACACCACTCATAGAGATATCCAAATCAGATCACAATTCAAGATAGAAATCATTGCAACTTAAACCAAGTACTAACACGGTGCACACACTGTCAACATTACACCATGAAAGGAGGAATAGATCACTCAAACTATCATAGCAATAATTATTCTCATAATCCACAAGAGATCACAATCATAGCCTAAACCAAGTACCACCATGATGCACGCACTGTCACCGTTACACCATAGCAGGAGGAATAGATTACTTTAATAACATTGCTAGAGTACACAAAATATCTGAATAATAACATGTACTTGTTCAACATGATACAAAGCTCACGATCACATAAAGATCACATCATGGGAGAGAGAGGTGAACCACATAGCTACCGGTAGAGCCCTCAGCCCCGGGGATGAACTACTCCCTCCTCATCATAGGAGACAACAAGGTTGATGGAGATGGCGGTGAGGTCGATGGAGACGGCGGAGACGGCGATGGAGGTCGATGGAGATGGCTCCGGGGGCACTTCCCCGTCCCGGCAGGGTGCCGGAATAGAGACTTCTGTCCCCCGAAATTCGTCGACGACGGCGGTGGAGCTGCGGAACTGTTTCTGGAAAATTGCCGAATCCCTTAGGGTTTTCCGTCCCGAGGCTTTATATAGGCGAAGGGGCGATGTCAGAGGAGGGCCAGGGCCTCCTCACACATGGCTGGCACGGCCAGGGGCCTGGCCGCGCCACCTGTGTGTGTGTGGCCCCTGTGGCCCACCTCCTATTCCTCTTCGGATATCTGGAAGCTTCCGGGTAAAATAAGACTTTAGGAACTTGTTTCGTCCAATTCCGAGAATATTTCCTGTGTATCACTTCTGAAACACAAAAACAGCAGAAAACAGGAAACTGGCACTGTGGCACTTGTTAATAGGTTAGTTCCGGAAAATGCATAAAAGTGCCACTAAGTGTAACGAAACAATAGGCAAATGGTGTAAAAACAAGCATGGAGCATCAAAAATTATAGATACGTTTGAGACGTATCATCCAGCAACGGCTACATTTCGTGGAGGACTATATAAAGCCTTCTTCTACCTCTAGAAGAGGCCGCGGCTTCCACTCTCTCTCCTCCATTGTTGCTAAGCTTCAAAGCACTAGATCTCTCTCCCTAGCCAATAGAACTCAAAGCCCTTTTGGGATTAGAGGGAGAAGACCTAGATCTACACCTCCACCAAGGCGATTTGATTTCCCTCCTCGTTTTGTTGAGAGGCTTGTAACTCGTGTGTTCATCGGATTCCTAGCCGGAAGAAGCCGTCCTCCAAGCTTAACTTTGTGTGTAAGAGCTTGGTGGGCCTATTGGGAGCCTCCAATTGAGTTGTGGAGCTCACCCCAATACTTTGTGTAAAGGTCTCGTGCCGCCTTCAAGGGCATCGTTTAGTGGAGTGTGAACTCGCCTTTGTGGCTTGTTCACCGGAGAATAGGGTGATCCTTTGTGGCGTTGGTGGCCTTTGTGGCGCCACACCTCTCCAACGTAGACGTACTTCCCGTAACAAGGAAGGAACTACGGAAATACATCCTTGTGTCTTCGTGTCTCCATTGCGGTTACCTCTATCCTTTACTTATACCTTTACCTATATTGTTATTGCTAGCTTGCTTGTCACTCTAGGTAAATTCACTTAGTAGCACATCTAGAGAATTTACCTTCTTGTCTAGCCTTAACTTGAAAAGAAGTAAAAAATTGGGTAGCTCCTATTCACTCCCCCCTCTAGTCGCTCATACGATCCTTTCAATTGGTATCAGAGCATGGTCTCTTATTCGGGCTTAACCGCCTAAGAGTATGGGTGAGACTATGGATGGGGATAAGAGTAAAGAAACTCCGCCCGAAGATACTCCTCCATCTATCTCTTCCTCTTCAATCTCACGTGAGGAGCATTTGGCGTCCTTGGACACAATGCAAGCCACTATGAGATTGGAGATGAAGGCTATGTTTGAGGAATATTTTGGAAAGAAACCCTCCGGGCCCATCGACCCAAACACCACACCTAATGTGGAACTCTCCTTGGCTAAAGTGAAGCCACCTAACAATGGCTCCACCTCCGCCGAGAATAAAGGTGCCCCTCCTAAGGAAAATGATGGTCCGGCAAAGGGTGCTTTCATTCCACCCCCTAACACTTACTCCCCTCCGCCGGTCCATTATCCTATGCCACACATTAACAACATGGGATCTCCTCCTAAGCTTGATTCTCGCAATTTTATTAAATGGCAAGGACTAATGAAATCTCATATTTCTAGCTCTTCTACTCATTTGTGGAGGGTCATACAAAATGGCTTTGCACCTCATGATCCTCACAACTTGACCGGAAGGGAATAAGTTGATGAGCAACTTAATGCTACCGCTAAGCATCTCCTTCAGCAAGCCGTGCCGGATACTCATGCGGCAAACATCAACAACTTGAGCACCGCCAAGGAAGTATGGGACTATCTCACTATGCTCTTCATTGGGAATGAGAGTATTCGGTCCTCCAAGTTTGATGAGCTCAAGAGTGAAGAGAGGGATTTCATTATGCGTGACAATGAGACTCCTGATGAGATGTACCAAAGGATCTTGGCTCTTGCAACGGCCTTGACCGGGTTCGGGTGCAAAGACAATGGTGATGACTATATCAAGCGTATGTTCATTACCTCCATCAACCCAAGAGAACCCATGCGGTCCGAGATAATCCGTTCAAGACCGGATTTTGGGAGTATGACCTGCAATGAAGTTCTTTGCGAGTTCACCGCCTTGTCGATCTTGAAGAAGAATGCGGAAGAAACTAGAGCTCGTGTTCTTGCCGGACAAGGAGTTCACAATCTTGCTCTCAAGGCCAAGGTGGTGTCCAAGCAAGGTGAAGGAGAAGAAGAAATATATGAAGAAGAGTGTTGGTCTCCGGAAGATCTCAAGTTTGCACTCCATGAACACTTGGCTCTCAATGCAAATGCTTTTTGGGATGCCAACAAGCATAAGACGAAGGGATTCAAGTTCAAGTCTTCTCCAAGGAAGGGTGGTGACCCTAAAGTGAGGCATTGCTACAATTGTGGAGGAATCAAGCACTTCATCGCCGAATGTCCTTATGAGAACAAGGAGGACAATGAAGGCCGGCTCATCCCCAAGCGCCGGTCATCAAAGTTCTACCCATCCAAGAAGCATGGGAACAAGGACAACAAGAAGAAAGGAGAAAGGGTGTTGGTGGTTCATGAGGAGTATGACTCCGGGTTCGATGATGATGACTCCGTTGATGAAGAGAATGGAGAAATGGCCGCCATTGCCATTGTTTCCACTCCACCTACATCCCTCTTCAACTCACAAAATGAGAACGCCATCATCACCACCCACAAGTGTCTCATGGCCAAGGCCTCGGAGGTAACCTCATCACCTACTCCTTCATCATCTCATTCCGATTCTATCTCTATGGATGATGTGAGTAGTCTTAAGAT
This sequence comes from Dactylis glomerata, assembly GCA_007115705.1. Lineage (NCBI taxonomy): Eukaryota > Viridiplantae > Streptophyta > Magnoliopsida > Poales > Poaceae > Dactylis > Dactylis glomerata. The sequence goes on from QXEO01001557.1 coordinate 43,902, forward strand.
TAAGAAAGAACTAGTTTCTTGTGATGAATTCTTGCTAACATGAAAGGGCCAACCAAGATATACTTTGAGACACTAATGTGTGAAATTGGTGATGCCCATGACACTATCAAGAAGAAGGAGGAGTTGGAAAGATTAGCCGCCGATGATATCGGCTCTCTATCAATTGAGCTCGAAGAAGAGCAAAACTTGAGATTCTCTTTAGAGGAGAAATTGTTGGGACTAGAAGAGTCTCATAATCTAATCTTGTCAAAACTCACTAAAGAACGTGACCATGCTCTTGCTATGGTCATGTTGCTTAAAAAGGAGAAAGTTGAATTTGACGTTGGTCATAATGATCTTCGTGAGAAGTTTGAGAAGCTTGAAGAAGCCCACGAGGCTTTGGAAAGCAAATTCTCTCATCTCACCAAGATTCGTGAGCAACTTCAAATTCAACTAACTATTGAACAATCTAAAGTCCCACCAATTCAAGTTATTGAAGTTCCTTGTTCTTCTAACTCTATATGTGATCATAGTGATATCATTGAGGAGAACAATAGGTTGACGGCCGATCTTGCTAAGGGCCTTGCTACTTGCATTCAAGGAGAGAAGAATCTCAATGATCTCTTGAACAATCAAAGAATGTTCAAGGGTAAGGAGGGCCTCGGATTTGTTGCCGAGTCCTCAAAGAAAGGGGATCTTGGTTTGGTGGCCAAGCCCTCAAGAAGAAGAAGAAGAAGAACAAGAAGAAGTCAAAGCCTGCTGCTGCTCCTACTCCTCAAGTCCCCTTTGATATTTGTTACACAGAGGAGGAGTGGGAGAAGCTGAATGGAAAGAAGAAAATCGAGGAGACCGGAGTCTCCGGGTCAAAGGGTCCGGAGTCTCCGGCTAGTTCATTTAGCCCGGAGTCTCCGCTCCCAAAGGCCGGAGTCTCCGGCCCTACTCACAATGATTTTGCAGGAAAATATAACCCTCATTATGTTCTTCTTAGGGATTATTATGGTGATGTCTATGCTAAATATGTTGGTCCCTATGATGGTTACATTGAATATGCTATTTGGGTACCTAAGATTCTTGTGACTAACAAAAGAGGACCCATCCAAAAATGGGGACCTAAAACCAAGAATTGATCTCTTGTAGGACATTGCTTCCGGAGGAGGAAAATGGATTATTGATAGTGGTGCCACAAGCCACATGACCGGAAGCAAAAATATTGTGGAAGATCTAAAGCCAAATACTTCAAATGTCACGTTATCATATGGTGATAAGTCATCCTCTAAGGTACTTGGTTTCGGTAAGGTGGTGATCACTCCGGACGTGTCCCTAGTGAATGTCATGCTTGTCGAAACCATTGGTTATAATTTACTTTCCGTTCATCAACTTGCTACTATGGGCTATGCCACATATTTTGATGTTGATATTGTGGTCGTCATGTGGAGTAAGTCTCTCAAGGTTGCCTTTGTTGGGTATGTCGAAAATGGCTTGTATGTGGTGGACTTCTCGGAGAAACCCACTACGGCCGCGATATGCCTAATTGCTAAGGCCGACGTGGGATGGCTTTGGCATCACCGGTTAGCCCACGTCAATATGAGAGCTTTGCAAAATCTCTACACCTGTGGCCACATACTCGGACTAAAGGATGTTTCTTTTGCCAAAGATCGTGTTTGTAGGGCATGTATTGAAGGGAAGATGCATGAAACAAGCCATCCGAGCAAGACTATTATCTCTTCCAAGAGGTGCTTGGAGCTCCTTCACATGGATCTCTTTGGACCTCTCACTTATGCAAGTCTTGGTGGCAAGAAGTATTGCTTGGTGATTGTCGATGACTATTCAAGATACACTTGGGTTTATTTCTTTGAGTTCAAGAGTGAGACCCAACAAACCGTCAAAGACTTTGCCACCGAAGTTGAGCGTCAATTCAATACCACCATATTGACTATAAGAAGTGACAATGGCACCGAGTTCAAGAACTACTCCCTAAATGAGTTTCTTAGTGATGCAGGTATCAAACATCAATATTCCGCTGCATATACCCCGCAACAAAATGGAGTTGCCGAGAGGAAGAACCGGACTCTTATGGATGCGGCAAGAACTATGTTGGCGGAGTTCAAGTCTCCATATAACTTTTGGGCCGAAGCTATTAATACCGCATGCCATGCCACCAACCGGCTTTATCTCCGCAAGAACTTGAACAAGACTCCCTATGAAATTCTTACCGGGCAAAAGCCCAACATCATGTACTTCCGGGTATTTGGTTGTAAGTGTTTCTATCTCAAGAAAGGTGTTCGTTTGTCAAAATTTGATTCTAAAGCTATAGAGGGTATCTTTGTTGGTTACTCCATGGACTCACATTCCTATAGGATCTATAGCAAGTCCACTGGGCATGTTATAGAGACTTGTAATGTGAGGTTCGATAAAGATAATGGTTCCTTTGTGGGACAAAGTGGTGTTCGTGATGTAGGTGACGAAATTCCTCCCCAAGCCATAAGAAGAATCGGTGTCGGATTCTTCCGGCCCATTGAGGGACACCTTTTGGCCGAAGGAGAAGGACAATGCTCTACACATGTGGAGCCTTCACCTGCTGAACACCCACAGGACATTGACCAAAGATAAGCTGCGCACCCTCAACCTCAAGATCATCCCACCGAGCAATCTTGCCCGGAGTCTCCGGCCCCTGCGGTCCGGACTCTCCGGCCTATACCGGAGTCTCCGGGTTTGGATACCGGAGTCTCCGGGGGTGATCAAGGTCTTGATGAAGATCCTTCGGAATTCCGTGGCTATGGGCCACTTGATGATCAAGGCAATCCAACTGGTCAAGGCGAGGACCAGAACATCGATCATGAAGATGATCAAGTAGTCTCTCAAGAATCTCCTCTTGAGGCTCGCACTCGCCGTGAGAAGAAGCTTGAGTCCATTCTTCGACGAAGAAGCATATCCTTGGAAAATGTTGTTGGGAGTGTTCGTAAAGGTGTCTCCACAAGGAGGCAACTTTCTAACTTTAGCTCTCATCATGCTTTTGTCTCTTGTGTAGAACCCAAGAAAGTTTATGAGGCGCTTGAGGATCCGGATTGGCTTGATGCCATGCATGATGAACTCAACAACTTCGAGCGCAACAAAGTTTGGACTCTAGTAGAAAGACCCAAAGATTGCCGTAATGTCATTGGGACCAAGTGGATCTTCAAGAACAAGCAAGATGCAAATGGCATTGTCATTCGTAACAAGGCAAGATTGGTGGATCAAGGTTTCTCCCAAGTTGAGGGTATTGATTTTGGTGAAACTTTCGCTCCCGTTGCCTGTCTTGAATCCATTCGCATCTTACTTGCATATGCATCTCATCATAACTTTAAACTTCAACAAATGGATGTTAAAAGTGCATTTCTCAATGGTCCCTTAAATGAATTGGTTTTTGTGAAGCAACCCCCGGGCTTCGAAAACCCTAAGTTTCCTAACCACGTTTACAAACTTGATAAGGCGCTCTATGGCCTCAAACAAGCCCCACGTGCGTGGTACGAGCACCTTAAAGAGTTGTTGGTTGATCGTGGTTTTGAAATTGGGGTGATCGATCCCACTCTTTTTACTAAGAAGGTTAATGGGGAGCTTTTCATTTGCCAATTATATGTTGATGATATTATATTTGGTTCTACTAACAAAGCTTTCAATGATGAGTTTGCTAAGCTCATGATCGACAAGTTTGAGATGTCTATGATGGGGGAGTTAGAGTTCTTCCTTGGATTTGAAGTCAAACAATTGAAGGGAGGGACTTTTGTGAACCAAGCCAAATATACCCAAGACATGCTCAAGAGGTTCGAGATGATAGGAGTCAAAGGTGCAAAGACTCCCATGCCAACAAAGGTTAATCTTGATCTCGATCCTAATGGTAAAGAAGTGGATCAAAAACTTTATAGATCTATGATTGGTTCCTTGCTTTACCTTTGTGCATCTAGACCGGACATTATGTTAAGTGTGGGAGTTTATGCACGTTTTCAAGCCGCACCAAAAGAAAGCCACTTAGTGGCGGTCAAGAGAATCTTTCGATATTTAGTGAATACCCCTAACTTTGGTCTTTGGTATCCAAAGGGAGCAAGTTTTGATCTTGTAGGTTTCTTGGATTCGGATTGGGCGGGAGACAAAGTGGAACAGAAATCAACCTCCGGGGCTTGCCAATTTCTTGGTAGGTCTTTGGTGTGTTGGTCATCTAAGAAACAAAATTGTGTGTCTCTCTCTACCACCGAAGCCGAATATGTAGCCGCGGCAAGTTGTTGTGCACAACTCTTATGGATGAGGCAAACTTTGAAGGATTACGGTGTCATTTTTGACAAAGTGCCTCTTTTATGTGATAATGAAAGTGCAATCAAGATCGCTCACAACCCGGTGCAACACAACAAGACGAAGCATATTGAGATTCGTCATCATTTCATTCAGGATCATGTCAACCGTGGAGATATTGATCTATCTTATGTTGGCACTAATGAGCAACTTACCGATATATTCACGAAGCCTCTTGATGAAGCAAGATTCCGGGAATTGAGGCATGAACTAAATATCATTGATTCAAGCAATGTGGCTTGAGCTAGGTGCATTTACTCCCATACTCTAACTTGTGTGTTGTTCTAGATGTGGGCATGGAAATAGGGGGAGTGCGGTCCTAATTGATTGGACTATCCCTCCCCCCATAATGCCAATAGCGTATTGTTCTATCTTGTCATTTGTGACATTTTTGAGCTTAATCGATGAGTCTAGGTTTTGGGCCCAAGATATATCTTCACGGTGCCATACCTATATACTCATACATGGTGGCCCTTGGCCACCGACCTCCCTAGTGGAGGAGTTTCCCATTTGATTTTATTGTCTTTTTTTTCTATGGGAACATGCTCATGTTTGGCCTTATTTGGTTTTATTTGCATGTTTGCAAACATGAGCATTTTGTACCACACAGTGACATTGTTTCCATCCCAAGCCTATCTCATCCTCAAACATACTAAAACTCTAAATGACATGTCCTTTTGCACCATAAATGCTGATCTTGTCAAGGGGGCCGGAGACTCCGGGGTTTGCAGCCCGGAGACTCCGGGGTAAGTACCGGAGACTCCGGCCGGGCAGTTTCGAATCAAATAACTAGGGCACGGGGTGGGGAAGAATGGTTCATTCTTCCCCATCCACCCCCGTGCCCATGCTCTCCCTCTGCCGCCCCCATTGCCATAGATCGCCTCCCGGAGCCTCTCCAAGCTCTGGGATCCGTCGTGCCACCGGCAAATCAAGTTCTTGGAGGTGTGGGATCATTCCCACCGTTTGTTTTCGCGCCATGGACTCCGGTAAACTTGCCCTCCATCTCCTCCATCTAGTTCTCCCTAGATCTATGAGATGTGCTTGTTTCCCTTAGTTTGCTATGGTGCACTACCTTCTTGTGGCTATCTTTCATCATCTTAGCAACTTTATTGTGATTATTTGCCCTCGATTTGATCTTTGGGGTCTCCTAGGCTCGGGCTCCTGGGTCCAACCGGAGACTCCGGCCCTTGTGGCCGGAGACTCCGGCCTGGACACAAAGTCTCCGGTTTCGGCCAGAGACTCCGGTCCGAGCCCCCGGAGACTCCGGCTAGATCTGCTCTGAGTGCACTAGTCACAGCATAGTTGCTTACTTTTTGACTCAAGGACATGTCACCTCAACCTTGCTATCTTCCTCACTCATTCACAGGTGCAGGTGGTTCTCGGAAACCGGCCGCTCACAATAAGGACAAGTTGGTTGTCAATCCCGCCACCGGGGCTCTTGCTCAGAAGTCTGTCATTGCTCAGCAAGCTAGGGATGCTAAGAAGCTCAAGACTAGGATGGCTGAGGAGGAACGTGCCGAGGCTGCTAAGAAGGTCAAGTTCGATAGTCTTGTGACTTTGGAAGGGTTGTCAGCCTCAGAATATGTTGAGATGAGGAAGAGGGACATGTATGCTCTCCCGCGCAACTCTCGTGACCGTTGTTTTGTCCGCAAAGAACAAGAGCTGATCATGAAGGAGTTCTATGCTTCTCTCAAGAAGTATCCGGTTTGCCCTCAGACGGTCATGGACTTCTCCCATTTTGCCAAGTACAGTGCATATTTCGCAGAGGCTGTGTGGGTCACTCGCAAGCTTGGGCTCCATACACTTATGAAGATTCAAGAGCCTTACAACATCACCTTGGTCCATCAGTTCTTTGCTACTCTGGTATTTGGGGATGGTGAGGAGATCCCCATGACTTGGATGACCGGAGAAGAGGTTTGCCACTCCAACTTTATGGACTTTGCTGCTCTCCTTGGCTATGAGTTTTGTGGTGCTACTACTCCTAGTGGCATGAGGATGCATGTGGATGGTGAGTACTATGAGAAGAAGAAGCTTGCCCCTCTCTACACCGGGGATGATAAGAAGATTGTCATTGGAGGCACCCTTGGGCTATCTAAACGGTCCAACATTTTGCTCCGCATATTTCGGGCCTCCATTGCCCCTCAAGCCGGTAACTTTGATGCTATTCGTGGGGCCTTAGTGAACCTCTTGGCCTACTCACATGAAGTCTATTGCAAAGGGGAGACCGCACATGTTGAGCCACTTGATGTGATGGATTTCATTCACAAGGAAATCAATGATTGCATTGTCAACAAGAAGACTCCTCTTTATGCCCCATTTGTCATGAAGCTCATTCATGCTCAACAACTCAACCATCCTCTTCTCAAGGCAAACCTTGTTGATCACAAGGTAGTGAAGCTTCAACACAAGGAACCCACCGGTCACTCCAAGAAACCATTTGCTCCGGTGAGAGGCGAAGATGATGATGCCTTTGCCGAAGGGGTTTCAACTAGAAGGGGCCCACAGATGAAGCATGCTAGCAATGCCGGCTCTAGCTCCAACAATGAGTTTGGGCAAGAATTCAGGAAGCTCAATTGGTTTCAAAGGAATGTGCTGTGCATGAATGTGGACATCCGTCACAAGCAATATGAGAGCTACATCGCTCAAAAGCACATGAATGACAATCAACAAGCTCTTCACAAGGCGTTTCGGGCTTCTCAACCGGGCTATGTGGAATCACCTCCTTCCTCTTCATCATCCGGCACTCACTCCTATGGCAAGTGGAGCAAGGGTCTGACTGACTGGCAAGCCTTTGAGGAGGTCACCTCTGGCACCTCCAATGTGCGTCATGGCAAGAAGCCCATGGCTTCTGATGATATTGAAGAAGGGGATGACGACTTCGATGCCAGTTCCGAGGACGAGCCCGAGGATGAAGACGATGAGTGATCTCATGGGCGTGTAGCATCGCTCTTTTCCCTTTTTGGTGTCTCGATGCCAAAGGGGGAGAAGTAGCTCTACTAGGTTGTCTTCGTGGGAGTTGCCATGGGATGGGTTTTATTTGGATTTGCCGTTCTTTTGCTTTGGTCGAGACACAACTTCATGGACTTTCATGTTGTGTCTCATTTATCTTAGTGTTGAACTCTCGTTTGTGTGGTACGGTATTATTGTGAGACTTAAGTTCCTCTATTGCTAGTAAGACTATTATTAGTGTGTGCTATCTTGTTTAGTCTTACTTCTATGCTTGTGGTTAGTCTCATATATTATTACTTGCTCTTGCTATAATTGTGAAATATATAGGTGGAGTCAATGATCCTTACTTGTGTGGACTCATGTTCAAATGTAAATGGTGTTGTGCACACAAGTAGGGGGAGCTTTGGCTATATATTTTGTTTTATTGTGCTTATATCTTGCAAATCCGTATGTTGTCATCAAACACCAAAAAGGGGGAGATTGAAAGAGCATTTCCCTAATAAATGTATTTTGGTGTTTGTTAACAACATTTGGTGAATTAACCATGCTATTAAAGTTCTGCAGATTTTCTAGGTTGATTCAGGATCTCGCGGAGGTGCACCCCAAAAAAGGAAGAAAAGCTCGGAGCCCGTAGTCCAGTAGTGGAGTTAGGGCTTAGTTGTCTTGTAGGGTGCTTCGCGAAGGTGGAAATGGTGGAGAGGGGATCCACGAAGTGCTGCTGTTGCTTCTTCTAGGGCAGAGACTCCAGCCCTGGTGGCCGGAGACTCCGGCCTAGGGGACTCGCCCAGGCAATCCTCAAAGTCGGACAGTTCAGATGCCCTCCCGGAGTTGGGCCGGAGACTTTCTGTCTCTGGCCGAAGACTCCGGGTCGGCAGGCTGAGGCCAGAGACTCCGGTCCCCAGGGGCCAGAGACTCCGGTCTGTCTGGCTGGTCGAAGGCTGCAAACTGGCTCAGATGATTCTGAGGCCAGGCCAGAGTTGGGCCGGAGACTTTTGTCTCTGGCCGAAGACTTTTGTCTCTGGCCGGAGACTCCGGCCCTGGAGTCACTTAGGGCGGAGACTCCGGCCCTCCAGGCCGGAGACTCCGGCCCTAGTCGTCCAGCAACGGCTACATTTCGTGGAGGACTATATAAAGCCTTCTTCTACCTCTAGAAGAGGCCGCGGCTTCCACTCTCTCTCCTCCATTGTTGCTAAGCTTCAAAGCACTAGATCTCTCTCCCTAGCCAATAGAACTCAAAGCCCTTTTGGGATTAGAGGGAGAAGACCTAGATCTACACCTCCACCAAGGCGATTTGATTTTCCCCCCCTCGTTTTGTTGAGGGGCTTGTAACTCGTGTGTTCATCGGATTCCTAGCCGGAAGAAGCCGTCCTCCAAGCTTAACTTTGTGTGTAAGAGCTTGGTGGGCCTATTGGGAGCCTCCAATTGAGTTGTGGAGCTCGCCCCAATACTTTGTGTAAAGGTCTCGTGCCGCCTTCAAGGGCATTGCTTAGTGGAGTGTGAACTCGCCTTTGTGGCTTGTTCACCGGAGAATAGGGTGAGCCTTTGTGGCGTTGGTGGCCTTTGTGGCGCCACACCTCTCCAACGTAGACGTACTTCCCGTAACAAGGAAGGAACTACGGGAATACATCATTGTGTCTTCGTGTCTCCATTGTGGTTACCTCTATCCTTTACTTGTACCTTTACCTATATTGTTATTGCTAGCTTGCTTGTCACTCTAGGTAAATTCACTTAGTAGCACATCTAGAGAATTTACCTTCTTGTCTAGCCTTAACTTGAAAAGAAGTAAAAAATTGGGTAGCTCCTATTCACCCCCCCCCCTCTAGTCGCTCATACGATCCTTTCACCTGCAGTGGAAGAAGTTACATCAGATGTAGAACTATTTACATGTTCTTCCAAGGTTCAGTTATCGTTCAAATTAAAAGTGGATCTAGAAATCATTGTTCCTTTCGTAGAAGGTCTCTTTTCAGTGCTTTTATGTACACGTAATGTGTTCTACAATAATATGCTACGTACAATCTTTGGGAGGGAATTTTTGGAACCCATGGGCTGTTGAACCGGACTCGTCAGCCAATAGGGAGCACGACATGTGGTACCTGGGCTGGCTGGTGGAGAAAATTCGATGTATTTTGGGAAAACATATTTTTTTTGGTGTGTTCAAAGTCCGAAAAAAATATTGCACATACGTAAGTGTACGAAATTTGAAACTTAAATATATATATATATTTATGATCTGTATAAAAAGACAAAAATATGTACTCTGTGCGGGTAAGTTACAAATTTTGTAACTATGATGTAACTTGGTGTAATTTAGTGTTGCAGGATTCATATGCGTGTAAGTATGGTCCCGCCCCCACTTGCATGTGAGCATTCTGATTGGCTAGATATTGTGTTTAGCAGCCCCTCGGTTCAATATATGATTTCCACCATAGAACATGAGTTCTAGGAGCATCTTCTGAAAGTGCATGGAGCCCCCATGTGTGGTTTTGGTAATTAATTACAATACTTATGGACTAATAGTTTCATTGAGTTGTTTATGAAGGATAGTTCCATAGGTTATGCTTGAAGACCATGTGTTGGATTCAAGGTTGTATGCCATGAAGATAATGATATACATTGAGTATTGGCATAAAGGAAGGTTGTATGCCATAATGATAGTGATATACATTGAGTATTGGCATGAATATCATCGAGTTGAAGAGATGAATATTATATGATCAATAAGAAGAAAATAAAGAGATCTTCGGAAGATCAAGATGAAGTTCAATAAAGTTGGAATTCTCGTGTGAAACTCAAAGTGTTATCATGCTTTGGCTTATGTGTTAAGCCATGGTGTATCATATCTCAAGAGAATGAAGTGAAGGGAAGAACTCATTATTATCTAAATAGATTGTGATAAAGCATGTAGAAGATCAAGTGGAAGACAAAGTTTTGAATTCTAGAAGATCTACTCTCAAGCACATTGGCGCACCACGTGGAGTCAAGTGACCTCATGGTATTATAAGCTTTGTCAATTGAAATTTATGAACTAACCCATAAAGTTTATGTTTGCTATGTCTATGAGGGTTAGGTGAAAATCACATGAGCTTGTATAAAAAAGTAAGATTTCATGTTGCTCATGAGAGGGTGACATCAAGTGGAGATGTTCATCAAGGTTGAAGGAGTGAAAGTTCATGATGAGCATCTCAAAGATATTACATGCTTGAAGCTTGGCCTCCATTCCCGATAATGGAGGTGTGAAGATATACCCAAGTGAAGCTTTCCCATCGTGGAGTATGGGAGAGCAATTTGAGAAACTTCATCAAGCCAACACAATAAATTAAGGTATACCACCTTGGGGAGAGCATGATCCCCATCATCAAGATCAAGTGGAATGTGCAAGGCAAAGGTATGACCTTGATAGGTTTTCTATTTTACCGGTGTCAAGGTGGTTGTTGGGAGACCGGGTTATAGGATAGATAATCGTACTATAAAAAGGGGTTTCCAGATGAGTAATTTGATGTCATCATACACATAGTGCTCAAACCTTTGCATACCTTGCATCATATTATGCTTGATCTTTGGTGTTTCATCATCCCCTTTTCCCACCCCACATAAACCTCCAAAGAGCCCCCTCAGTTGTTCCAAAGTTTCCATTTCAAACATCTTTCTTTTCCTGCTCCAGGCCCAGAATGTCTGGACCTATGTCTGGCCTATGTCTGGTCTGCGCCTGGGTGTCCCAGATGTCTTCCCAGACAAAAGGCCAGACATAACCCAGACTGTTTGGGCTGGTCAACTCTGTGCATAATGGGCAAATTTTAGGGACAATGTAAAAGATCTTCTTCCTCCTTGGAATAGAGTGATTCCTTTCCCCTCAACCTCCCCAATATTATTGACCTTAAAAAGGCTTGATTCGTCTCATTCCCACTACTAAAACTTGCATATTTTTTAGGGAAAAGCAAGAGGAGATCTAGATCTACATCTCCACCTACCAAAATCTCCACTCCCATCATCCAAGTGAAGCGAGTCTTTTGGATCTAGATCTTGGAGATATTTGTTATCTCCTCCATTGTTCCTCTCCTCATCTCTCCATAGCATTTGTTGCTTCTGGTGAGATTTGTGTGAGAGAGGGACTTGAGCATTCATGTTCTTGCTTTGCATATGTTGCATTGGTTTGAGCCCTATACATTGATTCAATCAAGTGAAAGTCTGATGCGGGCAGATGACCACCCAGTTGGGAACCCCAAGAGGAAGGTATGATGAGCACAGTAGCAAGTCTTCCCTCAGTAAGAAACCGAGGTTTATCAAACCAGTAGGAAAAAGCCAACCTTCAGAAGGTGATGCCTGCTAGCTTCGCGACAGCTCCGGACAATTTATAAGGCGCCTCGTCCAGGGCTTTGCTTTGCACCAGTAGCAATGTGGAACCTGCACACAACACAACCAAGAACTTTGCTCCCAACTTACGATGAGGTTGTCAATCTCACCGGTTTGCTGTAAACAAAGGATTGAGCGTATCGAGTGGAAAGCAATAGTAATATGCGAGAAAGTAAATAGTGCAAGTAAAAGTAAACAGTAATAGCAATGTAAAGGAAATTGGACCGGGGTCCACAGTTCACTAGTGGTGTCTCTCCATAAGATAAATAACAACATGCTGGGTAAACAAATTACAGTTGGACAATTGATAGAATAAAGATAACGTGCATATGTCACGAGGATCACTATGAGATTTACTCTGGGCATTACAACAAAATACATAGACCGCCATCCAACTGCATCTATGACTAATAATCCACTCGCAGGGAATCATCCGAGGACCCCTTGAGTATTAAGTTGCGAACAACAGATAATTGCATTAAGCAAAGTGTGTAATGTAAACAAAACGAATGTCCTTGGACACAAGATTGTTGTTTTCTCCCTAGTGGTAACAACACATCTACAACCTTAGAGGTTTATGTCACTCCCCCAGATTAAATAGAGGCATGAACCCAACTATCGAGCATAAATACCCCCTCTTGGAGTCACTAGTATCTACTTGGCCAAGATAGCTACTAACAACAGAGAGCATGCAAGATCATAAACAACATAGAGATAACATAAGATAAAATTCAGCACATCAACTTAACATAACACCAATATTCATCGGATCCCAACAAACACAACAAGTAGAATTACATAAAGATGATCTCGATCATGTAGGACAGCTCACGAGATCTAAACATGAAGCACATGGTGGAGAAGACAACCATCTAGCTACTGCTATGGACCCATAGTCCAAGGTAGACTACTCACTCATCGCGCTGGAGGCAAGCATGACGATGAAGAAGACCTCCGGTGGCGATTCCCCTCTCCGGCAGGGTGCCGGGGAGAGCTTCTGGACCCTCCGATCTCAGGTCAATGATGGCGGCGGATCACGATGTGTTTTGGGAAAATTGATCGGGCCCTTAGGTTTTTCCCGTCGAGGGTACTTTATATGTCTCGAACGTATCTATAATTTTTTATGCTCCATGCTTGTTTATACACCATTTGCTTTGAGTTTTGTTACACTTCGTGGTGTTTTTATGCATTTTCCGGAACTAACCTATTAACAAGATACCACAGTGCCACATCCCTGTTTCTGCTGTTTTTGTGTTTCAGAAAAGTTACATAGTAAATATTCTCAGAATTGGACGAAACAAAAGCCGAACCTCCTATTTTTACCGAAGCTTCGCAAAGACCAAAGATGAGACGGAGGGGGGCCAGGGGCGAGCCTCACCACCAGGGGGCGCGGCCCAGCCCCTGGCCGCGCCCACCTGTGGTGAGACCGCCTGGTCCCACTTCTGACGCTGCCCCTTTGCCTATAAGTTCCCCTCGACGGGAAAAACCTAAGAGACGGATCTCTTTTCCACGAAACATACTGCAAGCCGCTATCATCGCCGTCGCGAGATCGGGAGGATCTAGGAGCTCTTCCCGGCACCCTGCCGGAGGCCTTCTACACCACCATGGTCGCCTCCGGAGTAATATGTGAGTAGTCTGCCTTGGACTATGGGTCCATAGCAGTAGCTAGATGGTTGTCTCCTCCACCATGTGCTTCATATTTAGATCTTGTGAGCTGCCCTACATAATCAGGATCATCTTTATGTAATCTTACATGTTGTGTTTGTTGGGATCCGATGAGTATTGGTACTATGTGATGTTGATGTGCTGATTATATATCCTATGTTATCTCTATGTTATTTATGATCTTGCATGCTTTCCGTTGCTAGTAGCTATCTGATACGTTGCAAACGTATCTATAATTTTTGATGCTCCATGCTTGTTTTACACCAATTGCTATATGTTTTGTCTACACTTTGTGACACTTTTATGATTTATTTGGACTAACCTACTAATAGTTGCAAAAGTGCACAATGTTCTTGTTTTACACTTTGATGTGTAGGAATTACCAAGAATACAAGTGGAAATCCTGTTGGAGTCAAATTGGGACTTTCCAGAAATCTGTACCAGAACTTTTTTCGAAGATGGTCACGTTACGGGTCGAAGACGGCGTCAAACGGAAAACTCTTCAAATACAAAGTTGTAGGGAATTTCACGGCGAACGTTCTGAACATAAAATTTACCTGATTCCGAGTCCGGACGGCCGAGATAGGCCGCCCTCACGCAGGGCTGGCGCGGCCCAGGCCCTGGCCGCGCGAGCTATGCGTGAGGAGCCCCTGGCTGGCCTCTGACATCGCCCCTTCGCCTATATAAAGCCTCGGGATGGAAAACCCTAAAGGAGTCGGCAATTTTCCAGAAAGAGTTCCGCAGTTCCGCAGTTCCGCCGCCGCCACAGACGAATTTCGGAGGACAGAAGTCTCTGTTCCGGCACCCTGCCGGGACGGGGAAGTGCCCCCGGAGCCATCTCCATCGGTCTCCATCACCGTCTCCGCCGTCTCCATCGACCTCACCGCCATCTCCATCAACCTTGCTGTCTCCTATGATGAGGAGGGAGTAGTTCATCCCCGGGGCTAAGGACTCTACCGGTAGCTATGTGGTTCACCTCTCTCTCCTATGATGTGATCTTTATGTGATCGTGAGCTTTGTATCATATTGAACAAGTAGATGTTATTATTCAGATATTATGCTACTCCTATGCTTAATTATTATAGTGTACTCTAGTGATGTTATTAAAGTAATCTATTCCTCCTGCCATGGTGTAACGGTGACAGTGCGTGCATCGTGGTGGTACTTGGTTTAGGCTATGATCGTGATCTCTTGTGGATTATGAGAGTAATTATTACTATGATAGTATTGAGTGATCTATTCCTCCTTTCATGGTGTAATGTTGACAGTGTGTGCACCGTGTTAGTACTTGGTCTAAGTTGCAATGATTTCTATCTTGAATTGTGATCTGATTTGGATGTCTCTATGAGTGGTGTTTGTCAAGTACTTGATGAACTTTAAGGGGTGCTTCTGTAGCCACTACGCAATGATTAGTGTTATTCAATAGGAGAGTAATTCAGAGTACCATCGTGGAGAGAAGTTGTTTATTTGTTCAATCATGTTATATTGTTGGGAGTGTGTCCACTAGTGAAAGTATGATCCCTAGGCCTTGTTTCCAAGCATTGCACACCGTTTACTTGCTATTTTGTTACATGTTTGCTCGCGGCGATATTTATTTCACATCACGTTTGCTACTTATAATCATCACTACCGCTTGTATTTTACTATCTCTTCGCCGAACTAGTGCACCTATACATCTGACAAGTGTATTGGGTGTGTTGGGGACACAAGAGACTTTCTGTATCGTAATTGCAGGGTTGCTTGAGAGGGATAGCTTTGACCTCTTCCTCCCTGAGTTCGATAAACCTTGGGTGATCCACTTAAGGGAAACTTGTTGTTGTTCTACAAACCTCTGCACTTGGAGGCCCAACAAGTGTCTACAAGAATAGAAGTGCGTAGACATCAAGCTCTTTTCTGGCGCCGTTGCCGGGGAGGTAAGGTAAAAGGTACTCGCATCCTCCTGTGTGAGTGCTCAGAGTTATTTCCTTTAGATTCTGCAATTACATCTTTTTGTTTCTTGTTTTTATTTTCACTAGTTAGGCTTAATGGAAAACAAAGAGTTCTTTAGTCTTTTTCCTGATTTTAGATTTGAAGAGAAAATTGAAAATCCTTTGGAGCTTATTTCGCGTAGCAATGTTATTAGTATGAATGCTTTGAATACTGTTAATGCTAATGCTATAGAAAAGTCTAAGCTTGGGGAAGCTGGTTTTGTTGAGTATGATATCTTTAGTCCCCTAGCTTTAGTGCAGAAAGGTTGCTCTGATGATATTTTATCTCCCATATGTGATGTTTCTAATGATGCTGGTGCTCCTCATCCTTTTAAAATACCTACGAAGATTGTTGAACGTGTTAGGGATAACTGCTATTTAGGTGAAGGAACTGTCCATCCTGGTGATCATTTGCTTTTTATACATGAATTATGCGAGTTGTTCCAGTGTGCAGGTATTTCAATGAACCAAGTTAAGAAGAAGTTATTCTCTTTGTCTCTGAAAGGCAGAGCCGAGGAATGGTATCGGCTGCTTGAAGATGGTCCATCTATGGACTGGGAGGAAATTGTGCATCTCTTTTATTCTAAATTCTATCCTTCTAGTCAGGTTTATAAAGATAGAAATTACATTTATAATTTTCATCCGCACGAGGGAGAAAGCATTGCCCAAGCTTGGGGAAGATTGAAGTTACTAATGCATAAATGTCCTATTCATGATCTTCCCCGTAATATTGTTATTGATAATTTTTATGCACGGCTTACTCTTCCTGATAAGGATTATTTGGATGCTTCTTGCTTTGGATCATTCACTCATATGAAGGAAGATGCTAAGTGGAAACTTCTTGACCGTATACAAGAGAATGCTGAAGGATGGGAAAACGACAAAGGTAAAGGATCAGGTATGAATTACGAGTTTGATTGCATTAAGTCTTTTGCTGAAACTGCTAATTTTCAAGAGCTTAGTGCTAAATATGGTCTTGATCCTCAAATTATGGTTGATTGCTTTAAAGCCTTTGCTTCCCATATGAATGTTCCTAAAGGAAATGGGGACGTGTATCATGAACCTTTTAAGGACACTTGCATAGAAAGTTATATTGTTGTTGATGATTGCAATAAACATGCTCAAACTTCTAAAAGTCCTATTTCTTATAAGCATGTTAATTTTTGTGGAGTACATAGACCTTGTGAACAGAGTTACAACAAGGAAGATTATTGCATCACCCACGCAAATGAAGAAACCAGCATGTGGCTCAAGGATCTAGATGTGCTTGGTGAATGGGTTTGTGAGCTTTATCCTTTTCTTTGTGAATTTTGCGGTGAAAAGGGGCACTTTAATTTTCAATGCCCAATTAATCGAACGAGTACCGCTGATTTGTATTGTGATGATAAGATTACTTCCAATCAGTATGATGAGCTTACTTTGTTTTTGAATTGTGAAGAGATATCTAGAAAGCTTGCTTTGATAGACATGAATGATGTTGATATTAATAGCACCCTTCTTGGTTGTCATCTCTATTGTGCTAAAGATTGCCTCGCAAATACTTACTTACAAGATCTTATTAAACATGATGTTTTGCCAAGCTATGATAGGACTAATAGATGTTTCGATCTTATTAATAGAAAGGAGGAATCCTCCAAAGTTTCTTCTGTTGTTTCTGTCAGCAAACCAGATTATGTGGAGAAGATGCCTTTCCCTCCTAGAGAATATGTGGAGAAGATGCCCTTCAAGTCTCTCCCTCCTAAAGGGGAGAGTAAGAAGAGTAAGAAGAAGAAGAAGAAGAAGAAGAGGAGTAAGAGGCGAGAGGACACGATATCTTCCCTTAAGCCTTATGATCCTGCTATAGATTATGATAATTCTGATTGGGATGATATTCCTATGCCTGTTACCTATGTTAGTGATCATGATTGGGAAAAGCACTCTACTTTTGATATTGAAAATCTTTTTGGTACCAATTCTAAGGTTAATAATTGTTGTACCATTAGTGCTATCCATGTTCCTTCTTATGATGATATGTTTGATGAGTATGCTTTGCGACATAGTAGTTCTCTAGCTTGTGATGATGAGTATAATATTTTCAGTTCACCTACTTTTGAGGAGAAAAATAGTTATGATTACAATATGCCTCCTGTCTTTGATGATTATGGTGATGAGAATAATTATTCTGTTGAATCTGCTCCTACTACTATTGTTCATGTGGGGAGTATTAATCCTTTTATGCATGTGGCTCATGATAGGGATGCTTTAAATGATAGTTATATTGTTAGTTCTATTCATGATGCTACTGAAAGTTACTATGAGAGAGGGAAACATGGTTGGATGGATCTCAACAATATTGAGTTTCCCCTCTTTATATTGCAATTCTTGAAGTTATACTTATTTTGCCTTCCTATGCTTTTTGCTTTGCGCTTTCATGATTTGTCTCTTTACAAGACTATTTTTCATAGGAAGTGGTTTAGATTTAAATGTGTTCCATACTTGCTTTTTGATGCTCTCTATTGCTTTAAATTCCTATATGGCGCCTTTGCCTCAAGCTCTTATATGGCGCCCACATGAGCATCTTTGCAAATTACTGCGCCTAGCTCAAAGGCGTTAAAGAAAAGCACTCTTGGGAGATAACCCATTGTTTATTTTCAGTACCTTTTATTTTATTTTGAGTCTTGGAAGTTATTACTACTGTAATAACCGCTCCTTATCCTTTTTATTTCGTTGTTGTGCCAAGGGAAGCCTCTAATTTGAGTGAGGTAAGATTTGGGTATGTTGCTGTCCTGAAACAGTTTTCGGTGCTGCACCGTAAAAATTCGTATAAATTCTCTGTATATCTTTTGGACCTGCGATTTCTTGTGCATATGCCCCAGGTTATATTCAAACTTTCGTTAGTTGAACACTTTTTGATTTGAGCAACAGAAAATCCCTCAAAAATTCGACCTTTGTCAGCTGTTCAGTTTTGACAGATTTCTGCCAATATTTGTTTTTGCCACTTTATCGCTTTCTTTTGAGTTCTTTTTTGATCATAGAACTCTTGTGGAAGTTGCTACAGTAGTATATACTTTATATGTGGTGGTTTTGGGTTGAAACCTGAAGCTAAAAGAGGTTGAATATATTTTATGCTTACACTAATGTTGCTAATAGAATTGTGTTTAGTTTTGTATGAAGGAAGTTTTCAAGTGTAGGGATTGGAGAATGATGAGATGAGTTGAAGAATGGACAAAAGCTCAAGCTTGGGGATGCCCATGCATCACCCCAAGAAATATCCAAGAAGTACAAGCGTCAAAGCTTGGGGATGCCCCCGAGGCACCCCTTCTTCATCGGCAAAAATCAGGTCACCTTTCAAAACACTATATTTTTATTGCTTCATGCACTATGTGTTTTTCTTGGAGCGTCAGTTGTTTTAGTTTTCTTAGTTAGTTTAGTTTTGTTTGCTGCAATAAATGATTGATCACATCATGTTGTTTTGGAGGGAGATGAACTCCGTTTTTCATTTGCCAAGAACACTCTAGTTTTCACTCTTATCGTTTCAATGAGTGTTCTCTTTTTCTGCTACTACTTTTGGTTTTCGTTTTCGCCTTGATTTGCATTCAGATCTTGTCATATCTTTTCATCAAGGTGTATTTTTGCCTCTGATCTTTATTGGTTTTCATCAAAAGAGGTGTTTATAAAAATTTCGAATGGTGTTGGAAAAGAGAAAAAGCTTTGTGCAAAATAGTGGTACAAGAAGGAGCTTGTGTAGACTGCGGCTTAGGCTTTTTCATGTCATGCTTGACGTCTTTTTGATAGTATGCTTAGTGGTTTGCTGTAGCATTACTTGTCTCAAATAACTGAGATTGCTTAATGAGCCTTTGAAAAAATCATGCGTTGTTTTTATTATATGGAAGCATTTATTTGGTTTTCTCCTTGATGCTTTATTTGGGTTGACTTGGCGCATGCTCACACATGTTAGACTCTTACAAAGTCGCCAATAGCCTCTATGATCATTTAGTTTTTGACTTTTGATGCCATCTCATGCTTCTTTTAATGTCGCTTTGTCGCTTTGCATGATTATGGCCATTATTGCTCTCTTAGTTGGTCGCTCCCAGTCTTTTGCTAGCCCTCATTTTGTACTGAGTATGAGCTCTACTCGTGCATCCAACTCCCAAAAACCAAGTTTGCCATTGTGTCCACTATAAATTCCTATGCATGGTATTTGTAAGCCATTCCAAAGTAAAATTTTCATGTGCTACCTTTCAAAAACCTTCAAAACACTTCTCGTTTTGTGACACTGTTTTTAGCTCATGGGGACGTAGTGGTCGGATTTGCTATCTTCCATATTGCTTATTCCAAAAAAGAGAAAAAAGAAAGAAAAAAGGCCCTCCTCCATGGAATGTGAATGTTGGTGGGCACCCGATGGAATCGGTTAGCCATGGTTTAAGAAAGGAAAAAGGTGGGGAGGAGTGCCAAGTTTATAAAAAGAGCACAAAAGTGCCAATCTCTCTCTCTCAAAAACTTGCTTCATTTTTGTATGGAAGATAGTAAGAACCCCATTGCCAGTCGTTGACAAAGACAACCACCTCTCAAAACCAATTTTTATCTCTCTGTTTAACAAATGAAAAGCTCTAGCACATGTTTAATCACTGCTTCCCTCCGCGAAGGGCCTTTCTTTTACTTTTATGTTGAGTCACCACCTTCTATCTTTATGCACCGTCTAAGAGAGCATAGTTGTCATTCTTAGTATAATGTGCATTGTCCCAAAGTTTTCATTGATTGATTCATGATCATGGTTTCACTTGTTCTTAAATTATTTGTATCTAGTCGCCCTCTTAAACTTGAAGGTGTCCTATGCATTTATGTTTTGCTCTCCATGAAGGACAAGCTGAAAATCATTTGTATGTTTTTCCTTATGATTTGAACACACGTTTGACTTTCATTGTTTCATTTTCATGATCTTTTGTTTGTGTTCATTTTCATGTTATAACATGGTTGCTAAGTTTCTTCTATCAAGATTATATCTTTCATGCCCATGTTTTAAGTTCTTTTGATCCCAGCTCACAAATACTTACATATATGATTAAGATTGTGAAGGTGCATGCCACCTCAAAAATTATTCTTTTGTTATCACTTACCTACTCGAGGACGAGCAGGAGTTAAGCTTGGGGATGTTGATACGTTGCAAACGTATCTATAATTTTTGATGCTCCATGCTTATTTTACACCAATTGCTATATGTTTTGTCTACACTTTGTGACACTTTTATGATTTATTTGGACTAACCTACTAATAGTTGCAAAAGTGCACAATGTTCTTGTTTTACACTTTGATGTGTAGGAATTACCAAGAATACAAGTGGAAATCCTGTTGGAGTCAAATTGGGACTTTCCAGAAATCTGTACCAGAACTTTTTTCGAAGATGGTCACGTTACGGGTCGAAGACGGCGTCAAACGGAAAACTCTTCAAATACAAAGTTGTAGGGAATTTCACGGCGAACGTTCTGAACATAAAATTTACCTCATTCCGAGTCCGGACGGCCGAGATAGGCCGCCCTCACGCAGGGCTGGCGCGGCCCAGGCCCTGGCCGCGCGAGCTATGCGTGAGGAGCCCCTGGCTGGCCTCTGACATCGCCCCTTCGCCTATATAAAGCCTCGGGATGGAAAACCCTAAAGGAGTTGGCAATTTTCCAGAAAGAGTTCCGCAGTTCCGCCGCCGCCACCGACGAATTTCGGGGGACAGAAGTCTCTGTTCCGGCACCCTGCCGGGACGGGGAAGTGCCCCCGGAGCCATCTC
The DNA here is from genome assembly GCA_007115705.1 of Dactylis glomerata. Lineage (NCBI taxonomy): Eukaryota > Viridiplantae > Streptophyta > Magnoliopsida > Poales > Poaceae > Dactylis > Dactylis glomerata. The sequence goes on from QXEO01001557.1 coordinate 64,890, forward strand.
CATCGGTCTCCATCACCGTCTCCGCCGTCTCCATCGACCTCACTGCTATCTCCATCAACCTTGCTGTCTCCTATGATGAGGAGGGAGTAGTTCATCCCCGGGGCTAAGGACTCTACCGGTAGCTATGTGGTTCACCTCTCTCTCCCATGATGTGATCTTTATGTGATCGCGAGCTTTGTATCATGTTGAACAAGTAGATGTTATTATTCAGATATTATGCTACTCCTATGCTTAATTATTATAGTGTACTCTAGTGATGTTATTAAAGTAATCTATTCCTCCTGCCATGGTGTAACGGTGACAGTGCGTGCATCGTGGTGGTACTTGGTTTAGGCTATGATCGTGATCTCTTGTGGATTATGAGAGTAATTATTACTATGATAGTATTGAGTGATCTATTCCTCCTTTCATGGTGTAATGTTGACAGTGTGTGCACCGTGTTAGTACTTGGTCTAAGTTGCAATGATTTCTATCTTGAATTGTGATCTGATTTGGATGTCTCTATGAGTGGTGTTTGTCAAGTACTTGATGAACTTTAAGGGGTGCTTCTGTAGCCACTACGCAATGATTAGTGTTATTCAATAGGAGAGTAATTCAGAGTACCATCGTGGAGAGAAGTTGTTTATTTGTTCAATCATGTTATATTGTTGGGAGTGTGTCCACTAGTGAAAGTATGATCCCTAGGCCTTGTTTCCAAGCATTGCACACCGTTTACTTGCTATTTTGTTACATGTTTGCTCGCAGCGATATTTATTTCACATCACGTTTGCTACTTATAATCATCACTACCGCTTGTATTTTACTATCTCTTCGCCGAACTAGTGCACCTATACATCTGACAAGTGTATTGGGTGTGTTGGGGACACAAGAGACTTTCTGTATCGTAATTGCAGGGTTGCTTGAGAGGGATAGCTTTGACCTCTTCCTCCCTGAGTTCGATAAACCTTGGGTGATCCACTTAAGGGAAACTTGCTGCTGTTCTACAAACCTCTGCACTTGGAGGCCCAACAAGTGTCTACAAGAATAGAAGTGCGTAGACATCACTATCTTGGCCGAGTAGATGCTAGTAACTCTAAGAGGGAGTATTTATGCTCAATAGTTGGGTTCATGCCTCTATTTAATCTGGGGGAGTGACAGAAACCTCTAAGGTTGTAGATGCGTTGTTGCCACTAGGGAGAAAACAACATTTTTGTGTCCAAGGACATTTTCTTTGTTTACATTACGCACTTTGCTTAATGCAATTATCTTTTGTTCGCAACTTAATACTCAAGGGGTCCTCGGATGATTCCCCGCGAGTGGATTTTTAGTCATAGATGCAGTTGGATGGCGGTCTATGTATTTTGTCATAATGCCCATAGTGAATCTCATAGTGATCCTTATGACGTATGTACGTTATCTTTACTCTATCAATTGCCCAACTGTAATTTGTTTACCCAGCATGTGTTATTTATCTTATGGAGAGACACCACTAGTGAACTGTGGACCCCGGTCCAATTTCCTTTACATTGCTATACCATTTTACTATTACTCGCTTTGTTTACTTTCTTGCATTACTATTATCCTATCACCGCTCGATACGCTCAATCCTTTGTTTACAGCAAACCAGTGGGATTGACAACCTCATCGTACGTTGGGAGCAAAGTTCTTGGTTGTGTTGTATGCAGGCTTCATGTTGCTGCTGGTGAAAAGCTACACGCCAACAAACAGTTGTATCTGGCGCCCTTGTCCGGAGTGTCACTAAGCTAGCAAGCATCACCTTCTAAAGTTTGGCTTTCTCCTACTGGTTCGATTCAACCTTGGTTTTGCAACTGAGGGAAGACTTGCTACTGTGCTCATCATACCTTCCTCTTGGGGTTCCCAACGGGCTGTTAGTACAAGCCATCAAGCAGTTTTCTGGCGCCATTGCCGGGGAGGAAGAAGACTTCTGGCGCCATTGCCGGGGAGGAAGAAGACTTCTGGCGCCATTGCTGTTAGTACACGCCATCAAGCAGTTTTCTGGCACCATTGTCGGGGAGGAAGAAGACTTCTGCAAGGGGAGTCTCGCACGCACAATCTTTTACTTTGTTTTTGTTTTCCTTTACTTTATTTTTACTTGCATCTTCTTATCAAAAATACAAAAAAATCAGCTTCCTTTATAGTTGCTTTTATTTACTTGCTTTTAGTTTTGCTAGAATGGGTAATCCTAAAAACACCAAGTTGTGTGATTTTACTAGCACCAAAAACAATGATTTTATCTGCACTCCTATTGCGCCACCTGCTCCTGAGGCAATTTTTTATGAGATTAAACCTGCTTTGTTGAATCTAGTTATGAAAGAGCAATTTTCAGGTGCCAGTTCTGATGATGCTGCAGCTCATCTCAACAATTTTGTTGAGCTATGTGAGATGCAAAAGTATAAGGATGTAGATGGTAATATTATTAAGCTTAAGTTGTTTCCTTTCTCTTTAAGAGGAAGAGCTAAGGATTGGTTGCTATCTTTGCCTAGAAATAGTATTGATTCTTGGGATAAGTGTAAGGATGCTTTTATTGGAAATACTATCCTCCTGCTAAGATTATAGCTTTGCGTAGTAATATTATGAAGTTTAGACAGTTTGATAATGAACATGTTGCTCAAGCTTGGGAAATAATGAAATCTATGATAAAGAATTGTCCCACTCATGGACTGACTACTTGGATGATTGTCCAAACTTTTTATGTAGGACTGAATTTTTCTTCAAGGAACCTATTGGATTCAGCTGCTGGAAGCACTTTTATGTCCCTTACCTTGGGCACTGCAACAAAGCTTCTCGACAACATGATGGTAAATTATTCTGAATGGCACACCGAGAGAGCTCCACAAGGTAAGAAGGTAAATTCTGTTGAGGAAACCTCTTCCTTGAGTGATAAGATTGATGCTATTATGCTTATGCTTTCTAATGATAGGACTCATGTTGATCCTAATAATGTTCCTTTGGCCTCTTTGGTTGCTCAAGAAGAGCATGTTGATGTAAACTTTATTAGAAATAATAATTTCAACAATAATGCTTATAGGAACAATTTTGCTAGTAACAATTATAGGCCGTATCCTTCTACCAATGGTAATGGTTATGGTAACTCTTATGGTAATTCCTCCAACAACCCTAGGGTCGCGCCCTCTGAGCTTGAAGTCATGCTCAAGGACTTCATCGGCAAGCAAACTGCTTTTAACAAATCTGTTGAGGAAAAGTTAGGCAAAATTGATATTCTTGCTTCTAAAGTTGATAGCCTTTCTCTTGATGTTGAACTTCTGAACCTAAAATTATTGCCTAATGATGTGAAAGAAAGCAATACTTTTGCCGCTACTAATGCCATCCAAGTTAAAATTGACGAAAATATTAGGATGTTAGCAGAATTGCATACCAGGTGGGAAAGAGAAGATGGGATGGCTAGAAAGATGAAGGTATGTACTATTACTACCTCTAATGATGTTGTTCCAAATACTAGCAATCCCCTTACTTTGATTGGTATAGAGAAAACTCCTACTCCTTGTGTGAAAAAGCCCAAAACTATAAAAACTTTTTCTCAAAAAAGTGCTGAAATTTTTTGGAGTGTGGGAGATGATAGCTCTATTTCTTTTAATGCTTTTGATGTTGATGCCTGCAATATATCTGAAGTTATTTTGTTCTTGCAAAAGCTTGCTTTGAGTCCTAATGCTAGTTCTTTGAATATTGCTTTTACAAATCATATTACAAATGCTCTCATGAAAATTAGGGAGGAAAAGTTGAAACAAAAGGCTTCTATTCCTAAGAAATTAGAAGATGGTTGGGAGCCCATCATTGATATGCATGTTAATGGTTTTGATTGCCATGCTTTATGTGATCTAGGTGCTAGTATTTCTATTATGCCTAGAAAGATTTATGACATGCTTGGTTTACCATCGCTTGAAAAGTGTTATTTTGATGTTCCTCTTGCTGATGTTGCTAAGAAGAAACCTTTGGGAAGAATTAATGATGTTCTTATTATGGTTAACAATAACCTTGTTCCTGTTGATTTTCTTGTCATGGATATTGAATGCAATGCTTCATGTCCTATTATTTTGGGAAGACCTTTTCTTCGAACTGTAGGTGCCATCATTGATATGAAGGAAGGCACCATCAAATATCAATTTTCATTCAAGAAAGGTATGGAACACTTCCCTAGAAGGAGGAAGAAATTACTTTTTGACTCTATTCTTAGAGCAAATTATGAACTTGATGCTTCATCGTTTGATATTACTTGATTTCCACTTTTTGCGCCTAGCTCAAAGGCGTTAGAGAAAAGCACTCTTGGGAGATAACCCATTGTTTTATATTCAGTACTTTTTCTTTTATTTGAGTCCTGGAAGTTATTACTACTGTAATAACCGCTCCTTATCCTTTTTATTTCGTTGTTGGGCCAAGAAGAACCTCTAATTTGAGTGAGGTAAGATTTGGGGAAGTTGCTGTTCTGAAACAGATTTCGGTGCTGCACCATAAAAATTCATGAAAATTCTCAGAATATCTTTTTGACCTCCGATTTCTTGTGCATATGCCCCAAATTATATCCAAACTTTCATTAGTTTTACACTTTTCGATTTGAGCAACAGAATGTCCTCGAAAAATCGACCTTTGTCAGCTGTTCTGTTTTGACCGATTTCTGCCACTATTTGTGTTTGCCTCTCGATCGCTTTCTTTTTGAGTTCTTTTGATCACGGAACTTTTGGGGAAGTTGCTACAGTAGTATATGCTTTATGTGTGATGTTTTTGAGTTGAAAACTGAACCAAAAAGGGTTGATCTACTATTATGCTTATGCTAACGTTGCTAATAGAGTTGTGTTGAGTTTTGTATGAAGGAAGTTTTCAAGTGTAGGGATTGGAGAATGATGAGATGAGATGAAGAATGGAAAAAAGCTCGAGCTTGGGGATGCCCATGCACCCCAAGAAATATCCAAGAGGTACAAGCATCAAAGCTTGGGGATACCCCCGAGGCACCCCTTCTTCATCGGCAAAATCAGGTCACCTTTCAAAACACTATATTTTTATTGCTTCATGCACTATGCATTTTTCTTGGAGCGTCTTTACTTTCTCTTTCAGTTTTGTTTTGCTTTGTTTGCTGCAATAAATGGTTGGACCCCAATAATTTTTTTTGGTGGAGATGTACTCGTTTTTCATTTGCCAAGAACACTCCGGTTTTCACTCTTATCGTTCAACGAGTGTTCTCTTTTTCTAGAACTGCGTTTAGCTTTCATTTTTCGCCTTGATTTTTGTTCAGATCTTGTTTTATCTTTGCATCAAGGTGTATTTGGACCTCTGGTCTATGTTGGTATTCATCAAAAGAGTTGTTTTAAAAAGGTTTGAATGGTGTTGGAAAAGAGAAAAAAATTCATGCAAAAAAGTGGTACAAAAAGGAGCTTGTTTAGACTGCGGCTTAGACTTTTTGATGACATGCTTGATGTTGTTTTGATAGTATACTTAGTGATTTTTGTTGTTGCATGACTTGTCTCAAATGACTGAGATTGCTTAATGAGCCTTTGAAAAAATCATGCGTTGTTCTTATAATGCGGAAGCATTTATTTGGTTTTCTCCTTTATGCTTTATTTGGATTGACTTGGCACATGCTTACAACATGTTTGACTCTAACAAGTCGCCATAAGCCTCTATGATCATTTTGTTTTTGACTTTTGATGCCATTTTATGCTTCTCTTAATGATATTTTGTCGCTTTGCATGATTATGGCCGTTATTGCTCTCTTAGTTGGTCGCTCCCGGTCTTTTGCTAGCCCTCGTTTTGTACTGAGTATGAGCTCTACTCGTGCATCCAACTCCCAAAAACCAAGTTATGCCAATGTGTCCACCATACATACCTATTAGCAATTTGCTATTCCAAGTACATTTGACTTGCTTTTATCTATCCTTCGAATTAAACTTTTTTGGTGTTATGCGAAAATTAGTCAGTAAAGCTCTCACGAACCTGATGGCACACTTTACTTTTCTCGCTTTTAAAATTTTGACATTGTGGCTCTTTTATGTTGACGTTATGCTTGCAAGTTGTAAGTTGGAAATTAGCCAAACCATGCCGTCATGGGGTAAGCTTTCAATATTGCACTTCTCTTATTTGAGTTGATATCGTGATCTTTTGTTTATGGATACTCGCGATGTGAAACAAGTTGGGAATCTTGCAGGATCATGGAGTTTGTATATGTGTTAGAGAAACACCTGGGCCGCTAATCTAAGCCATGCATAATTCATGGTGGAAATTTACAGCATGCTCATAGTGGACATTCAACGACGCATCTCAAAATAAAAAGCTATACCAATGGTAAATAAAAGAGATGCCGAGGTGTTCATTCTCTGTTTGTCCTGTCATTTTGATGTGGGCTTGTTCCATGTCATCGGGCACGGAGGTACCCCATTGGTGGTTCTCGATGATACACATATACTTACAATGACAAGAGCTTGCTTGGGACCCTAAGTCGAGTAGCATGAGGTTTGGGTATTCGTACTTCACGGGACACGAGGTTTTCAACTTATGATTTGTCAAGCATATGCTCATAATTGTTCTCAGTATTTACTTTAACCATTCAAGATGCCTATGATGGGGGCAATGAGAGCTCAAAGCTAGTAAGTACCATAATTTTTAAAGGTTTATAAAACTTGCAATCACTACTTCCCTCTGCGAAGGGTCTTTCTTTTACTTTTATGTTGAGTCTCCACCTTCTACCTTTATGCACCGTCTAAGAGAGTATAGTTGTCATTCTGAGTACTAGATGACCCGTTGCGCCACTGGCGCAAGTCCCGAAATCATGTCGGACTTTGTTTCAATAAGTTTAGTAGATCTAAGTTGTATCTAATGGTTTGTTGGTGTAAAGAGAAAGGCTTTCTCTGTTAGGTGTAAGTTTGATGGGATCCCCCGGCAACAGAAAAATAAGATTATAGCATTGGTATATTGAACGAACAAAACTAAGTGGTTGGCCAAAAGAAGAGGAATTACCGTATGGAATTTTATTAGATTATTAAGTGTCCAATTGATTCACAAATATATTCAAGAACGTTCTATCAAAGTCGCTATATCTATTGTCAGGCCGTGGATGAAAACAAGAGCAATTGTCTACCCTTAGACTTTGATTAACATATTGATTGACTAATATAGTAATGATGTATGTATTTCAAATAAATATATTGCATTTTAGTTCAGCAGAATTCCTTTCAACATAATATGAAAACTTAGACTGAACCAAAGAGTAATCAGAAATTTTGTGTACATGTATAAATTTTCCCTCCAATTTTAGAGATAATATTTGCTATCAAGCCTGGGAGATAGCCCATTGCGCCTCCCGTTGGCTCCTGCATCAGTCTCTATAGATATTATTCATAGAATTAACACACTACACAGCTATCAAGTAATTAGGTAGTTAGAATTAAAGGTATTACAGTAGAGTTGCCATATTTTAGTTAACCAAAACATAAGCACGTAACATTATCCCAGTAACACAACATTTCAGTTAACCTGAATCTTCAAGCAGGCAAATAGACAACATGACCCATCAGTTAAGAGAGTGGGGATAACTTGTGTATCTAAACCAAAAGTCCCTTTAAAGCACTCTTATATGATTCAATACAGAAAGAAATTTGAAAGAAAAAACTGAGAAACTTCTCAAACAGATGCTAAAACAATACAAATGGGGTCAATTGTCAACATTACCACATTGTCTAGTGCTCCAAACGGTCCCAAAATACCCAAAATGATACAGTTTAGAAATCCACCTAGGACTCTAGTTTGTAAAAGGATAAGAAATAGGAGCTGTAGCATATTTTTAGACTTTGCTAAGATCCGAAATAGGGGTGTTCACTAATGGTTCCACCTGAACCCATGAAGCTCATGGTTTATTTTTCCAACTAACTCTAGCAGCATCGTGGCAGCTACTGAAACAAAATGAAGTCCCAAAGTACCGCCATCATTGCTGGTCTGGATTCAAACCGGTTATAAACACACCTGATCCAATTAACCAATAATTAGTCAACATGGCTACCGAAAGGGAAAGCATGTAGTTGAACAAACTGAGAGAGCAAAATGACTTAGCACCATTGTCAGACGGGTTTTCACGGTTTGGATTCAAACCAGTTATGAACACACTTGATCAGATTGACCAAAAATAGTCAACATGTCTACGGAGAGGAAAAAGCAAGCTGGACAAATTGAGAGAGCAATTAGCCATGCCAGTATCAATCAAGGAGATTATTTTCTTCCAGCGTGTAGTACAAGAAAGTATTCTCTGGAAGTACATACATCAAATAAATTTAGTAGCCCAACGACAATGGCATACCTGCATGCGCAGCAGCAAGAGTCACTAAGCAAATATAGTAGAAAGCCCAACCAACAATGAAATACCAGCAGTAGAGCCACGCCTTTAACAAGCAGTATTGTGAATCATCATTGTACAAACAATGATCATTGTAGTAGCTTCGTACAGTTCGTACAATCTGAAACCACAAAAGCTTATCCTACAACATAGTAGACTCTTATAAGAGAGACAATTAACTGAACAATTATCAAGAAATACCGCCAATCTCGACATGGTCTTCACGTGGTAACATTAGATCAATTTTGTCATCATTAGTATTGAAATCTCCAATGCCTATAAAAAATACACAGGAGTATATAGCTTCTTTCATAATTTCTTAGCAAATATTTCATAATTTATTAGCAATATAACAAAAACTACTTGGTATATGAAACCTATATCACTGACATGCACAGTAGTCATGTCTGAGTACTTCACGTAAGCCGCCCAATAAAAGAAAGTCATATTGGACCAAGGGTCAACTTCACCATAATTATAAAATTTGCATCCATGATGTACTGACCAGGCAATAGGATTTAAGGAGAAAATGCATACCTTACTTACATTTAGCCAACCATAGTTTATCTGTATCAAATTATGAAAGAAAGCCTAAGGTTAATTAGACATTTGGTTGTTTATAGAATAGACAAATTTCTTCAAATTATAGCTTCTATTTTCCTTTAATAGTTGTACAGCAAATTTAGCGACTACATTATTCTAAAAATTTCATATTTGTTGCATCCCTTTATGTAATAGATATAATCACATGACAAATACATGCTTATTATTTTACATGCATTTTTGGGCCCAGCGCTACACACATATTGTTAATTGATTTCATGGGCTGGTATCTTGGACACCATAACAAACAATAATTTTGGTTAACAAACATGACAGTAATATGAAAATATTTTCTTTGGATCTTCCCATGCTCATTAAACAATGACAGTACTATCAAAAAGCCTTTTGAAACAGGAAAGTAATCTGAAGCAACTGTGACGTGTAATATAAATGTCCCTAATAAACTATACTGTGCATATACGATTTTTGCAGGCTTTGATTAATCGGATAGAACTGTGATTTGCAGGGAAGGGAGGCGAGCTTGCAACTCAGTGCTCACCGTCAGGCGGCAATAATTTTTGAAGGCTTTGTCGCGCCAAGCATCTTATTCCTCTTTCATCTGCTCCCGGTGCATCATCTGCCATATCAATGTTGACCAACAAATGTGTTAAGAGAGGATAGTACATATACACTTTAGAGTGGGCAATAATAACTGACCCTACTACGTATACTACCGAACAGAAATGTAAAGAAGGATGTCAACAGTGGCAGGCTATCCCAAAATATTGTTTTAATATAGCTCTTTTATGCACAAATGGCGGAGGCAGCATGTTAGCTGTGGGGGGCAGCTGCCCCCACTCAATTTTCTAATCTCTTTGTATTATTAAGTTTAAACAGTGATTTGCCCCCACTTAAATCCTTCAATTAGTATGTTTTGCTCCCTCTCAAATTTGATCCTAGATCCGCCCGTGTGCACAATATATTATAATACAGCTTAGCAGCAAGTAATGTGCCAAAATACAGAAAACAATTATAAGAAGATACCCAGATTCAAACATCAATGAGTCACACAAAAATTATACTATAAATGAAACTCCATATGCAGCTTTCGTGTCCAGGTTACATGAAAGTTATAACATGTCAAAAGCCTACACCGGTACATGCAGATTTTACTCAATATGAGTTGGCTAAGCTGAGCATATAATTCAAAGGCAATATGGCAGAAAACCATTACAAAAGAACTGGAAAAGGGACAAGGGACAAAGGAAACATTATAATAGAAAGGGTGTATGTATCTGAATGCTTCCATCCAAAGAGTAGGAGGGAGAGATTCACAACACCAAACATGCATAAGACAGACTAACGACAATTCCTCATTGAGAAAGAAAAGTTAAATCATGCTTCCTAGTGTAAAAGCACAAGCTTCAGACTAATAGATGTCAAAGAGAGAAACTAACCCCATGAGAAAAAATGAACAAGAGAATTCACATGCAGAAACAATTATCTGACCTGTTCTCTTTGAGGGTGCATGTCTTCTAGAGCATCCATGTCCTTTTCCAAAGATAATAATTCCTGAAGATAAATACAACAAGGAGGCACTTTAAGCCAATATAAATTTTGATCTAAAATATATTAGTCCAAATGACAATGGGACAAACCAAAATTAGTTACTGAACCATATCAGAACATTGACCATATCAGACAAACTATCATCCCATTTAATCCATTGGAAAAAATTGTTCCAGCAATTAGTTACTGAACCAGAACTCCTTACTAAACAACACACATATGAGCAGGTTATCCATTTTATTCAGAGAAACTTTCTTCTGCTTCTATCTACAACAAAGTTCAACATGAATAAGCCTACCACACTTCCTGCAAGGAATATAATCAAACACTCCAGGAGCATAAAAAGTTGAAGATATACCTCAGTCACTATAGAGAAAGAGCCAAACACCAAACTCCTAACCATATAAACTGTCGTCCTTGCCACCGCCATCGACATGATTGGTCAGCCAACATGATTATCCATTGTTGTGTGCTCAGTTTTCTGGTATTTCGTGCAGTTCCTATGTAGAGCAGTGTATAATCAGGTAAATGAAGAACAGATAACCTGCATCAATTAACAAGAGCCAGAGTGAACAGAGCAGATCGTGAGAAAAATAGGAGAGAAGTCAGAGATTATGCTCAAGCATATACAAAAATGTCTCTCTGCAGTACCTATCAAGTATCCTGAAGCTCTCATCTGCTGCTCCTCTCTATGTCTCTCGGAAGCGGCATCCACAATCTGGTGAAAGAGGTGTACAAATCTGAGAAACAAAATTTTCCTCTAGCTTACTACTTGGCCCAAAATACTACATAGGACAAAGCTAGAATACTCTAGGCCAGAATACTACTATCACCGAACAAAGCCAAAATACTATCACAGGACAAAGCAAGAATACTCCAAATAAGTAGAATATGCCAAAAGGAACTGAAAAAACATAAAAGAGGCAAACATGCAGAAGAATTGACCAAGAACATGTGCACCTGAGCATATAGAAGTGCTGTCCACACGGTTGCCCCCAAATGTCAGCCCTGAAGAACATCAATGGTTACTATCTTCGCTCTGATTCGATGCTTTAGTTAATTTACCAACAACCCCATCTAAATACATACGGGAATTGCAGCATTCATCAGGAAGAAAATAAAACTCCTGACTTCAGTATCATCCAAGCAATTATATTTTCATTTGCAATATGAATGTAAACAACAATAACACTGACTTGACCTATTGGGATTTCACCACATCACACATGGATGATCCACAACAGTGGCAATAATGGTCTGACCCATCTTGGCCTTGATAACAAGTGGTTCCTGGTAGTTCATATTGGTGCTAATCAACGGATTATATCTAACCTTATTTGACCCATCTGAACCTGGGAGACATCTGAAGAGCAAGTTATATATCAATGGCCAGCTGCAACTGACTATTACATATTTTGCTTGGATATATCAGATCCAATCTTGCTCAGTGTAATACGGGTAGCACCTATTTCCAAAAAATCAACCATCAGCCTTCTAGCAATTTCATCAAACACTTTGTAGGCGTAAGAAACCAAATCTGCACAAACAAAGAAGAGAAGATGTAGGAGCAAGGCACTGGAAGAAGGGGATGGCAAAAATCAGGAAGAGGAGAAGAGTGTGCACCTGCTTGAGAGGGTCATATACTGCAAGGTTGGAGATGGTGGACGTTCTGCACGAACTGTTAGTGCTTCACTTGTTGAGCACCGAGGAGGAGAAAGAGGTCGCCCAGAGCAGCAGCACATGGTCGGCCAGAGAGAAAGGGCGCGGAAGGAGAAGGGTCGGGGCTAGCCATGGCTCCAAATGACCCGAGAAGGATGCCTCCTGCTGAGGACGATGGCGATAGTGCGGACCACCGCTGCAGCTCAAGCCACCACCGCGGATGCGCAGAGAGGCGACCTGTGTGCTCTCCTTGCAGCCATTGCTAGCCTGCTACCGCGTCTAGTCGTTCCCATCGCTCCCGTCGCTTGGCGCGCGCTTCCGCATCATTGAGCTTCTTGCGCCGCTTCCGCTCCGCCATTAGGTTCTTGCACTGCTGCTTCTTGCCGCCCCTCTACGGCTTGCCGTCGTCGATGTCGTCGTCGTCTTGGTCTCCTAGCTGCATCTCGCTCCCCTCCGACCCCGAGTCCGCCGCCGCCCTTCCCACACCGCCGTGTAGCTACGGATGATGCTCCTGCCCCGCCATCAACGGCGGCTCGCTGCTCCCCGCCGCCGCGTACTGCCACCCCACACCTGTTGCTCCGTTGACTTCACTGACCTCTTCTGGGAACCTCCTCCCGCCTCTGCTTTTTCTGCGCCGGATCGCGCCGCCTCCCACCGCTGCCCCGGATCGCGCCGCCTCCCACCGATGCGCCACCCCGATTTTGGCCGCGTTTCACTGCCTCGCCGCCCGGGACCAATGAAGAAGAGAGAGAGAGGGCCTGACGAGAATGGAGAGAGGGTGCGGGTGGGGGAGGCGCCGCCATGGAGGTCGGCCGATTGGGGGAGGAATGGGAGGCAGGGATTGGGGAGAGGCGACGGTTTTGTTCCTCCGATCTAGGTTTTCACCGCGCATAAAAGGGAAGTGCACGCAAATGATCGGCATGGCAGCCTCTGTCTATCGGCCCCGCTTGCGCCTGGTCCCATTTGTCATCGACCCAATCGGAGAAGCTGTTGGTGACAAAAAAAATTGACAGATCGAACGGTCCAAGTGAAAAGCGGGATGAGAAATTTTACTATTCTGACGATCAAACGAACGAGCAGCACGGGGCGGACGCAGATAGCGTGAATGGCTGGGTAGGCCAGCGCCCTTTAGGTTTTAGAATAATGTGCATTGTCTCAAAGTTATTATTGATTGATTCATTATTTTGGTTTCACTTGTTCTTAAATTATTTGTATCTAGTCGCTCTCTTAAACTTGAAGGTGTCCTATGCATTTATGTTTTGCTATTCCATGAAGGACAAGCTGAAAACCATTTGCTATGTTTTCCATATGATTTGAACACATGTTTGACTTTCATTGTTTCATTATTCATGATCTTTCGTTTGTGTTTCTTTTCATGTTATAACATGGTTGATAAGTTCTTATTGTAAGATTATGTCTTTTATGCCCATATTTTAAGTTCTTTGATCCCAGCACTCAATGCTTACTTAGATGATCAAGATTGTGATGGTGCATTTCACCTCAAAAATTATTCTTTTGTTATCACTTACCTACTCGAGGACGAGCACGAGTTAAGCTTGGGGATGCTTGATACGTCTCAAACGTATCTATAATTTTTGATGCTCCATGCTTGTTTATACACCATTTGCTTTGAGTTTTGTTACACTTCATGGTGTTTTTATGCATTTTTTGGAACTAACCTATTAACAAGATGCCACCGTGTCAGTCCCTGTTTTCTGCTATTTTTGTGTTTCAAAAAAGTTACACAGGAAATATTCTCGGAATTGGACGAAACAAAAGCCAAACCTCCTATTTTTATCGAAGCTTCGTGAAGACCGAAGATGAGACGGAGGGGGGGCAAGGGCCAGCCTCACCACCAGGGGGCGCGGCCCTAGCCCCTGGCCGCGCCCACCTATGGTGAGACCGCCTGATCCCACTTCTAACGCTGCCCCTTCGCCTATAAGTTCCCCTTGTCGGGAAAAACCTAAGGGACGGATCTCTTTTCCACGAAACATACTGCAAGCCGCCGCCGTCGCCGTCACGAGATCGGGAGGATCCAGGAGCTCTTCCCGGCACCCTGCCGGAGGCCTTCTACACCACCATGGTCGTCTCCGGAGTGATGTGTGAGTAGTCTACCTTGGACTATGGGTCCATAGCAGTAGCTAGATAGTTGTCTCCTCCACCATGTGCTTCATGTTTAGATCTTGTGAGCTGCCCTACATGATCAGGATCATCTTTATGTAATCTTACATGTTGTGTTTGTTGGGATCCGATGAGTATTGGTACTATGTGATGTTGATGTGCTGATTATATATCCTATGTTATCTCTATGTTATTTATGATCTTGCATGCTTTATGTTGCTAGTAGCTATCTTGGCCGAGTAGATGCTAGTAACTCCAAGAGGGAGTATTTATGCTCGATAGTTGGGTGCATGCCTCTATTTAATCTGGGGGAGTGACAGAAACCTCTAAGGTTGTAGATGTGCTATTGCCACTAGGGAGAAAAACCATTCTTGTGTCCAAGGACATTTGCTTTGTTTACGTTACGCGCTTTGCTGAATGCAATTATCTGTTGTTCACAACTTAATACTCAAGGGGTCCTCGGATGATTCCCCACGAGTGGATTTTTAGTCATAGATGCAGTTAGATGGCGGTCTATGTATTTTGTCGTAATGCCTAGAGTGAATCTCATAGTGATCCTCATGACGTATGTACGTTATCTTTACTCTATCAATTGCCCAACTGTAATTTATTTACCCAACATGTGTTATTTATCTTATGGAGAGACACCATTAGTGAACTGTGGACCCCGGTCCAATTTCCTTTACATTGCTATACCGTTTTACTATTACTCGCTCTGTTTACTTTCTTGCATTACTATTATCCTATTACCACTCGATACACTCAATTCTTTGTTTACAGCAAACCGGTGAGATTGACAACCTCATCGTAAGTTGGAAGCAAAGTTCTTGGTTGTGTTGTGTGCAGGTTTCATGTTGCTGCTGGTGAAAAGCTACACGCCGACAAGTAGTTGTATCTGGCGCCCTTGTCTGGAGTGTCACTAAGCTAACAAGCATCACCTTCTGAAGTTTGGCTTTCTCCTACTTGTTCGATTCAACCTTGGTTTCACAACTGAGGGAAGACTTGCTACTGTGCTCATCATACCTTCCTCTTGGGGTTCCCAACGGGCTGTTACTACACGCCATCATGGAGCTTGCCATCTCCAGGGAGGAGGAAGAAGCTATCCATAGTGGAAGGGCTCTCGCTAGGTGTGGAGAGCTCAAGGGTTCTTGCTCGGTTTGGAGAGCTCAAGGGAGAATAAGGCTAGATCCGGTGAGGAATCATGTGGGCTTTGTTTTCCATGGCCTCTCCAACGGAGAGTAGGATATCAGTGGATATCCGAACTCTGGTAAATACATCGGTTGTCTCTTGTCCCCTTCACATTCCGCAATTCATACTTGTATCTATTTTATATCTTGTGTGAAGTTTGAATTGCTAGATTACTTGTATTTTATATATCATGTTGAGCTATATGTTGTTGGTGCACATAGGCGAGCCTAGTATATTTAGGATTTGTGCTTGAAAAGTATCCTCTTAGTTTAATTCCGCATTAGAATAGAGCCAAATCTTTAAGATTTTTTTAAGTCACCTATTCACCCTCCTCTAGGTGCCATCTTTGTTCCTTCATCTTCATCGTCTAAGGTGTCGGTCAACCCCTTAATTGACCGCTATTGGGATGTTTGGACACATGTCCGGTGCACTGAAGCCGACTACCCAATGACGCTTCCTATGTATTTTAAATAAGAAAACATGCAAATTCGAATGAAATCACGTGAAATTTATTATATATTATAGGATTTGACCCATTGAAAATTAAAACCTAATACATGTTGTCAAAGACACTTGAGTGAAACTCATTGTCGTCATTGTCGTTGTCATCCTTGGAGGAATGCACCATGATCATGGTATAGTCCGCGATCGTTCATGCGCCCATTTGTCGGGGCACCCCGAAGACATCAATTCATACAACATAGAATCTATCAACACACCAACCATAGCATACAAATACTGGTAGTACAACTTAGCAAACATGAACATGTCTAAATATGTCTCCCGTGTGCAAACCCATCGGATGTCCGTTGTGTAAGTGTGTTGGTCATACCATGTTCCATATTGCTAGTACACTACATCATTGTGGTGCATCTTGAAACACTCACCTTGTTCCACTACTCCACCTCAACCTTGAGACCATTTCAAAAAAAATTAATGCGCCGCCCTTGGAACCCATGAAAACACAACATAATCCCGGTGCTTCTAGATGCAACACACGATCATATGTCACATTGGTATTTCCTCCTCACAAGTCCACCGGAATGTAAGATGCACGTCGGGGCTTGGCAGGACACAAATTTTCTCTGGGCCAAATGGCGCCTAGGCCCTATCACCACCCATCCAGGTTCTTCAAGGTTGGTGAGTCCGTTTAAAAAAAAAGAACCTGAACATGTGTTAGCACCTATTTTTGGTAGATTGGTGACTAAGGAAAGGAGAACATGCAGGAGACTTAAAGTCGGATGAGCGTATCGGGTTATTGGGCCAAATATAGGAGGAACCGCAAGAAGCTAACTTAGAAGGCCCAGGCGATTAAAGATAGTCTCATGAAAGGTGGACCAACTCAAGCCATATATGAGTTGAATTATGTCAGGAAGCCCAAGGAATAATCCAAACTAAGGCCCAAAGAACGTGGAGAGACCGAAGAAGACACATCGGGACTAGACAACCCGCATGAGTCAGGAATCAATTAAAATCTATGTCTAACACGAAATATAATTTGACATTCCTAGTCTTTAGAGCCTTTATGCGGTTTGTAAATCGACTTTGTATCAAGTAGCATAATCCATGACTTGCACGAAAATATTAGCCGTCCCATATATATGTGAGGGGGTACCAACTAGAGGTTTTAAAAGCGTCTTCTAGTTGTCTCATATTCATACCGTGAACCACACATAGAGAATGTACATGTGCCACAATCCACGTGCAACCACATGATCGAATTAATATTAGGAGGTCCTTCCAGACCATCATGAAGTTTTTTAGTAGCTAGTTTGACAAACAACAAAGTTCTTCATTATGATTCATAAGTAACCTGAATACATTCAAACAAATCCTAATAATTCATGAGAAGCATACACTGGATCCATTTGTTTCAACATCTAAAGTTCTCTAGAAAAAATCATAATAATTCCTAAATTCATATACAATGACCTATTTGGTGTATGTGGAGATCCATATACCAAAAGACAAACAGATATATCAAATACCAGTTCGAGGATGAGATGACGCTACAGACACCCATCAAGTGTCGATGGGATGCGCTGTCAACCCCCACAAAATCCCCGGAACCAAGTGGAGACGTCAATAATATAGTGCTGCAACTTTCCTACTAGTGGTTGGATTCACCAAATCCCCGGAACCAGATCCTCTGAAATTGAGAAGCAAAGTTAGAGAACTTCTCTAACTTTGCTTCTTCAAATTCATACTTTTTAATTCTAATATAATGCAAATAAATTTATATAGTATAAATTTAAGGTATGAATTCATCATTATTTCTCTTTCCGACCACTAATACCTGTCTCTAATATGATGTATTTGGACACCTTTTAGTATCTAGATAAACATCATGCTAAAGACAGGTATTAGTGGTCGGAGAGAGTACTTGCAATCAAAATTATAAGGAAAAAAAATAGTTTAGATGATTTACGCTACAGTAATCTGCTACAGTACATAATTAGATCTTTAATGGCTAAAATCCCTGACTTTCCTTCGTGCTTTCCTCCGTCAGAGGAGCCGGTTCCCAAATCCTTTGAGGCTTTGAAATGAGAATACAAGGGAAGTAAAAAGGACCTTAATCGATCTAGCCTATGGTCTAGCTGTTCTCCAAGCTGTCTAATCTTTGTCGTGTTCTATTATCAATTCGTTATTCATCCTAAGCTATCTAATCATTTCTGCAAAACAGAAACATTAGCCATCTAATTGACCTGGCCAAAAATTCTTCAATTCACCATCACTGCGTCCCTGACTAGTATATAGTACTACCTACACTTGCTGTTCCCCTACATCCTTCCCTTGTCCCGAGGTCTCATCACCGCTCACACCGTCGTGTTCTTCCTCCCAATCCTTGCACACGTCGAGGAAGTAGAGCGCGCAGACCATGGCGCTGCAGGCGGCGAACATGGGGATGGGTCCGAAGAGCCAGAGGAAGACCGGGCAGGAGAAGTAGAACGCCCGGACGCCGAGCGACCAGAAGTAGCTGCCGCGGTTGAGCGTGCCGGTGACGTAGTCGACGGCGAGCCCCGGGCGGCGGAGCCGGTGCGCGCGCAGCGGCACGTTGACGAGGGTGCTGGTGTGGCTGTAGTACCGGATAGACTGCAGGTTGAGGAGGAACGCCACGAGGAAGCAGACGAGGATCGCGAAGAACTTGGCCGACAGCGCCGCCTCCCCCGTCGCGCCCACCACCAGCGGCGCGCCCGGTAGGAAGCCGCCCCCGCCGCCGCCGCCTCCCGAGCCGCCGGACATGAGGACGGCGATGAGCGAGCTGAGCGTGATGGCGGTGGAGGCCAGAAGCGTCGAAGCCATGATGTTGTTCCGGATCGTCTGCACCGCCAGCACCGCGTGCTTCCCCGACGGCTCCTGCATGCATGCACCCATCAGTCGAACCGATCGATGAAACAGAACTCGAATCTCTGGAGTCGAGACGATCAAGAGTCGCCGGAAAAAGCAATGGCGCCAAGAGGATAGGCGAGATACGGTGATCGATCGGAAGCTGGCAGGAACAGGTGGTGGGTTAATGGCGGACAGACCTCCATGATGTGGCGGACCCAGATGCGGCGGTTGATGGAGTTGACGCCGATGACGGTGGTCGCTGGGCGGCGCCGGATTCGGAGGAGGAGCCACGCGTGGTACCCCACCATCAGCGCCAGCCCCAGCGGCACCAGCACGTAGTCCAGCGCCTCCTTCCCCATCTCTCTGCTCTGCCTCTCCCCTTTCTCCCCGAGGAAGAAGACAAGAGAACAGAGCCACGTACTGAGCTGAATGGGCCTCAGTTCAGAGAAAGGCCCATATGGGCGGTACAGTTTGGGCCGTATAGGCCTCATTTCAGGCCCAGGACCAGGCTCGTGGTGCGGCCCACATCGACTTCTTCCTTTTTATCGCCCAGGACGTGTCCGGAGTGTAGCAGTGCTTGCAGCAGCAGCAGCGCGGCGTCGCACCAAGCCCTACTCCAAACCACCCCCATCGGCACCGGCGCCGGCGCCGGTGAGGCGAGGCCACCAGCCCCAGCCGAGCGATTGTTCACCGAAGGTCGGCGAGGGAAACCCTAGCTTCCTCGTTTGCTCCCCGCCCCAGCGAGAGCGACGAGGAAGAGGCGATGGGGACCATGACGATCGGCGCCAAGTACAAGACCACGGTCAAGGACCCCGGCACCACCGGCATCCTCCGCATGGTGCGTCCCGTCCCCGCTCGCCGTCTCCAGCCCCTCCGCCTCCTCCCATCCGACCCCCCTCATCTCCAGGGAGCTCGTATTGGTTTGGTTGGGTTCGGTTGTACGCCGGCGTTGATTTTGCTGCTCGGCCGCCCGGGGCTGGGCTCGGGATGGGGAAAGTTTAGTCTTTGGTCGGGTTCCCAACTGATTGATCTCGAGTAGGTCTCTGATTGGATACGAAACGGAACAAATCCAAGGCTGGATCGGAGGAATGCGTGCCTGTTCCTGTGCCTTGAGCATGGACCCGAATTCTTATGGGTTGGCCCTTTCCACAACCTTATATGTTTAGGTCATCCGGGCCCTGGGGTTCAGCCGAAGAACATTGTGCGCCAAAACATGATCTTTTATTTATTTGCGCATAGTGTGTGACTGTGTGCCAATTTACGTTCAAGTTGGAACATTCAGCTTGCTTAACGAAACCGGGAGCTCAGCTCCTGCTAAAATTATTCTGCCCCAAGTAGTTGTTTCGCTATTTCTTTCATTCCTTTCTTCACCACTGCTACTGCTTGCAAGTTGATTTGATCTAAATCGAATCAATCATTTGTTCTTGTAATTGCAGAGTGAAGATAAGTTAACATTTACTCCTAATGATCCACGCTCACTAATGAAGCTCAATGTCGATTTTCGGACCATCAAAGGTACTTATCCCGTGTCCATACACAGTGCTGTTTTCAGCTATATATTGGAGTGTTTTACAAAATCAAAGTACTGTCATTGTCCCAATGACTGATGTGTCATGAAACTATTAGTTCTTATAGTTGGCATCTACTGGATGTGGTTTGTCATTTACTGTGGAGGTGTTTAAATTATTCACCACAATGCAGAGTAACTGAATAATGCATCCAAGATTACCTATTCAGCTGTACTAGATTAGGTCATGCATGGTGGTTGAGGAAATTTGTTTTTGATTTCATGTACATTACTGATATGCTGGATGGTAATTTTGTGGTTTACTCTTCTATGCGTTTCAGGTCACAAGTTCAACAAGGTAGATGGTAGCAAACCAACACCACCATTATTGAATCTTTCAAAGGATTCTGACAAGGTACGGTCAATTAACTTGAAGCATACTGTTTTGGTCTGGTTTATAGACATGTGCTTTGCATTTGTTTCTTTTACCGAGGACATTTGTGATGTGCATTCTTTTTTTTTCCTCAGGGAGGTGGCTACATGTTTGAGTTTGATAATGTTGGTACCCGCGATTCATGTCGCGACTTTGTAGGTAATACTCATTCAGTGTAATCTATTTGGTACATCCTGTTCTGTCAGACTTAGTTTTAGCGCGCTGTTTTGTAAAAATATATATCACATATGTATAATAAATTATGAACAGATACAATGTTTGGGAACTGAATTTTCTGTTTAGATAGATAATTATTTAGTTTTGTAATGTTACTTTTGGTGCTTACTTCAAATGTTCTGATTTTGAGTTTCGCCTCTAGTCTATAAACTTATTGCCAACATAACGTATAGATGACTGATGACATATTGTCCTTTCAGCTAGGGTTTTAGGCAGACATCAAGGTATTGTGCCTCCTAGACCAAATGCACCTCCTGAAAAATCAGTTGCGTCAACTGGTCCAGATCAGCTCAGTTCTGCTGAAATGGAAAGGCGGATGAAATTGCTGCGAGAAGATAGGTAATATGATTATTTCAATCACCCCAGCCTGTTTCTTATGCTGACAACAACATGAGGTAGTTGATGATAATATAATGCTAAATCGCAATGGTCTAAGTTGACTTGCTCTCGTTAGTAAAATTTTGTGATCTCTTACATGCTTGTGTTTCTTATTTGATCAAATGATTCTGAGATTTTCTTCTTGCGAAATTTGTATTTGGCTTTCACAGGTTCACTTAGTTAAAGAGTAAATTAGTGTTTCGCTCTTTGCTAGTCTTTACTGGCCTGTCTCATCAGTTTTGATGCAAGTCTGTGCCACATCATGAAGCTGGTAGCATAGCTGCTAAGTCAGAGAATGATATGCATTATATGTGTTGTAACTGTACACCTTTTAAAGAGCCAAAGTACAGTGCAGATGTTAAAATGTTTTGATTCCACCTTACAATCTTGATGTGGAGTGTCATTCAGATATATTGTATCAGTAGTTCACATCAGGAGCATGTTCATGCTGCTAGGTTAATGAATCATAGTTGTATTGATTAATATTTAACATTCACATGTTCTCAAAAGAGAGAAGGAGATGATACAGAAAGATTTGCAAACTATCATAACCAAATTGAGGAGAACACCATTTTATGCTGTATGAATGACTTGTTGAACCCTTTTTGGTTGTGGCAGTGAATTGCAGAAGTTACATAAGAAGTTTGTTCTTGGCAATATTCTCCAAGAGTCTGAATTTTGGGCTACAAGGAAGGTACTGCACATATACAATTTCTGTTTGTTTCCTGGTACTTGTTTGTGATTTTTTCAGTTCAAAACAGTACTTATTTAAGGACATTTGCAGAATTTACTTGACGATGAAGGAAACAAAGCATCAAAACAAAAGCCAGGTTTCAAAAGTGCCATGCTAGCTGATGTTAGGCCATCCGCTGATGGACAGGTATGCTGTGTTTGTTGTTGCAGGCCCATGACATCTGGCATATTATGTTTGCTTCTGTTACAAATGGTTGTATCCTGTCGGATATTTGACACTGGTAATTGTTCATGATGCTAGTTTACTCATTTCTTCTTTATGTGTAACCTTTTACAGACGAATAAGGTTACTTTTAGTCTGACTACTGAGATTATCCATCAGGTACGTTGTTTCTACTTTAGTCCTGAATCACCATCTAAATGCAAGTCTGCCTGCTAGAATCATTTTGGATCTTTTCAACTGTCATAAGTGCACTGCTATGCTCTAAGGAAAAGCTATATCTGCTTTGCTGGCAGTGCGACTTGTAAACAATATTTTTGTGTAATGAGTTCCACTTGATCAAGTACTGGGTAGCTCATGCCTAGGAGTTGTCTACTCCCTTCTCATTTTGCTCTTATTTTAGTTATTTAGATTATATCAATGCATTATCAGCCTTTGCTAGGCATTTACCAAGAATTATTAGGGCCACATTCAAATGAGTACCCAGAAGGACATTGCCCATTTTCAACCACACGTGTAACCACCAATCCTGTCGAACAGGATTCCTTGTAACTAGGTCCTTGCTCCAACAGGGCTTATTGTGGTACTTGAGCTGGGCTGGATCTCAATAGTATTAGTACATCTGGCATACATTGTTAACCGTGTAAATGCTAACCTACTATTGTTAATTTGGATGTTGAAAAAATTGCAATACTTAGAAGTCTTCAACAAATGAGTTGCTATAAAAATCTCTACTTTTCAATGTTTTGCAGATTTTTGCAGAAAAGCCAGCCGTGCATCGGGCATTTTTAGATTATGTTCCAAAGAAGGTAGATACTGCATATTTGTTTTATACTGTTATCAACTTATATCATGTGCGTGTCCTTGGCTTTAGGAAGTCTGCGCTTAAGTTGGAGTTAATTTCGCAATATATCTGTATCAGTATAAAGTGGATTTGTATTCTCATTGAGGTTTGTTTTTCCTTCATCTCTCATGTAAATGTATCCAAAAAAGTTATCGGAAAAGGATTTTTGGACAAAATACTGTAGAGCTGAGTATCTACTTAGGACAAAAAATACTTTAGCGGCAAAAGCTGAGGCTGCTGAAGATGAGGAATTAGCTATGTTCTTGAAAACTGATGATATACTTGCCAAGGAGGCAAAGCTCAAGGTATGAATTGAGCTGTATATTGTTGTAATCCTGCCATTTTTTGCAATGCCTTGTGCTGTTTCTTGAGATTCTTCTTTTGTTTTAGTGATTTAATTCTTGTTTACAGATAAAACGAGTAGACCCAACCTTAGACATGGAGGCAGATGCAGGGGATGACTACATCCATCTTCCGGTATGTCTGTATTCCTTCTACTCTTTTGCTATGTTTACAATTTCACAAAGCCAAGCAGTTTATCCTTTTCTCATAATGAGCAAGTTTTTCTACTAATTTTTCTCATCACAATTCATAATCTCATGAAGTACCTGTCCTATCTTGAAAGTATTTATATCATTTTTTTGTTCTGGCATATAGGATCATGGGATTCTCCGTGATGGCAGCAGAGAGACAGTTGATGCTGATAGTGAGTTGGCTAGGAGAACACTTTCTCAGGATCTGAATCGGCATGCCGCTGTTGTTCTTGAAGGGAGATCAACAGGTAGAAAGTTTGTGCTCAACCCAAAAGTTCCCATGTTGTCTGACTATTATGAGATGTTACTGACCCCAGATATTTGGGTGTGCTAACAGTTCTTCTGCAATATTACACTTCTTTATTCTGACTTCCTATCCATCCGAATGATGTATTCTGGCTCTAATTCTTCATTAACCAAGTCCCAGAATATAATGTGCAGCAATTGTACAAAACAATCGTCCTAAACTGCTGGCTGGTTGCAAACTATAACTTTGAAGTAAATTACTTTGTGTTGGGGATCTTTCCCTTTCATATCAGAGGAATTCCGACTTTAGGTTACATTTTCTAGATCTGCATTTACTTATTGGCTGTTAATTTCAATGCATTATATGTTTTGTTAGTGCCTAAGGTGATTATGTTGTGTTATGCGTGCTTTTGCAGATGTTGAATCAACTGATACGAAGACTGTGGCTGAAGCACTTGCAAGGTCCAAGAAGGGTTAGAAACCATATCGCAGTGTGTGTTTTCTTTCTCACCTTAAATATTTTCTTATTATGCTAATGAGTTATATACTGCAGAACCACCTCCAAGTTCTGTTTCTGATGATGCTAGTCATGAGAGATCAGTAAAGGTGGCCCGCATGACTGAGATAGAGGATCTGCAAGCTCCACGAAGTCTCCCATACGCACCACTTTGTATAAAGGTAATGTTAGCTCATATGGCTTAAGAACAGATATATCAACCACAATAACATATTGCAGGTCATGAATTCTGCCTTTCTTGTCTTAATAGGATCCTCGAGAATATTTTGATTCCCAGCAAGCAAATGCTCTTAGACCTTTAGGTGGCAGCAATGATGGAAGAAAGGCCCGCAGCTGCAGCCTGAGTACAGATGACGCATTCCGTCATTTGATGAATCAAATATCTTTAATCAAAGATAAAGAATTGAACATTCCGGTTCTTCAGCCAGATGTGGCCCTTAAGGTAGAGAGTTTTACTTGAGACCCAATCCGATGATCCCAAATCCCTATCTTCTATTGTGGATTTTATGGGTATTAGGACATTTCTCCTCGAAAGATCTAGCTCTATAAATAAATTTGATTCAGTATTAGGCCATAACGAACAGATACGATGTTGGCTTACACGGAATATCACATAGCTCTAGAACAGCTGCACCTGAGTGCAACTTCGAGTAAGAAAGAACGACCTTCTGCTACCTTTTACCGGGGATTTTTTTTAACAACTATAGCTGATCTATGAATGGAGATTCAAACCTTGTTTTTATTAAATGATACGATTTATAATTTTTTTCTTGGATAATTAATCAAATTAAGGGGAATTTACAAAATTGGTTTAGAAAATTGGGACTACTTTATTTTTTCTTGGATATTTTTTTGCACCTGTTTACAATTTTCATCTCCCTTTAGAATATTCTATAAGTTACTTACACCTTATCTTGTCTACAACTTTGCATTGCCAAAAGAAGTCTATTTTGAAAGGTGAACTAGTTTGCCTTCCTTAAGTTTCTCCCTCCTTAGCTCTTGTACATCCCCCTGTTCCTTTTGTACATTTCCTGTATATTGTGTTTCTTCTTTATAAAAGATTATTGTAGGGGCCTCCAGTTTTCCGGTAAAAAACTAGTTTGACTTATTGTTTCTTTCAATTCTTAATGTTTGCGATCCATTCATCCCATCTTTTACAACTATGTTGGACTTATCATGTCATCAAACATTCCAGTACTTCCGTCATTTTCTGTACAAAGACATATTTTGCATGGTGTTGTATTGCTGCTATGTGGGTTCTCTACTCTTAAGCTATTAAATTGCATGAGCAGGAAAACCTAACTACCTACATGGTGTGGGCCTAGGTTCTTAATGAATTGAATGAAGGAATTTCGCGTTCACGAAGGCTTAATCTTAAGAATCCACAAGACAGTCTCCTTGGTCATCTTCCTCACCGTACGCGAGATGAACTTATGGATGTGAGTTGCTTTACCTCTTGGGCAGATGTACTACAGTTTCAGTTTGTTCTAGAATATTTATTTTCCAGACTTGATCTGCATTGCCTTTTTTGTGTGTTATTTTGTTCAACCATTCTGAAATCATCTTACTATGCTAGAAAGGTTTTTTATCTACATTTTATTCTTGTATTGACAGTTTCTTGTGAACTATCTACTTTTTTAGCATTGGACGGCTATCCAGGAGTTGCTGCGCCATTTTTGGTCATCATATCCTATAACAACCACAGTCCTTTATAATAAGGTGTATTATCACTCCTATGTTATTTGCTCTATTTTGTAACCAATGGGCAGTATTTGGGTGGAAGTTAGTAAAAGTAGCTTAGTGGCTAGTTATATTTTGGTTCATAAATTGGTTATGGAAATATTTTCTGGTTCTCAAGAATGTGAAGAATATCATTGCACGTTAGATGTACTATATTTACTAATGTGGATGCAAGTACAAATGAGCCGTTTTTCTGGTGGAATTTGATGTCTTGCCAACATGGTTGTCCGTTTTCTCACTATTAGTAGTTATGGAGTTGAATGCAGTGTCGTACCGTCACAAACTTATTATCAGAAAGTGGCCACCACCAGGTTATTGTTGCTATATTGTTGAATGTATTCAATATCTCAATTTGCTTTTGGGTTTCTTATACTGCATTGATTCTAATAAAAACCAAATTGTTAGAGAACAGCAGGTGTTAATTTTGTGTTATATAGTCTAATATTGGTATACATAGTGTAACTGTAAATGAAGAATGTCCGGATTGACGGGCTTATTCCACTACATTCCACACTTCTGTCACTAATTCTAGGCAGTCCAGCTATCTGGTAGGATTGCCAGATATGGTAAACTGTCTTTAGTTAAAAGATCCAGACCCTTCCTTTTTAGTATCAATTGCTTCAATGTTTATGAACTTGTAGTTGTTCCTCAGATTCAAAGGGTTAAGGATGCAATGACCCAGATATATCAGAAGTTACAGGTAAATCTCCCACCAGCACAATTGATACATGGATTTTAATGACACAGATTACTGATGTTGCATTTGAAATATATAGTTACAAATGCATTGTTGTGGATTTTTTTAAAGTTGTTACTAAAAGACTGGTGATGAGTTTCCGTGTGCAACTTTGTACCTTCAGGATATAAAGGAATCAGCACAGCCTGATGTAAGACATGAAATATCTCAGCTTGTAAAGCCCATGACCCAGGTTCCTACCAATTCCTTCCCGTATTTCATTACTATCCGCTGAAGAGCTTTTCTGACCTTCGTGGTGATAATGCAGTGCAAACTATGCACTTTTACTCTCATGAATTAACTGGATGCATCCATATCTATATTTTCTTTAAACCGAGGGGAAAGTTCTGCTTATTTCCTTAATAAAGCAGAAGTACATGGATCATAGAAAATGTTTGTTCTAGTGCTTCTATTTTTTATTCGCTGTTCTTCGTCCTCATTTCATCACCTAATAATCCACCTGACACTGATCCCCTAAACACATGGTTCACCATGGACTCTTTCGTGGTTCTAGTTTTCTTTGATAATTTTCAGCAAGCTGATTATATAGCAATAATTTCCAGGCGCTGGATGCTGCCTTCAGCCATGATATCGAGCAGCAGCAGAAATCTTCGAAGGCTGGGAACAAGCCCAACGGTTTTTGAGCAGAGAAAACGCTGTGCAATATGGATTCGACTCGATTACTGCTAGAGCGCCAGGGCCGCCACACCCATGAGCTCTAGCCGGATTGCTGTCCCGTTCGCGGGCTTGCATTTCAAGAGGCACTCCCTCAAGTCTTGATTTTACCCTTTTGTTTTATTTACATACACGTTATGCGCATAACATTCTGTACATGCCAATTTTGTAACGCGTGGCGATTGAGGCATGTTCCCAGGACACACTGATTCTCTGTTCTTTGTAATGGATGACCTGGGTTATTTACTTTGTGCCATTGCAGACGCAATGTGCAAATGGTTATACAGAAGAAAAAAAATCCTAAGAAAAAGACAGTTATGACATATCTCGGTCGCTCTTGCGAAATACTCCCTCTGTACCATCAAATTTGGGCCACAGCCACGTCACGAATTGTGGAACTGAGGGAGTACCATGCATATTCAAAAATACATTCTGTTTCAGGCATGTAAATTGTTTGGAACTGTAACACGCAGCTACGACAATTATTTCTTCAGTAGACCTGGTGGTAGAAAAATTATACGGAGTAATATACAAAAGTATGTCAAATATAACGAAACAAATATATTACTAGTTTCATCTGAACAATGTCAATCGACTTCTTGCGTATTAAATAACCGAATTTCCAGAACTTCTGACTGCTAGAATCCTAGTAGAACGGATCGGAGGTAGCATGGCTACAAAACGGTGTGACATTCACAGTAGAAACAATGGGACGTAGTAAAAGGTAGTCGCTGGGCAGTGATCATACGGCCAGTGGTGGCTTTTGCTGCTGGTTCCGAGTCTCGACACGTCGATGCTGCTAGCTAGGAGAAACTAGACTGATCGATGAAACGGGGGAGAGAGAGTAGGATGCCATTTTTGCGCCAGACAGACACGAATATGGTACTGGTAGCTGTGTAGCCAGGCCGTCCTCTGTCGGAGCTGGACCGATGGATGGAAGTTGCATGGTGCCACACAGGCTTTTTCCACAGCCAGCTTTTTCAAGGGGAAAAATGGTAGCGTAGTGGTGGGACCAACAGTTTTGCTCTTGACAACACAGGAGTACATAAAAGGTCGAGGGAGGAAGAAGAATATACAAAAAACTTAACACGCCCGGTGGGACTCGAACCCACAATCGCCTGATTAGAAGTCAGACGCCTTATCCATTAGGCCACGGGCGCTATTTGATTCAGAAGTCTATCTAATTTAATTTATCTATAGATACCAGAAACAGTTTACGCTCGCACCCGTACGCTTTTGACGATATGGCCTCGTGATGGCACAAAGATCAAACCGCTGCGACATAATCACAGTAGGCCTCTGCGTGTGTGTCTACTAGGACTCTCGGTAGACAATTTGCGTGCTCTCTAAGAAAATATAGACCCCGTAAGCATGTGGTCTTTATGTTTCTAAAGACGTGCAAACACACTAAGCACCTTTCAAATGCTCTAACTGAATGAAGATTGCGCTACATTTTTTGTAGAACACAAAAGATCATTGATAAAAATTATGAACTTCACTAATTTCTGGAAATATCCATGCGTTTCCTATGTGATGGGCACCAACCAATATATGTATTTGGAGGCTTGCTTCGGTGCCCCCCTCCAAAACTTTGAAGCGGTATACCACCTGGGTTGTTGATGGGTTTTGGCCCGCCCTAACTCAGATCCAAGCTCTCGTATACCCTTATATCGGTATATGAGTTAGAGCAGTATTGTACACGGCCTCTCCTCGTGTCGGTCCCATGTCCGGTAATCTAACGGTCCCACTTCCGATAATCGCGTGGTCCCACGTCCGGTAATCGTGCAGTCCACGTCGCAATCAGTTATGCGCCTTTAGGTTTGGAAATTTGAGGTGTCGGTGATACCGCATGGCGTCCGACTCCTTTTCTGTATTCTGATATGATTGCGAACCCTAGCGAGGACCGAAACCCTACCATGGTGATGACCGGGCGACATCACCGCTCTCGGAGCCTCCTTAGATCGGAGAAGATCTGTGCTGCGTGGGAGGAGGTTTGGTTGCCGCGTGGGAGGTGGCCTGGTAGGTTGAATTGCCGCTAGGGTTTGAGGCATCACTGGTCTGTCCTCCTCCTCCATTTTGGTGGTGTTCTAAGGTAAACTCCCCTCCCCTATCTTGTTGCTCACAAGTAGTCCCTCTCTATAGCAATGGGTTTCATCTCATGAATTGTAGTGGTGTAGGTAATGGCAGACGGTAGTTCAAGTAGGATGGAGCAAGATCCCGGGTACACGACGATGAAGATTCTAGTTTAGAACTTGGTGATCGTTCAATGTATGAGAATGTAGGTCCAGATTACGGACCCATCAACGGGGAAGAAGCTGACGGGCCCATCGATGGTGATGAAGCTGATGATGCTGACGAAGATAGTGTGAGTGAAGTTCCAATTCATGTTCAGATGTTTTTAGGGCAAGCACGACGGTTGCAATTAATGTGTAGTGTTTTTTTAATTATGCAGCCAGAGACTGATGTTGACAAAGAGCAGAACAATGGCGATGTATTGGATGAAAAATTCATTGTTGAGGTATGTGTTGTGTTATATTTCTGTGACATAAATCATATTTGTGTCATGACCTTTGATGTCGAAAACAAACACCCCAATATAAGTATATCTAATCTATTGTTTTTTGTTTTGTTTAGGTACTAGTTGGCACAGATAATGAGTATGCATGACTATTATGGTGATCCAGACTTGGAGACCGTTGAAAATTTTATCGAATCACACTCGGTAAATAGGAGTGCGGTATGTGTCTAATATTTATTGTTTATGTCAAGCAATGAATTGATGTAATATACATGTGGTTTACTTGTGTTTATTTTTTATACGTAGGTCACATCAGACGCTCAGAACGAGAATGAATCAATGGCGGAATGTGGCGATGATATTGGAGATTCTAGAGATAGGCAGGAGTCGATGTAGTGGAGAATAATGGATATGACTATTGTTTCTGAATTTGTGGCTTATGATTTCTACAACAACTATGCTATAGAGAAGGGATTCATTCTGAGATTGCCAAAGACCAAGAGCAGCAAAGGTCATTTTAAAGAAGTACGCAGGGGGCGGATGGTATATTCTATGGAAAGAAAATGTAATAGCAACTTGTTGACCATGGAGAACCGCACCCATAGGTTATGACCGGCGTCTCGATGCAACTGCAAAGCAGAGCTGGCCATGACGCGTGATAAAAACAGCGGGCGTTGGCGTGTTGCAAAGTTTGTTGAGAAACACAGTCATAGCTTAGCAGGTTAAGATGAGGTTCCTTTTCTGTTGTTACATAGAAAGATAAAGGATTTCTAGAAAGCTGAGATTTTAGCAATGGCAGATACAGGGATTAGAAAGTACATGATAATGGCTTCTTTTATCAGCAAATATGGTCAGTATTGCAAAGTTGAATTTACGAGGAAGAATTTATACAACCTCTGCTACAGGGAGAAAAGGAAGCTGCTTGCAGACAAATAAACGAGTAGCTTATTCACTTAATAGCAAACTGAGTAACTAACCATTAGTATAGAGAGCTCAGTATAATCCGATCTACAAAACTAGTACTTCCTCCGCCGCAAATTAGTTGTGTCAAATTTATCTAGATAAGCCTGTATCTAGTGATGTTTTTAGTATGTAGATACATATATATCTATAAAAAGTAGAGACATCTAATTTAGAACAAAGGGAATACTATGCTCGAAATACAACATAAA
This sequence comes from Dactylis glomerata, assembly GCA_007115705.1. Classification (NCBI taxonomy): domain Eukaryota; kingdom Viridiplantae; phylum Streptophyta; class Magnoliopsida; order Poales; family Poaceae; genus Dactylis; species Dactylis glomerata. Next base: position 96,081 of record QXEO01001557.1, read on the forward strand.
AACTACTCCATCCGCTCCAAATACAACTTGAGTATATTTTACAGCAATAATATACCTATAAAATTAGTGTAATGGCATATTAAGTGAAAGTATTTCACAAGCCAAATGCAAAAGTATATTTTTAGTAAATATTAGTGGTTAAAGTTGTTTATTAAAAACCATGTAAAGCCAAGCGTGCTTTATATTTTGGGACAGAGAGTATCTACTTATTAGATTGAAATAACATGATCCACTCATCCTTATGATCTCAGATCAGAAGGAAAAAAAGGCAGGCCGAGGTTTTCCTAAAAGATAAACGGCACTTTGAGTTCTGACAAGCAACTCATGTCTTGAGAATTGGAACTGTACAACAGTCACAAGCAAAGCAAATAATCATCCATTTATCTGAAGTCTGTAAATTAAGATAAAATGGCAATCGATCATAATACTTGGTGTAAATGTAGCGAATGACTTTCTTGAAACAGAGTCCGGTCTGAAAAATATGCGTACTTCAAGGATTGAAGTATTATAGTTCACCTACAACTCCAGATGTACTATTCCTAAAAATTTCCTTGGGCGTATTGGCCATCTGTTTTGTTTAGTCAAAACATGATTACTAAATACTGGGGCACTATTCAAAATTATAGCCAACGCATACAAGGCTTGGAGAATTATGCAATTAGAATGTAGAACATACGTGGTAACATTATGCATAAGAAAACACTATGCATAAGAATGCAAATCGTGCCTGTAGCCAAAACTTTCTGCGTAGGTCTAACATTTTTTTTTTGTCACGGAAACATTATGCTTGTAGTGAGGAGGGTAACTCGTATGCTAAACCAATCAAGAGATAAAAGCTGCGCTCAAAAAAATCTGAAAGACTAGACTATTAATCTTAAACCAGGTAGAGAAGAATTATCTTAAAGTTAAAACTGGATTGCGCATCAGTATATTAAAGCCAATTAGGACGAATTGCCCTAGCAAAACCTGACAAAGAAACTAACCACGGATAGATTCAGCTTTAATAAGCTGCTCATGTTCTACGAAACTTGTTGGTCTTCTCAAACGCATCTACTATGACAGACGGGCAGTCCCTTTTGAGATTCTTATAACCTTGGGTTGCCACTACATCATCCATTGCATTTGAACAGTTGATAAACTGAATGCAAGCGTCCTTCAGCCTATCACAGTTATATTGGTCAGCGATCGCCAATGTAGTTGCCACTGTCTCAATATTCAGGTTCTTGCAAAGGATACTTTGGCAAACCAGCTTGAGCCTCTCCATAGCATATCTATCTGCAGCCGCAAGTAAATGCCAGATCATTTCAGCGCTAACATCTCCCTCGGGATCATCCATGGCGGACAGTGAGTCAGTATAGAAGAAATGCAGCAGGGCTCTAAAAACAGCAGGTTGTATGTCTTCGATGGTCACCAACTGTTCCCTGGCCTCCTTCATTGGCCCATAGAATTCTGCTTTGAACACTGGTGACCGCATGGCTAGCACAATCTTGTGAGCTCTAAAGGTGTCGCTCCCAACACTAAAGGTGACATCCATTCCTTCTTTTTCATCCCACAGCTTGCAAAGATGTTCAGTCAAGTCCGAGGGCGGCACCTCGATCTCAGGGAACGGTTTGGTTTCAGACACAAACGGTTCCTTGAAAACAGTGACAGTGCATTCGACTGTGAGGCGATCATCCCGAAGGTAACACGAATTCTCAAAGTCACTCCTCTTTATAGATGTAGGGACAACAGAAATTGGATTGGCTGTGCCGAATTCCCTCGTCTCTTTGCAACCAGGGGATGTCAACCTGGTGGTCTGGTTGACCAGCCGAAGATCACAGGAAGCCCGAAAATCGGTGGCACCCTTCTCATGGAAGTGAAGAACTATAAAGATGGAATCTAGGTCACCCTCAAACCCATCGGGGAAGAAGGTGATGGACCAGTCATGACCGCCGACATTGAAATGGCCGGACTCAATGTAATTCCCGATGCCGATGCCCCTGTGCTGGCTGTACCCGAAGATGTCGAAATAGTGAGTGCCTTGCGCCGTCTGCGGGGTGCACGTCGACACCATCGTTGAGCTTGAGGTCAGCATGTGAACCCTAATATTCGTACCGACAGGGAGAGAAAGAAAACCATACTATCAATTTAATTCGCAACGTAAACCAGAAGGAATAGAAAAGGATGTGGTGCATGGAGTTGATCGAACCTCGAGAGGATGACCGGAGAAGAGCTGACGGCGAAGTATCCGAGGGATCTGGGAGCGACGGGAACTCGGGTAGGGGAAGTATGGCCGACGTCCGCGCAGCTCCCTCCAAAACTAGGTGACTAGGTCGAGTCAATGACGGACGGAGAATTGTGTCTCTAGCCCATATTTCGTTCCATTTTATTGCGCGTCAAACTGTAAAGAGCGATTGACAAAACGAGAATGAATCGGTAGTCTTTAATGATGATTGATCCTAAGGGCATGTACAGCGCTAGACTCCTAGTTAGGCGCTTAGAGGAGAGAAAATAAATATCAGTAAATCCGAATATCACCTAAGCGCCTGTACGTCCAACGCAAAGCGCTAATTCAGGACGCTAGCACAGGCGATTTGGCGGCTCGTGCAGGTAAAAAGGAGTCCTAGCGCCCGGCGACTAGTTAGACGTCGATGCAAGCGATAATCCCAGGATTGGGTAGGAATCGGGGCTAACGGCCGGGAAAACGATCCTGGCGTCTGCTGTTAGCGCCTCCATTGTAGATGCCCTAAATCACTCCTTGGCAATCCGGCGCTCCGTCTAATTCTGGTCGCCCCCGCTAATCCGCGTTTTCTTGTCCCGACGTTGGCCAGCAATTGACTGCTATTTCCTTTTGTTGTCGCTATATTCCCTTCCAATCGGAATTCTCTTTTTTTTTTCGCTATTCCCAAAATCTGCGGCGATGACTATTCTCTCCCGATCTGCCTTCTTCCTTTGCAATTCCATTTTTTCGTAGTGGTAAAAATGTAATACCATGTAATGTGACTTGAACCCACGACCTAGAAATTGGTTCAATTGGCCTCACCATGTTCGGCTAACTATTTATCATGGACAAGGTTGGTGATTTTACAATAAAAATTATGGGCCGTTCTGAGCGCTCTCCGGGGGATCGAATCCCCCGATCCCCTAGGTCGATAGTCGTACAATGTGTGGTATAAAGGCCGTTCGATCCTAGCAAACAGCCCTCGATGTGTTAAAAAAGGAAACTCGAATAGAAAAATCCCCTCCTCCAGATGGACGTCCGCGCACAAGGATCCCTATGTCGCGCTTGCTTCGATGGGATGCGTTCCGGTGACTCGCCCATCATAGCACCACCACAGCCGCCCTTGCGTCTGGCTTGCAGCACCGCCGCTGACGCTGAAAGCATGAGCATCTCGCTTGCAGCATAAGTTTCCTCTCCTGGTAGCATCGCTACCTGGTGCTTGTAGTATCGCCACCGAACCTTTGCAGCTCCAATGGTAGTGCCTTGTAGCTCCAGCCCCAACCCTTTGTAGCTCCGCCAACGGAGCTTGCTGCATTGTCACGAGTTTGCAGCTCCACTATCCCCCTTTACAGCTCGAGTTTAGATGCTTGTAGCTTCGATGCCCATCCTTCATAGCTCTGGCGACGCTATGCAGCTCCAAGTTTAGAGGCTTGTAGCTCTGATTCCCATCCTTCATAGTTCCGGCGACGGGGGTTTGCAGCACTCCAGCACCACCTCCCCCATCGCCCCTCACTGGAAGCAAAACGTCTTGCTGCTGGCAGCAACACCACCCACCGATGGCAGCGCGCCAACGCTTGTCGTCCGCAGCAGCATTGACTCCACAGTAGCAGCAGCTCACCGCTGGCAGCACTACCTCCCGTTGCTGGAAACACTACCTCCTGTCGCTGGCAGCGCCAACACGTGCCGTCCGCAGCAGCGACATATTTGGGGGATATAATCATGCCCTAAAAGCTACACCACCATGCTAAGACGTTGCTCATTGAACTACTTATGCAAGTCTTTTTTTATCCTCGCCCCATCATTGATTAATCTATGTTACATGCATCCTTGAGACATGCTATAATTCTCACATTGGGTGTTTCATGCCAAAACAGCGTGTCACGCTAGTGCTTGTTAATAATTTTGCCAAACTTTTTAAATTATCCTGTAATATGCCATACAGTCCATCTATGGGCGTCATGAAGGAAAATACTGTTGCATAGGACGATCGATTGCGTCTAACTTTGAGAATGCAAGCCAGAAGCGAGAGGGAAGTTGGACCATCAGCCAAATTAATATAGTTTCCATTTTTGAGGGAAAATCAATATAGTTTCCTAGTTCTCATCAGAACAACTTCATCCATACAATTGATGCCCATGGAATGACCAATTCAGGGGAAAAAAGTTCTAACATCCGTGAACTGCCACAAACAACCAACTCACCAACCTTAAATGCTACATTCCCCTTTCACGACAATGATAAGTAAACTTTAATTTCGAACATGATAAGTCACGTGGCACAAAAACCAGCAAATGACGGGTGCATAAGAGCATCTCCAGCCGCCCCCTCCCTCCCAAAATAACCTCCGGCGGAAGCATTTTTGAAGCCGTTTGGTGGGGTGGGGGGGGGGGGGGGGGCGCTGGCGGATCTTTTTCTATGGGGGGGGGGGGGATGATTCCCAGCCATAACCTCCATCCCAAAACAACCATTTTCACAAACACCTTGTGGGCGACGACGGAGCAGGTGCAGGTGGTGGCGCGAGTGCTCGATGACGCAACACTGAGCTCGTCCATGGCAGGGAGGAGGAGATGGGGCGCCTGAACCGGGGAGGAGGAGATGGGATGCGGGGAGGGCCGAGCCACGCTGGAGTGCCGCAGACCGCCACCTTCCGCACCTCCGGCTTCACCCGGAATGCATCGGGCCGGAGCTACCCGGAACGACATCCAGCGCACACGAGGCCGGCCACCCACTAGACGCGCGTCTCAGCCTGGAGTGGCGGCGCAGTGCGGCGCGCTTCGAGGAGATGTAGCGCGTCCTCGCCAAAGACAATCGGAGGTGCCGACGTGTCCGCCCGCGCGCTCGCGAGGAAGCTCGCCGTTGCCGCTCGCGAGGAAGCTCGCAGGTCTTCATCGCACGCTCGCTGTCGGCCCAGTCGCTCTTGGTGGAGCCTCCCCTCTCGGCGGGAGGCCGTTCTCCGCGTGCAGGCGCTGGTGTCAATGCTCCCGGCGGGCGCGCATGCGCCAGTGGCCGTCTCGTTTCCTTGGCGCGGGGAGGCCGGAGCAGGCGCGGGGAGGCTGCTCCGGGCGGCCTTGGCGTGGTCTTGCCTTGGAGTTGAGCAGCGGTAGGTGGGAGAGAATCAAGGCGAAAAGGAAGAGAGAGAGCATGCCGGAGAGAGAAAAGGAAAGAAATAGAGTATGCCAGGTGGGCCACAGTCACAGTCTGTCTGGCTGGAGTCTTGATTGCTAAGAGTCTCGGACGATTCAGATTCCAGTCCGGAGTTGGGCCGGAGACTTTGTCTCTGGCCGGAGACTCCGGTGCTGGAGTCACTTAGGACGGAGACTCCGGCGCCCTAGTCGGCCAGCAACGGCTACATTTTGTGGAGGACTATATAAAGCCTTCTTCTACCTCTAGAAGAGGCTGCGGCTTCCACTCTCTCTTCTCCATTGTTGCTAAGCTTCAAAGCTCTAGATCTCTCTCCCTAGCCACTAGAACTCAAAGCCCTTTTGGGATTTGAGGAAGAAGACCTAGATCTACACTTCCACCAAGGCGATTTGATTTCCCCCCTCGTTTTGTTGAGGGGCTTGTAACTCTTGTGTTCATCGGATTACTAGCCGGAAGAAGCCGTCCTCCAAGCTTAACTTTGTGTGTAAGAGCTTGGTGGGCCTATTGGGAGCCTCCAATTGAGTTGTGGAGCTCACCCCAATACTTTGTGTAAAGGTGTCGTGCCGCCTTCAAGGGCATCGCTTAGTGGAGCGTGAACTCGCCTTTGTGGCTTGTTCACCGGAGAATAGGGTGAGCCTTTGTGGCGTTGGTGGCCTTTGTGGTACCACACCTCTCCAACGTAGACGTACTTCCCGTAACAAGGAAGGAACTACGGGAATACATCCTTGTGTCTTCGTGTCTCCATTGCGGTTACCTCTATCCTTTACTTGTACCTTTACTTATATTGTTATTGCTAGCTTGCTTGTCACTCTAGGTAAATTCACTTAGTAGCACATCTAGAGAATTTACCTTCTTGTCTAGCCTTAACTTGAAAAAGAAGTAAAAATTGGGTAGCTCCTATTCACCCCCCCTCTAGTCGCTCATACGATCCTTTCAACGTGTCCCCTGGCTCCTCCGCTTGCTACGCGTCCCTTCGGGACAACGCGATGAGCCTCACCCACGAGACCTCTCCTTATCTTCTCCTTCCTCGCGGTGTCCTATTTTTCCCCATAGCATGCATCGCCATGGTTTTGGTGACAAGCCCCATCGCCATTAATATCTCTCCAGCACCCGCACGAGAGGGGATGTGTTGCTGCAGAGAGGAAGCACTAGTGCTACGAGTGGAGGAGGCGTTCCAATCGACCTCCACCTTCGCTGCTGGGGCTCCACCTCCGTGAGCTCTCTCGTAGATGTCGACCTCCCGCGGGCGGCGGTGTTGTAGTGGAGTGGTGGTTGGCCTGCTTTGCTACAAAGGGCGACCCATGTTGCTACATCGAGTTGGTGGCCTTGTACCATGGGCATGGCGGCGGTGCTACCGAAGGCCGGCAGCGGTGCTACGATTAGGCAAGCGGCCTTGCTTCAATGGGAGACCGACCTTGCTACCAGGAGTGGGTGGTGTTGCTACAAGGGGCCAGAGTCCTTGTACTGCAAGCGACCTTTTTTTTTGCTACGATTCAGTTAGAGAAAGGGGACACGATAAGATAATGTGTAGAAGCGGCAAGTGTTCTATTTCCATGGAAGTGGGAGAGAGAAGGAGATGCGCACCTGAGGTGTCCGTTGACCATATCCGGGACACGTGTCGTCCTCCCGACTTAGGGGATCGAGACTTTTAATCTCCGAAAGGACGCCTAGTGCTGCATTTTTGGAATTTACTTCAAAGAAGCAGACAACCGTGAAACGGCTCCAAATAGTCATGCACAAGTAGTGAAATTTATGGTAATAAGCAAGGCAATATAATGCCCAATCAAATATACTAGCTTGGTTTGTATAGTACTGCGCGTGCATGTGTATTTGACGGATGGTTTTATTTTACCTAGTAATAACATGGCACAGCAGCCAATTATTTTATCCAAAAATGCTAACCTTGCCATTACTCACCTTTACTGCCTGATTCTTGTGCTGCTGTGTGCGTACTACATTGAGTGCCAACCAATGAAAACCGGGATTCAGCCGTACGTGGCCGTGGCAGAGACTGGCGGTCAAAAAAGCCACAAACGAACAAGTGTAGGACGCGCCCCTCCCTATCCCCACCCACGCAGACACACAACACAGCTCGCCTGCCATTGCCCATTGCCAGTCTCTGCGTAGCGTGTGTACGTTGCCTTTTGCACCTGCTCTCCCAGTCCGAGCGGGCTGCCGGGCGACCACCTCGATGGAGCCCCCAGCCGTTGGATGCGCCGCGTGCGGCCGCGATAGGGTTGCCGAAACTGGTTGCACTGTTCTGGCCGCGTCGGGCCGCGTGCCTTGGCTATATGAGGAAAGTGGTGGGAGGAAGAGGAAGAGGGTTTTTGGAGACAGGGGCTCGGAGCGCTGCCTCTCTCTCCCTCACACATCTCTCCTCTCTCTTCCTCTGCTCATCTACCAGCACACCGCGAGTCCACGACAGGGGAGGCGGCTTCGGAAAAGAGAGAGAGAGAGAGGAGGAGGAGGAGCAGACGAGGTAGGTTTCTTGCAGTTCATCCTCTACTTCCTCGTCTTTTCTTCCCCCTTCTTCCAGCCGCCCTCCCTTCTTGGAGCAATTTTCCCGACGATTTTGTTGCTACCTACGTACGGCTTGCCCAAAGATTTCTTCTCCATTCTTGTCTTTTGTTTTTTCCGGCTTCGTTCTCGTCTTAATTCCTCCCGGTCTAGTAGCGTGTGCTCATACGCCGCGGGTCGTTATATCGTTCCTCCTGTCCGTGCGTGCGTGCCTATGTGGGTGGTCAAAAGCTTAATTCTTTTCCTTTAAATTTTCTTTGATTCTACCTTGCTTTCTGTTCGTACGTGTTGGATCTCTGGAGAGATCGCCTCAACCATGGTCTAATTCCACCCTTTTCTTTCCATCTCTGCCTGTTTGCCTTCTCCCCTTGTGCAAATCTGCGCTGTGAATCGATCGTCTTTCCTTACCCGTCCTGTACTAATTATCAACACCGTCATCTGCTCATCATCTCCCTTCAATTCCCAAGTAGCTGCCTTAATCACCCTTCTGGTTACTCGCAGGTCGTCTACAGATCTTCGTAATTAATTGACTGCTGCTACGCCGTCGGTCAGTTCCAGCGATCGATCGATCTAGCAGACAGAAGGGGCAACCGACCCAAGATCGTCAGTCAGATATCATGTATGTATGCAGCAACTCCCCTCTTTCTCTCTCTATCTGCCATGATTTTTTCATTCACGTTACGGATTATACTAGTACTTCTAGGCAGGGGATAGATAGATCTAGTGCAAATAAGTCTGTGTATGTATGATCCCAGTAGTAGGAGGTGGTCTGTCGTCCTTGGAGCGCTCACGCCAACTGCAGCGTCTAGGCAACGCCAGATCCATGGCTCACCCGCCTAGATGGGCCGGATTCGGGTGGGCTTGGGCCGTACCGGGCTGGATCTGCCGTGGAAAAACACAACACACAGCTAGGGTACTTGTTTCCGGCCCATTGGGAACCCCCCTCGCGTCTAGTCACCGGTCGCCGCCGGCGATGTCCACCTCGCCGCGCCACGGTTCGCCCGGCGGCGTAGCGTCGCGCCGCGCGCTCGCTCGCTCCCATGTTTTCTGCCGCGGCGGCGCCCTCCGCTGGTGCCGGGTCTCGTGCGACCGCGCGGGGCCCGGCCGGGTTCCTCCGCAGGGCTGCTGCGTCGCTCGCGAGCGCGACGTGTTTGCGTTAATGCTCCGGAGGGGCTATGGTCGTCGAGGACGAGGTATAGCACGCTCCTGTAGTTCTTCTGTTTATGGATGCATGCTCCGGTTGTCTTAGGTGCGTTCTTGTTCTCTGTGTGCGCTGTGTATACATGATTCACTTAGATGCAGGAGACATGGGCTCACCATTTCGTTCCTCAAGATGTCATCCGTCAGTGCCTTATTTGAAATAAATTATAAGTGTTGCACAAATACAAGACTTAGTGTCTGTCGACTACTCCTATGCTGCTCAGGTTGCTAGGCTGTAGTACATTACCATGTATGCAACTGAAGAGACGCAGGCATAATAGTATATACTGGTCTTTCTTCATTTCTGTTCCATATCTGCATTTAGTATTCTTAAGTGCTTATATGCATTGCTTGGTGGAATGGTTGGTAGAGGTATTTCTTCTTAATGTTGCTGCTCGCTGGTTGTTGTCGAGATTTGCAATTGGGTCATAAAGCCCTTTTTCTGATACTGTCGCAATGCAGTAGATAACAAAGTACATACATCAGAGACTTCTTTTGTGATTCGATCATGTGCACACCACTAATAATCCTTGCATCCTGGTTATTTTTTTGCCTGAGAGCAGTGGTTGCTGTGGCTGTTTTTGAGCACAAGTTATCTGACACAAAGTGTGCTGATCCTGTTTCAGATTTTTTATGAGTGCTTCCTGTGTTTCTAGTTAGTAGATTTACACAAACCTGAAATGCCAATTCTTGCACTCCATGCATGTATGCCTATGCCAATAAGTGTTCGTTTTAAAATGAATTGTTTAATGCAACATGTTTTTTCCTGATCATATGCCTTGCTATGTGTTATTGTAGTCATGTCTTCTGTACCTGAAAAATTCTTTGTTTTCAGGTCTGCCATGGACTGCAGTTCCGATGAGTCATCAGAGCTAAGTGATACTGATATTGATGACTATGCTGAGAAGGTGTATGTGGACCTGAAGTCTGGCAAGTTTGTGGCTAGACTAGGCACTGACAGGTTTAGATGTCCGTTCTGCCCTGGGAAGAAGAAGCAGGACTACCGTTACAATGAGCTTCTTCAGCACGCCATTGGGGTGGGTGCATCCAACCGCCCTGCTAAGGTGAAGGCAAACCACCAGGCCCTGGCCACTCTTCTCAAGACCGATCATGCTGATCCGGCAGGCTCATTGCCGGTGCGACAAGCTGAAGCACTGTTCAACCCTCCGAAGCCTGTGCAAAATCAAGAGCTCTATGTGTATCCCTGGATGGGAATCCTTGCCAATGTTCCAGCAGACCAAACAGAGGAAGATGGAGCCAGTGTGATGCAGAAGATGGATAACTTCAAACCCTCGTGGTGTAGTGCTGTGCATTCTTCCAGTGGGTACACCGGAGTTGTTGTTCTTCACTTTGAGAAGGACTGGATTGGATTTAAGGATGCTCTGGCATTCCATAACTACTATAAATCCCGTCATCTGGGTAAGATGGACTGGAATGAGGCAGGCCGACGGGGAAAGTACATTTTTGGTTGGCTGGCAAAAGAAGAGGATTACAGTTCAGATGATCCAGTTGCTAGGTTCTTGTCAGAAAGAGGTGAGCTGAAGACAGTGTCTGAACTGCAACTCGAGCTGTCCCGGAAGACTGAGAGCCTCATAACTGATCTGACAAACCAGATTAGTGCTAAGAGCAAGTATTTGCTGGAACTTGAGTGCAAGTGCAACCAGATGGATCTCGCTCTTCAAAGGGCAATGGAAGACAGTGACTCTCTGCACCAGCGCTACAATGAAGGTACCCTCATGGAACTACACTAACGGAAAAGTCTCTTGTGCTACACTCTTTTGCGTTGGCAACATGATCATGTCCAGTGTTTGATGTTTTATCTTGTCTTTTCTGCAGAAATGCGAAACATGCAGTCTGCTGCCCGTGAACATTCACGGAGAATTGTTCAAGAGACTGATCAGCTGAGAAAGCAGTTGGATGAGAAAGAGCGTGACATCAGAAGGAGATCCAAGCAACTAAGTGAAATAGTTGCTCAAACTGACATGGAAAGAAGAAAGCTGGAGAATGAGAGGAAAAAGGTACATATCTAGCATTCCTTTCTTTTAAGTTATTCCTTATTACCTGCACGTAGAAGTATATATGTACAAGAGATAGTGCGATGTCATGTAAAGGCTATCAGCAAACCAACATTTGCCAGCTACCTCTTCATTGATTGCTTTAACAGTAGCACCTCCAGCTTCTGTTGTCCTGTATTCGATGAAGGTGATATGGCGTCCATCATTATCTTGACTGCAATAAAATAATTCCGTAGTATTCAGTATCCCAAGATAGTTACAACTTAAACATTCCTTTACTAGTGTCACAAACCTTCAACCACCTCACCGAAAGGCTCAGGTCCCGTGGTCCTGCCATATTAGATCAAATCAGTGACTCCACTGATCAAAATATAAATGATTTTCTACCATACTGTATATTTCTTGTTATGGTTAACCGTTGCTTTGTATTACAAAAAGGAGCAATAAAAGTTTTTTATCTGACCAAGTGTCGAAGAATAGTTATTTCCGTCTACTTGCTTTGTATTGAGCCAATAGGTTCAATTCCAACCCTAACACCTCGAATATGGTAGACTTTTCCGTCTTACCCTACATAGATTTCCACAGTAGTACGAAAATGGACATATAATTTACTGTTTGACTGAACTTTCCTATGAAAGAAAGGGCACAAAAGACTACCTCCGAGCACCGTCCTTCGGTAATTGATAGGTGATCAAACAAGCTAATTGCATAGATAATATACTCTAAAAAGTTATATGTTTTTTTCAAAAAAATGCATACACAATGTATGTTGTCCTTTACCTGTAACAAAGAACCTTTTAGTTTTGATATCAGCCACCTGGATACATGTAATAAAGTGAACCGTCCTACATTTTGAGCAGCAACGGTGGAGTTATGCTTGACAGTGAAAACATCAATACGTACACGAATGAACAACTATGATGGTATGAAGTACCGCCATAAGTAAAATGAAGATGTCACCTGAAACAGAAGCGATTTTTTTTTCTGAAATAGTGGAACAGAAGTGATGAGACAATTTGTAATCTTTGCTGTCTGATCCAAAATTTGTATCTGGCAATCAGTTACTCCAGGTACATCTGGTACACGTGCTAATTGTTAGTATTTTTGAAGAATGGCAGAATCACCTATATAGAAATTCTCATAAGAGCACAGCAGACACTGCTCACCCGCTAGCTCGTTTGCACATTCTTTGTCAATATGACAGCAGAACGCGTAATCTGAAACGTGATAATATGCTAACTTGTGGGATAGGCGGAGGGTAGTGGAGAACTGGGCCTTGGCTTTCCTTAGCATGTGCTTTACTCGATTAATTAGCGCAACCTGGAGCTCCTTTGTTTGTTGAGCATCAAACTATACCTAGTTTCATCAAACAATCAATGTTTGCCCCTCCTTAATTTTGCAGCTCTCTTTTGCATTCTTTTCGCTAGAAATTTGAGAATGTACAATTGCTCTTATCACTCACAGGACACATAGATATCAAAGTAGTAGCTAGGTTGCCACTGAGACTATTGCATACTTCCCTACCACTTTCATTAAGACTTGGGTATAGTGGTCTACCATTTGTCTTTTCACAACTTCAACCCTGGGTCTCTCCATTTAGACAAGCCGAAACTCACTTATCTCCCTAGAAGGAAAGTGCTTACAAGCAGCATCACTGAAGTTTGGAAGATTAGCTGGTGAGAGGCATATTGTTATCTGATTCATCAACCATATCCATCCTAACAGCTAATACCAATGGTATCCCTGCAAATTCAAAAGGTCATAAGAAGCTAACATATACGAGACCAAAACATGTATAACCGTATTTTCATTTCAAGATTTTCTTATATAACTATCACGAGCAGTCGAGCTGCTTGTCATTCAGAAGACATCAATCCTCTTCAATAGTAAAGAGTATAGTGCATCATCTATATCAGAATTCAGTCTTTGTGAATATCAATGGTAGTCTTTCTAGGGCTTAGAATGCCATGTTTATTTTTTATTTTGTCTCTGTTTATCTATCTATTGATATTGTTCTTTTTAATTAGCATCCTAGCATGCTTGTGATGATATATTCTAGAGCAAGCTTGCTGACTAATTCTCTTACTGCTAAATTAATTCTATTGCAGAATGATGGGCAAAATGATTCTCTCCACATGGCCAGAATTGAGCAAGAGAAAGCCAATGAAGGTGTGCGAATTCTTGTTGAGAAACATAAGGTATGCATTTCTACCCTCCAATTATTGGTTTCGCGCGAGGGTACGCCAAAGGCGTACCATATCTTTATAGAAGCCAATTATTGGTTTCATTCAAGTGTCTTTTGAATTCTAGAATCTAGAATTTACTCTACCTGTCAAATACCTTCCAGAAAGAGAAGGAAGCTGCTTTGAACAAAATCCTGATGTTAGAGGAGCAGCTGGATGAGAAGCAAAAGCTTGAGCTGGATATAGAACAGCTTAGAGGAAAACTGGAGGTGGTGAAACACATGGAGGGAGAGGGTGTTGATGTGAAGAAACGCTCTGAAGAGCTGACCAAGCAACTAGATGAAAGAATGGATGCCATGGAGCACTTGGATGAGCTAAATCAAACTCTGATCATCAAGGAGAGGAAGACCAATGATGAACTGCAAGATGCAAAGAAAGAGCTGATGAAGGTAACTTGATCTACTAGTCTTCTCTTAAGCAAGTTCTACACAGTTTGATTAGAATCTCTTCCACTCTAAATCTTTATGTCTTGAGACACGAGCATGTGTGAATGGCTAACATCTTTGTACAAACCCTCCTTCTGAAACAACGCTGTGAGTTAATTGTTATATGCCAACAACCAGCAGCTTTCAATGTTTGATTCACATCTGTTGACTGTATGTCAGCAGTTTTTAGCAAGTGTTAAGCATTGACTGCTGCTGTGGTTACTAGTTAATGTCACAATATAATTTCCCTTGTATGTTTTCTCAGATGTGGAGATACTTTTCTGCATATTATGACATTGAATCACTGACTGTTCTTTTTTGTAGGGCTTGCCTGATTTGTTAAACCCACGTAGCATCATTGGGATCAAGAGGATGGGTGAACTGGATGAGAAGGCGTTTTTTAATGCTTGCAAGGAAAGGTATGGCGCAGAGGCTGAAACAAAGGCTCTTGAATTCTGCTCGTTGTGGCAAGATAATCTGAGGGATGCTAACTGGCATCCTTTCAAGATGGTGGCCACAGGTGATACACACAAGGTACGCCCTCCTCTTCTGCAATTGTTGCTGACAAGCAAGTACATTATGCAGTGTTAACACAATGTGATGTGTTTCCAGCAAATCATCAACGAAGACGACGAAAAGCTGGTGAGCTTGAAGGAGCAGCTTGGAGAAGAGGTCGTCAAGGCTGTGACCACGGCGCTGCTGGAGATCAATGAGTACAACCCCAGCGGCAGCTACGTGGTCTCTGAGCTGTGGTACAACAAGGAGAACAGAAAGGCCAGCATGGGGGAAGTCGTGGAGCACATCCTGAAGCAGTGGAAGGTGTTGAAACGGAAGAGGTGATGAATGCACCGCACTGGAACAAGCTAAGGTGTTTCATCTTGGAGATTCAGCAGATTAGACAAGACTGTGCAATGGTTACCTTTTCACTATGATTCATACTTTGTCGGTGAACTGCAAGTTATGTGCTATTCCGAAGGACACTTATGTATGCCCAATTATATCCTTCCTGAACCGTCGACACTTTGTGAGAACCGACTGAAGCAACAACCGTTTTATGGCTCTTGCAACTGATGTTACATGCAGAACATGTTTAGCAGATCGTTCCTTTTTACTATATCGCATGATCTTTGTGCTTGTTATCATTGCACAACTGCTATCTTTGTGATCTCCCTTGTGATGTGATGATGCAGTAAGAGCTCCAGTGACTGAAGCACAAGGCATTAGTAGCTCTAGTTGAAATTTCCACCTTTCTTTGTCTGGCTTATCATTCTGGAAGGGGGACTTGATTTTCTATGTTTGGAACAATTTGTGCTTTTGATGGATGATACTTCTGTTATTAGTTGAATCTTTAGTGTTTCTAAAGCTGACGACTCAAGTAGAACGTTGGTTTCTGACGACTCAACTGTTATAGCGTAGACCAGGTTGGGAATGCCATCTAGTTTTAGGCCCTACATACCATCTTCTCGTTTTGAGAAGTGCTTCCAAAACAGAGCAGGGTCAAGGTCAGGGTCAGGGTTTGGATGGCGCTGGGCAAATCGTCGTCGTCCATTGTGCCGGCGGCGAGGGGGTGCTCGCTTTCCTAGGCGCGCTTGGAACCTAGTTGGGGAATATTTTTGTTGCCAAATCTGACCTTTGAGGAAACTAATAACTCATCTGGTCCTTCGACAAAACTATTTCAAAATCTGACCCCTCTACCATGTACTTCATTTTTAAGTTAAGGAGTACCAGTTAAATCCAGCCGTTGATGCATAGGGGCATTTTAGGTTTTTAGTCATCTTCTTCCCATAAGCGAATCTTCGATCTAAAGAAACTATGAAACGCCTGAAGACACAGGCTTATCATTCGACGGCGCCATAATTCCGCCATCACACGGACTGGCCGATTTGCCGCAATTGAGGCCTGTCTCGTCAT
Organism: Dactylis glomerata; assembly: GCA_007115705.1. NCBI lineage: Eukaryota > Viridiplantae > Streptophyta > Magnoliopsida > Poales > Poaceae > Dactylis > Dactylis glomerata. The sequence goes on from QXEO01001557.1 coordinate 111,733, forward strand.
CACCTCCGTGATTACACATTTCATCTCACCCTAGCGTTCTTGGAGGCAGTCATCTTCCCTTGAGTGGTAGCCGGCGGCGGCCGGAGGACATGGAGAATTACTCGAAGGTCTCGGTTCTCGTTGAATTAATCTTTGTCGGATCTGAGGTCGGATTGGTGAAACTAGCAGCATAGTATATGTTCTTAATCTCTCGCCGTTCTTCAGCACCAAATTGTTTATTTAAGAATGTAATGCTTGCGCCAACTGAAAGGAAGAACAGAATAGAGAGAAAGAAACTGGGATGAAGCCTCATGTCCGTCGTCGCAGGCCGGCAAGGGCGCAAGGCTGCAACCAAACTTGGAATGCTGCCTTTGCAACAAATCCATACACACGTATATGGCAGTAGATCTGATGTCAAACGCTAATGAGTTCTCCTCAATTACTATTTTGCCCTTGAATTATGGTACTCCGTAGTATTATACCAGAGGTACTCCTTAGGTCTCTTGGTGGAGTACCAGTAAACCATAGCCTTTGAATCTCATAATATGGACGGTTCATAATAATCTAGGGGTATTGTAAAAGTGCTCAATGAGAATGGAGCTGAAGTTGTGAAGGTCGGCGCCAAAAGCACAAAAACAACTTTAGTAGTTCGGCCCAATGCCTTTGGTGCTTATCTCATTACGGTGCCGGTTGGCTTGACGCCGACGTGTCGTGTTCTGTTGGCGCCAACCTACACAACTTCGGCTCCATCCTCATTGGCGCCGAATTTACGGGTTAGATTTTGACATAGTTTCGTAGAGATGACCGATGAGCTATTTAGTTTTTAGGTGGCAAAAAATACATCATGGAGTGCCATCTAGTTTGTCACTGACACGTAGGCCCTACTCCTACATACCATCCTCTCGTTTTGAGAAGTTCTTTCAAAACAGAGCAGGGTCAGGGTCAGGGTGGATGCACACGGTATGGATGGCGCTGGGCAAATCGTCGTCGTCCATGGTGCCGGCGCCGAGGGGGTGCTCGCTTCCCTAGGCGCGCTTGGAACCTAGGCCGCTTACCCATGTCACTATGCCAGTACGGGTGCCACTGTGCCATGATCGGGCGCCATCTTCGTCTGGGTCTCGTCGGCGCCCGCTTCCTCACCACGGCAGCCGTCCGGCCCGCCGCGGCGGATGCCTCCGCGTCCACGCCCCCCCGTCAGACCACTACTGCCGACTACAACCGCCTCCTCGCCGGCTATGCGAGGGCGCCTGGCCGCCGCCTCGCGGACGCGCGCAACCTGTTCGACAGAATCCCGTCCCCCGACGCTGTCTCCTACAACACGCTCCTCTCCTGCCACTTCGCCCACAGCGACGTCGCCGGCGCCCGGGAGCTCTTCTCCGCGATGCCGGCCCGGGACGTCGCGTCCTGGAACACCATGGTGTCCGGCCTGTCGAGGAACGGGGCATTGGAGGAGGCCAGGGCCGTGTTCCTGGCCATGCCGGAGAGGAACTCCGTCTCGTGGAACGCCATGGTCTCCGGGTTCGCTTCCGCTGGAGACATGGGCAAGGCGGAGGAGTGCTTCAGGGACACACCAAACAAGAAGGATGCGGTTCTCTGGACCGCGATGGTGTCGGGGTACATGGATACTGGCAACGTGGAGAAGGCCATGGATTTCTTTCAAGCAATGCCGGTGAGGAACTTGGTCTCGTGGAATGCGGTGGTTGCTGGCTATGTGAAGAATTCACGCACCGAGGACGCTCTGAGGGTGTTCAAGACCCTGGTTGGGGACGCCAGTATCCGGCCAAATGAGTCGACGCTGAGCAGCATGCTCCTTGGATGCAGCAACTTGTCTGCACTAGGATTCGGGAGGCAGATACACCAGTGGTGCATGAAGTTGCCGTTGAGCAGGAGAGTCACTGTGGGCACATCCCTTGTGAGCATGTACTGCAAGTGTGGGGACTTGGACGGTGCTTGCAAGCTGTTCGGTGAGATGCGTACACAGGATGTGGTGGCATGGAATGCAATGGTTTCTGGCTATGCTCAGCACGGGGATGGACGGGAAGCTATCAAATTGTTTGAAAAGATGAAGGGTGAAGGAGTTGAGCCGAACTGGATTACGTTTGTGGCAGTGTTGACAGCTTGTATCCACACTGGGCTGTGTGATTTTGGAATACAGTGCTTTGAGAGTATGCAGGAAGTCCATGGAATAAAGCCCCGGTGTGATCACTACTCTTGCATGGTGGATCTTCTCTGCCGAGCTGGTTTCCTTGAAAGATCAGTAAACTTGATTCGCTCTATGCCATTTGAGCCACATCCTTCTGCTTATGGATCTCTATTGGCTGCCTGTAGAGTTTATAAGAACTTGGAATTTGCAGAGTTTGCTGCTGGAAAGCTAATCGAACAGAACCCCAAGAGCGCAGGCGCCTATGTACAGCTGGCAAATATTTATGCTGCAGCAAATCAGTGGGCTGACGTCTCTAGAGTAAGGAGGTGGATGAAGGATAATGCAGTGGTCAAAACACCCGGCTATAGCTGGGTTGAGATAAAGGGTGTAATTCATGAGTTCAGATCAAATGACAGATTGCATCCGCAGCTTCATTTGATTCATGGAAAGCTGGAGCAGTTAGAGGAGCGGATGAAGGCAATAGGTTATATTCCAGATCTTGATTTTGCACTGCATGATGTAGAGGAGAGTCTGAAGGTGCAAATGCTAATGAGGCACAGTGAGAAGCTTGCTATTGCTTTTGCCCTGATTAGTACTGCCCCCAGATCAACCTTGAGAATTTTCAAGAATCTCAGGATTTGTGGAGATTGTCACAATGCTGCGAAGCTCATCTCCAAGATCGAGGATCGAGAAATCATCCTGAGGGATACCACACGTTTCCATCACTTTAGAGGTGGCCATTGTTCATGTGGGGATTACTGGTGAAGAATGCCAATAACGATGTATACTAGCAAATTTCATAGGATTGCAACCGTATATGATCGGCTACAAGAACATGAATGTGCTGCATTGGATCTGTGAAGTTCTCAACATCCTAACATGTGAGAAATTTACCATAGTATTTTCTGTGTGTGAATTGTACAGTTAATGGCACTGTCAATCTCGAGTGGTGAATGCAGTTTCTATCCAGAAATTACATTTAATTCATCTTTGATTGGAAATCTTCAGATCCTGAATGTGGTGGCCTGTGTTCTTGCCTATTGGTAACAAGTGGGAATTAAATGTATGGAAATGATGCCAGGGAAAAAGTTGAAGAATCTTCTTTCTGTGCCAACATCTGAAAGGCCTTGATTGCCATCATTTCAAGTTGATGACCACATTCAGGAGGACTGAGGTTGGAATAAAACTATTGACTTTGAACTTTATTTCACTCCCATCTTATTTGCGCTAGCTAAGAAAGGAGGGTGCATTTTCCTTTGCTATTACCTGTGTTCTCTTAGTCATCCTTGTACAAACCTTATACGGTGAACTTTTGTGTACAGATGAATGAGAAAACATCCTTACTTGCATCAACAGAGATGAAAATGCAGCATAGTCTCAACCTTGTAGCAGTGCAAATGACATACTAGAACTGCGCTGTGGGTTGTGGCAGACCTTAGCGCAAACAGGTTTGCTACCACTTGAAATTAACATGTTGTTCTTCCTTGCATGCCTATGTATGTATCCATATTTGGTAACTATGTTGCTCTGCAGTTCGCCGGGTGATATATTACAGGAGGGCCCTTATGTTGCAAAGTTATTTAGAGAGAATGCCTTCTGAAGGTACTTCTACTAGCTTCCTTGTGAGACACATATATCATATATATAACCGAGTGCATGTAACATCCTTTTCTGATGTTTTTCTTTGCTAGACCTTGAATCTGAGTTTGACATGGCTGATCTGGCTGGCACATTTTGAGCATGCTGATCTGAAGTTTACGTAGGTGTTACCTGCAAAATTCATGAATACACAAAGGAGAAGGGAAACCGAAAGCTGCGGATGTAATCCTTCAGCAGAGGTGCTCTTACCTTCATATGAATCTAGTTCCTTTCATGGTAAATAAGCATTTGCTTCTTTTCGTAGAATCGGTACTGGAGCTGGTTAGCCCTTTCTTTTTGTGTGTAGCATGTAATGATACTGCTACACCAGTACACCATCTCTAACATTTCTTTCTTCCTTTCTTTCTTTCTCAGAAAAAAAGCTCTCTGAATTGCTTACATTGATGTTGCTGGGAGTCTTAAAACTGGAAAGCCTAGAACTGAGTTATAGCTTGCTTGACTATGAGATAACATTAGTTGCATATTTCTTATTATGAATTGCCTGAGTACTTGATCATATAGTGAGAATATATACATTTTATGAAGCAAATGTGTTCGTGATTTTTTTTTTCGCTCTCAGTTGTTAACTGAATTGCTTGAGGACAAGCAAATAGCTAAGCTTGGGGGGAGTTTATACGTCTAAAACGTATCTACTTTCCCGAACACTTTTGCTGTTGTTTCTCCTCTAATTTGTGTGTTTTGAATACAACTAACACGGACTAACGCTGTTTTCAGCAGAATTGCCCTGGTATCTTGTTTTTGTGCAGAAATCCAACTTTTAGAAAAAATCCCGGAAAATACTGCAAAAATCCTATTTTACCAGAAGACCCACGGTGCCAGAATACGAGACGGAGAGGGGCTGGGAGGCCACCACATCACCTGGTGGCGCGGCCCAAGCCTGGCCGCGCCAGGGTGTGGTGAGGCCACCCCAGCCATCTCCTCGAGCCCTCCTTCCGCCTACAAATACCCTTCGACCTAAAACTATCGGGGGTTCGGCGTTTTTTCCAGATAGAGTTCTGCTGCGCCGCCACCATCAGAAACCGCGATTCGGAACCAGAAACTCCGTTCTGGCACCCTGCCGGGACGGGGATTTGGAGGAGATCTTCATCATCATCGCCGACATCTCTCCATCAACCATCCATGACTCCCCCATCCATGTGTGAGTAATTCTCGCTGTAGGCGAAGGGGATGGTAGGAATTGGATGAGATCATTCATATAATTTGTTATGACATTGTTAGGGCATAGTGCCTAGTATCTACTGTTAGTGCTTATGACATTGTTGCAACTTGTTGTGCTTAATGCTTGTCACGAGTGCTATGATCTCAGATCTGTACTTTTTATTGTCTTATGATGATAGTTGTTGTTTATGGTCTTACCTGCAAGTTGTATACACATATCGTTGTCCGAAACCTGAGGCCCCAAAGTGACAGCAATTGGGATAACCGGAGGGGATGGCTATGATGTGAGGATCACATGTGTTCACCGAGTGCTAATGCTTTGCTCCGGTACTTTATTAAAAGGAGTACCTTAATTACCAGTAGATTCCCTTGAGGCCCTGCTGCAAACAGGATGGTAGGACAGAAGATGTCGTGCAAGTTTCTCATTGCGAGCACGTACGACTATATACGGAACACATGCCTATGATTGTTTAGTACTAGGATGCTTTATCATTATTTATCTGCAATTGCCCATGTCATTGATTATTACATGAATTATCTTATCCATGCAACGCCCGTTCATCCATCCCTATGCCTACAGTATTTTATCCTACTGTTTACTCTTGCTACTATAACCGTCTTTACTTTATTATTGTTGTTGCTACTATTTTACTATTGTCACCACTATAAAACTATTGCTACTGATAAACCGCGGCGAGCAAGTCTGTTTCCAGGTGCAGCTGAATTGACAACTCATCTATTAAGGCTTATAAATATCCTTTGGCTCCCCTTGTGTCGAATCAATAAATTTGGGTTTTACTTCTCTCGAAGACTGTTGCGATCCCCTATACTTGTGGGTCATCAACACACTCTGTTTTTCATTGTCAAGAACACTCTAGTTTTCACTCTTATCGTTCAACGAGTGTTCTCTTTTTCTAGAACTGCGTTTAGCTTTCGTTTTTTTCTTTGATTTTATTCAGATATTGTTATATCTTTGCATCAAGGTGTATTTAGACCACTGGTCTATGTTGGTTTTCATCAAAAGAGTTCTTTCAAAAAGGTTTGAATGGTGTTGAAAAAGAGAAAAAAGTTCCATGACTATAGTGGTACAAATGGGAGCTTGTTTAGACTGCGGCTTAGACTTTTGCATGTCATGCTTGATGTAGTTTTGATAGTATGCTTAGTAGTTTTTGCTGTAACATGACTTGCCTCAAATGACTGAGATTGCTTAATGAGCCTTTGAAAAAAATCATGTGCTATTTTTTTTATATGGGAGCATGTTATTGTGGTTTTCTCCTTTGATGCTTTATTTGGGTTGACTTGACGCATGCTTACAACATGTTTGACTCTCACAAGTCGCCATAAGCCTCTATGATCATTTGGTTTTTGACTTGTGATACCACTTTATGCTTCGGTTAATGATGTTTTGTCGCTATGCATGATTATGGCCATTATTGCTCTCTTAGTTGGTCGCTCCTAGTCTTTTGCTAGCCTTCATTTTGTACTGAGAGGGAATACTTCTCGTGCATCCAACTCCCAAAAACTAAGTTTTCCAATGAGTCCACTATAAATTCCTATGCATGGTATTTGCAAGCCATTCTAAGTAAATTTTCATGTGCTAGCTTTCAAAAAAACCTTCAAAATACTTCTCATTTTGTGACACTGTTTTCAGCTCATGGGGACGTAGTAGTCGGATTTGCTATCTTCCATATTGTTTTATTCCAAAAAAGAAAAAAAGGAAAAAAAGAAAAGAAAAAAGGCACTCCTCCATGGTATGTGAAAGTTGGTTGGCACCCGATGAAATCGGTTAGCCATGGTTTGTGAAAGGAAAAGTGGGGAGGAGTGTCAAGCTTTATAAAAGAGCACCAAAGTGCCAATCTCTCTCTCTCAAAAACTTGCTTAGTATAGAAGATAGTAAGAACCCCAGTGCCAGTCATTGACAAGAACAACCACCTCTCAAAACAAATTTTTATCTCTGTTTTACAAATGAAAAGCTCTAGCACATGTTTAATCACTTCTTCCCTCTGTGAAAGGTCTTTCTTTTACTTTTATGTTGAGTCTCCACCTTCTACCTTTATGCACCGTCTAAGAGAACATAGTTGTCATTCTGAGTTTAATGTGCATAGTCCCAAAATTTATCATTGATTGATTCATGATTATGGTTTTGCTTGTTCTTAAATTATTTGTATCTAGTCACCCTCTTAAACTTGAAGGTGTCCTATGCATTTATGTTTTGCTACTCCATGAAGGACAAGCTGAAAACCACTTTGCTATGTTTTTCTATATGGTTGAAACACACACTTGACTTTCAATGTTTCATTACTCATGATCTTTTGTTTGTGTTACTTTTCATGTTAAAATATGGTTGCTAAGTTTTATTGTCAAGATTATGTCTCTTATGTCCATGTTTTAAGTACTTTGATCTCAGCACTCAATTCTTTGCATCGTTGATCAAGATTGTGATGGTGCATGTCACCTCAAAAATTATTGTTTTGTTATCACTTACCAACTCGAGGACGAGTAGGAGTTAAGCTTGGGGATGCTTGATACGTCTCAAACGTATCTATAATTTTTTATGCTCCATGCTTGTTTATACACCATTTGCTTTGTGTTTCGTTACACTTCGTGGCGTTTTTATGCATTTTCCAGAACTAACCTACTAACGAGATGCCACAGTGCCAGTTCCCTGTTTCTGCTATTTTTGTGTTTCAGAAAAGCTACACGGGAAATATTCTCAGAATTAGACGAAATAAAAGCCAAAATTCCTATTTTTCCTGAAGCGTCACGGAGTCCAAAGCTGAGACGGAGGAGGACCAGGGGCCACCCAGCCCCTGGCCGCGCCACCAGGTGGTGTGGCCGCCTGGCCCATCTTCTGACGCCGCCCTTCCGCCTATATATTCCCCTCGACAGGAAAACCTAAGGGGACCAATCAATTTTCCTCGAAACATACTGCAAGCCGCCGCCATCGTCGACGCAAGATCGGGAGGGTCTAGAAGCTCTTCCCGGCACCCTGCCGGAGAGGGGAATCACCTGCCGGAGGCCTTCTTCATCACCATGCCTGCCTCTGGAGTGATGTGTGAGTAGTCTACCTTGGACTACGGGTCCATAGCAGTAGCAAGATGGTTGTCATCTCCTCCATGTACTTCATGTTTAGATTTTGTGAGCTGCCTATCATGATCAAGATCATCGTTGTGTAATTCTACATGTTGTGTTTGTTCGGATCCGATGAATATTGATACTATGTCAAGTTGATTTGCAGAATTATTATCTTTATGTTATCTCTATGTTGTTTATGATCTTGCATGCTCTCCGTTGCTAGTAGATATCTTGGCCGAGTAGATGCTAGTGACTCCAAGAGGGAGTATTTATGCTCGATAGTGGGTTCATGCCTCTAGTAATCTGGGGAGTGACAGAAACCTCTAAGGTTGTAGATGTGCTGTTGCCACTAGGGAGAAAACAACAATCTTGTGTTCAAGGACATTTGTATTGTTTACATTACACACTTTGCTTAAGGCGATAATCTGTTGCTTGCAACTTAATACCCAATGGTTGCTCGGATGACATCTGGAGGGTGGATTATTAGTCATAGATGTAGTTGGATTACGGTCTATGTATTATGTTGTAATACCCAAGTGAATCTCATAGTGATCCTCATGACATTTGTATGCTTGCTTTATTCTATCAATTGCCCAACTGTAATTTGTTTACCCATAATGTTATTTACTTTATAGAGAGACACCACTAGTGAACTGTGGACCCCGGTCCATTCTTTTACACTGTTATTACCGTTTACCATTTACTTGTTTTATTTACATTCTTGCAAACTACTATCTTTTACCACTCGATACGTTTAATCCTTTGTTTACAGCAAACCGGTGAGATTGACAACCTCAGTGTGAGTTGGGACAAAGTACTTGGTTGTGTTGTGTACAGGTTCCACATTGCTGTTGGTGCAAAGCTAAGCCCTGGACAAGGCACCATATATAAATTGTCCAAAGCTGTCGCGAAGCTGAAGTTTGGTTCTTTCTCCTACTGGTTCGATAAACCTTGGTCTCATACTGAGGGAATACTTGATGCTGTGCTCATCATAACCTTCTCTTGGGGTTTCCAACTGGGCGGTCATCTACAAAACTCCTACATCAACACCGCACCATCAATAAGATCCTGATCAGTGGGGGCATCTGCAGAGGAGCCTGATGAACCAGAAGACACACGAGCCTGGTGCTGGCGACGCAAACTGGGATCCCTCGTATAACAGTTGGACACAGTGTGTCCATCCCTGTTGTAGTAGGTGCAGTGGCGAGCAGGACGACGATCCTGACCACGATGCTGCTGGTGCTGACTCGAGCCCTGAGTGGGTAAAATCGGCGGAACTGGCGACCGCAACTGAGTCGAGGGTGCAGGCGACGAAGGAGGACCACGAGCAGCAAGCACAAAAGGAACCTCAAGAAAACCAGCACCAAGGAGGCGAGTCTCCTCAGCCCGAAGCTCAGACAACACCTCAGAAATCGGAACAGGACCACGAGCAAGCAGCTGTGCACGATGAGGCTCGAACTCCTTGCGGAGCCGAGATAAAAACTCATAGATGCGTTGAAACTCCAAGTCCGAGCGCACCGTCCGACAACACGGGCAGGTGCCACAAACCGTAGTGCAAAGAGAGTCAAGCTGACGCCAGATAGCAGCACTCTAGGTGTAGAACTCATCAATAGTAGACTCACCCTGCTGAAGAGTATGCTCCTGACAAACCACAGATAGATAAAGAGCATCCCCGGATGGCTGATAGAGCTGACAAAGATGAGCCCATATGTCAGCAACAGTAGGAAGACCCATAAACTCAGAGGCAAACTGTGGCAGAACACTAGAAGTGAGAACAGCTGCAACACGAGCATCCTCATCCATCCACTGAGTGTAGGCTGTCAGATCCAACCGATAGGTCTCAAGGGCACTGGAGTACTGCTGAAAATTTAGCTCATACGCAGCAACAGCACTCTCAGCAGCATCCTTCTCAGCCTGAGTAGCTTCATCACCAAGAACAGGCGGAGTCGGCGAAATAGGAGCTAGAGGAGCAGTGGGGCGCGGCGGACAGGAGACCTCGCCGGAGAGCACACCCCATAAACGGAGACTGCGCATGTTGACGCGCATAAAGGCAGCGAAATCAGGGTAATTCGCGCCATCAAAAATCACCCTGCAGCGAGGAATCGCAACATAGCCCGATGAGGAAGACATCTCTCTTTTTTTGGAAACGAAACAGTCAACGCCTCGAGAAACAGATCGCGATCATAGCGACGGGAGCAAGGTGGGGGCCGAGCGGCGGCGATAGTAGGGCCGCGACGGGCGGTGGTGGCGACGGAGAGGCCGCGACGGGCGGCGGGACTGGCGGTAGCGGCGACAGAGAGGCCGCGACGGGCGGTGGGACCGGCGGCAGCAGTGAGAGAGAGGCTGCAACGGGCGGCAGGGACGAAGAGGCCGCGACGAGCGGCGGGAACCGGCGGCGGCGGCGATGGAGAGGCCGTGGCGGGCGGCAGGGACGGAGAGGCCGCGACGGGCGGCGGGAACCGACGGCGACGGCGGCGAGGCCGCGTCGGGCCGGCGGCGATGGTGACGGAGAGACGGGCGGGCGGCGGTCAGGGAGGAGGACCACGGCGGTGGCGGTGGCCAGGGAGAAGGGCCGCAGCGGCGGCGGCGGTGGTCGGGAAGGAGGATCACGGTGGTGGCGGTGGCCGGGAAGGAGGGCCGCGGCGGCGGCCGGCGAGGAGACTGCGGCGGTGGCGACGGCCAAGGGGAGACGGCTAGCGGATGTTGCAAAACGTGTCTAACCTAGCTCTGATACCATGTTAAAAATATGCAAAGGCCACATATATATTACATGTACATGTGTGCAAATATGCAGGTAACCCCCTAACAAGTGGGGAAACTATAATATACAGATATACATCTAACAATAGTAACGGCTGCAGAATACTAGCGAATGAGCGTTTGCATTCGCTGTGAGTTGATGATGGAATGGTCCATTAAAAGTCTTTTATGCTTTGAAAAGAATGAAAATGGGAAGAAATTTATTAGTAGACGGTCAACATGCAAGTAAGAATTAATAATTAGGAAAATTATGGCAAGTAATAATTAGGAAAATTATGGCAAGTTATCATGGCATTTCTAATTTGAGAAAACGGCCTTAACATGACGGTGTATGTTTGCTTTCCAGATTTTTTTTCGTTAGGGGTAAAATTGGAAGTCAAGTGATATAGTTAGAAAGTGCCTTCACCACTAACTCAAAACCAATAGTAAAGATATGCATAAAATACATATGTAAAATATATATAGAAAAAAATCACCACAATTTGGAACGAATTATCTCAAAATTACATATCCTGGTGGTTTTGAGATAATTTTCTGAATTTTTGCAATTTCCTGGGAAATACATGTGTGAAATTCTCCTATCTCAGTACTATTTTTATTGTGCGAGTAAACTGCGGCTTCATCATAGTAGCAGTAACGGCTACAGAATACTAGCGAATGGGCGTTTGTTCGTTGTGAGTTGATGATGGAATGGTCCATTAAAACTCTTTTATGTTAGTATAATAATAGTCTCCAGTGAATGTTCATCTTGTTTTTGATGCATGTGTCCACAGCACATAGTAACTACTCCAAAGAACGAAGGTACGTAAACCTGGGCTGATGAAACACAAGCAGGAAGCTAAACATTACTATTCTGAACAAAAAGAAAGTTCACTGAGAACAAAATCTAAAAATAACAGAACAGGAGGCGAAGGCGGGGGTTAATTTGAAACACACAGCTAGAACAGGATCGCCTCATGCATGTTCTCTGACGTTGAAACGGACCCAAATCTAAAGGCACTACGTATGGGCGGACATCACCTCGATCAGACATATCGTCGCCGGCTAGTAGTCGCCGGTGAGCAGCTTACGGCCGACCTCGAAGGAGACGAAGGCGTCGATGCAGGCGTACTTGATCTGCTCCTGCGATAGGTCTTCGGCGTCCCACGGCCCCATCCTCACATCATATGGCTTGTCGAGGTCGGATCCCATGACGGCGCGCGCGATGTCCTTGAGCCCGGCTTGGCGGAGCCAGTAATCGTGCTTACAGTCCGCCGCGAGGCCGCGCAGGTCGACGGTGTTGGCCACCTCGAGGTCATGGTCGTTGTTGAGGCGGTTGGCGTCCTCCTGCACGCCGACGCCGACGAAGCGAAAGTCGGGGTCGGCGAGGAACTCCTCCAGGGCGTCGGGGAAGTAGTCGGCGTGGAGGAGCTGGAAGATGAGGCAGCGGCGGCCGACGCAAAGCTGCAGGAGCGCCACGCGGTTCTGCGTGTAGCCGTAGCTGGGGCGCCACTCCACGTCGAGCCCGACGATGAGCTTGTGGTAGACCCAGCGGTACTTGTAGCGGATCTCCCGGAGCCAGCGGTTCACGGCTGCGCCGGAGGACGTGACGGTAGTTTTGATGTGGTCCTCCTCAAAGGGGACATACCAGACGTCGGTCGCCATTGATGGCCAATGCTTCTTGTGAGCGCAGGCGACAAGGAAGGGGGAGACTAGAGATCGATGGGAAGACTGAACGGTGTCGAGAAGCACGGCACGGACCCAGGGGTATCGTTATATGGGAGATCCAGTCGGGGACATCTCAAAATAAACCCCGAAATATTTATTTTTCCAAAATAAAGGTATCCAGAATCCAGACAGACTAGCACTACTTGTACTTTGGATCGAATACGTTTGAATTTATAAACGGAACAAGGTGAAGACTGAACGGCGTGTCGAGAAGCACGGCGGGGGCTAGGGGTACTGTTATATGGGAGATACCTTAAAGGAAAAAAAAAAACTAGCACTATTTGATATTCCAAAACAAAAGTATCCAAATCGAGATATACCAGTAGTACGATTTGAATTTACAAAAGGAAACAAGAGGGTGGTTTCTGAAAGAGAGCGCGGTGAAACTTTCTGCACGGTTGGAACAAAGGAAAAGCATAGGAAATTTGAAGGATACGATTTCTCTAGGTGCCTGTTTGGATGTATGATTTGGAGCTTGGAATTGCCCATTTGGAATTTAGAGGTTCAAATTCCGTTGTTTGAGTGGCCATGGAATTCGAGTTTGGAAACTGGCCAAAATTCCAAGTCAAATCCATCATGTGTTATTTCGGCCTCGCATATTTCCAAGCTGCCCCGCTCTGAATTGGCTAGGAATCTCTCTAAGCGTACGACATCGACGTCTCATTGATAGAATTGAGCCCGACATGGCCGAACGCCCGCACAACCCAGAGAAAGCTGCCGCCTACTTAAAAACTTGAAAATGTTTTCAATTTTTTTAAAAATCAAAATCAAAACTTCAAAATCAAAAACTTCAAAAAAAATCAAAAAAGTGAAAAATTCAAAAACTTCAAAAATGAAAAGTTGTAATAAATAAATAAAATTCCAAAATTGAAAAAATGGGAAATTATAAAAAGATTAAAACATAAAAAACTTCCAAAAATTTATGAAATTTGAAAATAGAACAAATATAAAGTTTGATAAAATTTAAATAAAAATAAAAATTTGAAGCTCACCCTAACCCTAGATCAAAATTCAATTACATGTTTTGTACATCTAAACATGATTTGTAATTAGGTGCTATTCTTTGATTCCAACAAGAATTTCCATGCACATCCAAACAACGAAATTGGAAATGGAGGTCATTTCCTTTCCATCTTAGAATTGGAATTTTCATTCCAATTCATTTCCGAGCTAAAATTCCTACATCCAAACAGACCCTAGGAAAAATTTCCATGGTGCTGTTTGGAACCAAGGAATGGGAATTCTAGATTTGTGTGAAATGGGCTATTTCATAGTCCCTCAGATCAAAAAAAAAGTCGATGATTTTGTACTAACTTAGTACAAACTCGACACTTATTTCTGGACAGAGAAAGTAAAAATTTTGGAGGAAAACTAACATGATGTCTCATCTTATATTTTCATCTCTTTGGCCCCGTTTGGTCACATGATTTACAAAGCGCGGGAACAAAAAAATCAGAGAAATAAAGTCATGTCATGCTCAATCCTAGAGAAATTGAAAGCACAGGAATTTGTGTTGCATGTTGTTTGGTTGCCTCACATGAAAAACACAAGAATTATTGTGAAGGATCATGTGCTTGCCATAGTTGTAGAAACAAAGGAAATCTTCCATGAGGCTGGACCTAAGGGAAAATTCCTATGGAATTGCAAGCAACGTAGACTACGGAAAAAAAATCCTATGGATTCAAATCATACGAACCAAAAACGAGCTTTGTAGTAAAATTTCCTAAGGAATTGAATTCTTCAAAATTTCTATGAAATATCTTGAACCAAACAAGTCCTTTGTGTTAGCAATTACTGTGTTTCCTACATGGCATCCAAACGGGACTTTCGATATTTTTCTATAGTCCTACCTCATGTAGAATTCAGGATATATGATGTTACATCCACCTCGCCGGATGGAGGCAGCAAGAGAACAAGAGCACACGACATACGTCGAAGACGCCAAGCGGGAAAGGCGTAAACTAGAACTAGGTGATACCCCGCGCGTTGCTGCGGCTCCTTTTAACTTTATGTAAGAAAAATGGTTTGCAACAAAACAAATACGCATTGTACAATGTCAAATATAATTTCGACCATACCTTTGGGTAGGGAGAAAGAAGAATATGACACATAGTATGACCGATGGAAGAGAAAATGCAAATGTGTTTATAATACTCATAATATACACAGTGAAGAGTACTATTTGTTGTATGACTGAAAAAAAACATGTGGGTTGAACATGCTAACATCCTGGAGAAAAGGGTTATTCTCAAAAGGGCCTTGAGATGAAAATTCAAATGCATTGTTTTATGATTTGAAAGGAGGGCATACTGGTTGTTTTCTTGTGAATACGTAATGTATACCCCCAAAGAAGTAAAACTGAAGATGATGTTGATCAAAGAAGTCCAATGCGATAGGCGATGATTTATAGCTGCGTCAGGATTGTGAATTACCTAATGGAATAAGAGTAATAGGGAAATTATTGTTAGTATATAGACTTCTGACGGTATGACCTAACTAAGTTGTTGCGGTTTTATTCACTTGGCCATTACGAAATAGTTCCAAAACTGACCGGAAATTTGGCAGATTAGCAGCGCAGAAATAGTAACAAATAAAGCAAGAGATATCCTAGCAAATATGAACCGTACTAAATTTTATGAGAAAGGCAAACACCTGCAGCAAAATCTTATCGTGGGTACTTGATTTTGACCATCGATCAACACTTGGCTTAATCTCCTCAACTCTGCAACATGCATTTCTTTGTTTTCTTCTGCAAATCTGTAAGATAGCAGAATTGGAAAATTAGGTAGGGAAAGGATATGAGAGGGTATCACCAGGAAGAGATTGTCTCTGACTCCTACCCGACTCCCTTTGTCGTCACCACATGCAGAACATGCTGCATGCTACCGGCCATGCTCGTCAATATCAGCATGGTGAACCGAGGGCGGGCTGGATGGGAAGGAATGTGACTCGCCTACGCGGAGAAGAAACCAGGACCTTAAATGCTAAGATGGCTGTTCAGCTATCTCAACCATGGATTGTTCGCTGACTTATTTAATTTGCATTTTGGGTGGAGTGCTGGATTGAATGAAGAGCAGCATGGAAGATGGAAAGATGAATTAGTGTCGTGATGGTACGTTGTGATTTAATCAGTAAGAACGCAAGCTGGATTTGGGCAGTTACTTAGGAATAAATGAAGAAGACGAATTGGTCGAGTTAGACCATCTTGGTGCATGGCTGCATGGGACGTTCAGATACAATGGGAGATAGTGCAGCAATTACAACTTTAAATGGTAATTTCCGCGTGAGAGAAGTATGCGTAGGCCAGGTTAATGAAAAGTGTGTTGGACAGCTAAATAGTAATGATCTTGTAGAAAATCTAGGGCATCTAAATTTGATCCAATGGCTCAGGTTATTAGAGGTGATGTGGCTCATTGTGGAGGCAGCTTGCAAACATTAAATACATTTAGTGGGGATCAACTTTATAGATACTAGATGATGCCCCGCGCGTTGCTGCGGAAACATCTGCTACAAATCGGTAAAGCATGTGGAGCAAGATAATTTTGTTCGGCTCCTAAAAAAATTGGCACTCTAAAGTGAATAAAAACATAAAGCGTGAAACACAAAGAAATATTTACTTCATGCTCAATACTGCATTTTTGTTCGGGTGGCAAAGCTACATAGTAAGTGCAAAAGTAGATAATGGAGATTGCACTTCGCACATGAGATGATGGGAATCCGATAATGAAGTTCACTATTTCAATTAATGACTTCTAATTGATATACTAATTAATCTATCACGTATAGAATCCTGGAGAAATGATCTGATCCTAAGCGAGTTCGTAAATTCCACAGCCAGCATTTAGAATGATGTTGCGAGAATGATCTGTGAACGCTCAACCGAATAATGATCCAAGAAATGATTGAGGAATTTAAATGACCCTAACTCCCTGATTGCTCAAAACTTTATATTGATGAGCACAAATGAAAGTGTAATATGGCGTCACAGAATATATGCTTCAACTGTTTCACTTTCATTCAGTAAAGCTTGTAACTTTCTCTCTAACCCCTGCTTACAAAGAGCACTACAAAATATCAGCAATAGAACAGTCAGTATTCTGCAAACTTATCAGAAAATAATTAATCTAGCTACTGACTGTATGAATTATTTGTCTTACCATACCAGAAATTCGGCAACTAATAATAAATGACCATAGTTGATATTCGCCTCAGATTTTGAGGTTTCTTTCTAATCCAGCACCCTGCGAAGAGAACTGTGGATTCGGTACAAAAAGAACACATCAATTTTGTGCAAACTAATCAGCAAGACTTGGCAAATAATGCGTGGATGGATGTTGAAGGCAGAGGAGTTGCAGAAAGTGAAGTACCTGATGTCCAAACTTTCCCGGCACATGTTTTACGTCCTGGGCAAATAATCCATTGCCCCTGTCGTCCACCGTCGGAATCTGATTCGAAGTTAGTTAGGCCCAGCGACAAATAAGATGGAGAGGATTGACAAAGTCGAGAGGATATCTGAGACGGACGTGCTGGTTGAAATCTGAACAGTTATGCAGATGAAGGATAACATTGGATCGAGCAGATCCATGTTTATACAGGCAAACCAAGCTGCTTAATTATACCACCATCGGTTTCTTCCCCACTTTATTCCCCACGCTGAAATGTTTCTATCCGTTTCTTGTGCATTAGTGCCAGAAGAGTTGGTGGAGGAGGCGAAGAGGAAGGAGAGATGGTGAGCAGTTTTTTTTTTGCAAACATGAACAGGTTGAACATGCAGAATTGATTATTCAATGAAGATTAATGGCTGGCATGCAGCGGAGCCCATGTATGTGCATCTCGTCCATCTCACCTAAGGAGACCGAGGGCACGTACCAAAAATACAGCCCACGAACCAGGAGTGTACGGAGTGAACGACCAGAGAAACATCACATCGCGTGGGCAAATATAGGGTGACGTGGACGCACAGGAAAGCAGAAAAATAAGTTAGTGGGGGATTAGTATTTAGATATAGAAGATTATAGATGAGACGTGGAGGAGAAGCTAGACAAGGTGAACACGTCAATATAAAGGTACCCGCTCGCCTTGTGAGCGGTATAAAAGTAGACACATCGAATTAGGCTCCGAAGTTGTGCTTCGTCCTTGGGCTCTCTCTCCTCCCCCTTTTCTTCTTGTACCAGACATAATCGATACCTAGCCAAACTCTGTCACAATTCGAATTTGATGAGAAGACTAAACGGCGCCGAGAAGCACGGCAGGGACCCGGGGGGTACAGTTATAAGAAATCCAGTCGGGGATATCGCAAAATAAACCCTGGAAATATTTTTTCCAAAATAAAGGTATCCAGAATCCAGACAGACTCGCACTACTAGTGTACTTTGGATCGAATACGTTTTGAATCTATACGGAACATGGCAAAGACTGAACGGCGTCGAGAAGCACGGCGGAAGCGAGGAGTATTGTTACCTTAAAGAAAAAACCCTGAGACTATTTGATATTTCCAAAACAAAAATATCCAAATCGAGATATACTAGTAGTACTCCTACTTTTCATTGATGGAATATACGTTTCAGTTTACAAAAGGGAAACGACAGGGTGGTTTCAGAAAGAGATCACGGCGAAACTTTATGCATGTCTGGAACAAAGGAAAAGCATAGGAAATTTGAAGGACAAGATTTCTCCAGGAAAAATTTCGGTGGTGTTGTTTGGAAGGAATAGGAATTCTTAAATTGTGTGAAATGGGATATTTCATAGAAATTTTGGAGGAAAAATAACATGATGTCTCATCTCATATTTTCATCTCTTTGGGCCCGTTTCGTGCTCATTCCTAGAGAAATTAAAAGGACGGGAATTTGTATTGCAAGTCACAAGAAATATTCTAAAGGATCATGTGTTTGTCATAGTTGTAGAAATAAAGAAAATCTTCCATAAGGTTGGACCTAACGGGAAAATTCCTATGGAATTGCACGCAATCCTAGACTATGGAAAAAAAATCCTATGGATTCAGATCTTACGAACCAAACGAGCTCTGTAGGAAATTTTCCTAGGGAGTTGAATTCTTCAAAATTCCTATGAAATTTCTTTGAACTAAACAAGCCTTTTGTGTTTGCAATTACTGCGTTTTTCTGCATGACATCCAAAGAGAACTTTTGCAATTTCCCCATAGTTTTACTTTCTATAGAATTCAAGATATATGACTTCTTAATTCTGAAAAAAATCAACACCGATGCTTTAAATTCATATGTTCCAAACAGGCCTGCGTTTTGGTCTCTAGATGTATGACATCAGGTCAACTGACACTGTGGCAATGGCAGGACACACATAGCAAAGAAGGAAGTCAAGTTGTGAGGCGAGGCATTTGACCCATCATTTGTCTTTGCCATGCCTAACACAAAAGAACTAGTCCTTGTCGAGTCGAGGCTAGTGTGCAAAATCCCAATGTTCACAGCTCTTTATTTCATCAGGGTCCATTTATGATATTAACTAAATTGCCATGCGTTTCTCAGAAATAAAATCGTACTACTCTGGCCGTTTCGGATCTACCATCTTAACTCTAGAGACAATCTGCATGATATTAATAGAAAAATCATGTAGTCGAGCATTGAAAATTTTCACTTACGAGTAATTTTGTGTTCTAGGATATTCAGGGAATAGGGCGAGGAATTACACACGGAGTGGGCCACTGAAGTTATCTGATGTAATCTATTTAACAAGGGGGGGGGGGGGGGGGGGGGGGGGGGTAGAAGAAAATGTAATTAAAATCCTATATAGATATTTACATGTAACATTTTTATAAAATAAAATATATTAATATCAAGAAGATATCAATTATATGGAAACTCTGCAAATCATAATGTTTAGCATTAGTAGAGACATGAAGAATACATACAAGTAAGAAATAACATGTCAGCCAAATCAACAAGGGGCTTGCAACACCATGAAATAACCACTCTCACTAGCAACACCCCGGCTGCAAAAAATGTTTTCCAAAAGCAACGCCTTCTATAAGAAAAACATGGCACAAGCGCCCTTGTTGCCTACCCTATCACCAAAGTCTGATTTCACCGCGGATTAAGTTGGAGAAATCATCAACATGCCCGCAATAAGGCCATGGCTAGAAGTCCGCCATTATTAGCTACAATCAAAGAATGCCACATCTAGGGGTTTTCACCCCTGAAATCTACACCCAGGTGATACGTCTCAAACGTATCTATAATTTTTGATGCTCCATGCTTGTTTTTACACCATTTGCTTAGTGTTTCGTTACACTTCGTGACGTTTTTATGCATTTTCTGGAACTAACCTATTAACAAGATGCCACAGTGTCACTTCCCTGTTTTCTGCTGTTTTTGTATTTCAGAAAAGTTACACAGGAAATATTCTCGGAATTGGACAAAACAAAAGCCAGACATCCAGAAATTTACCGAAGCTTCCAGAAAACCGAAGAGGGGATGGAGAGGGGCCACAGGCCGGCCACACAGTAGGGCGGCGCAGCCCAGGCCCTGGACGCGCCCCCTATGTGTGAGACCGCCTCGGTCCACTTCTGACGCCACCCCTTCGCCTATAAAGACCCCCCGACGGGAAAAACCTAAGTACCCGATCAATTTTCCAGAAACACATCGCGATCCGCCGCTGTCATCGACCCGAGATCGGGAGGGTCCAGAAGCTCTTCCCGGCATCCTGCCGAAGAGGGGAATCACCACCGGAGGTCTTCTTCATCGCCATGCTTGCCTCCGGCGCGATGAGTGAGTAGTCTACCTTGGACTATGGGTCCATAGCAGTAGCTAGTTGGTTGTCTTCTCCACCATGTGCTTCATGTTTAGATCTCGTGAGCTGCTTTACATGATCGAGACTACCGTTATGTAATTCTACATGTTGTGTTTGTTGGGATCCGATGAATATTGGTGTTACGATTGAGTTGATGTGCTGAATATTATCTTATGTTATCTCTATGTTGTTTATGATCTTGCATGCTCTCCGTTGTTAGTAGCTATCTTGGCCGAGTAGATACTAATGACTTCAAGAGGGGGTATTTATGCTCGATAGTTGGGTTCATGCCTCTATTTAATCTGGGGGAGTGACAGAAACCTCTAAGGTTGTAGATGTGCTGTTGCCACTAGGGAGAAAACAACATTCTTATGTCCAAGGACATATGCTTTATTTACATTACACACTTTGCTTAATACAGTTATCTGTTGTTCGCAACTTAATACTTGTGGGGTTCTCGGATTGATTCCTCGCGGGTGGATTATTAGTCATAGATGTAGTTGGATGGCGGTCTATGAATTTTGTTGTAATGCCCAAAGTAAATCTCATAGTGATCCTCTCGACTTAGCACGTTATCTTTATTCTATTAATTGCCCAACTGTAATTTGTTTACCCAGCATGTGTTATTTTATCTTATGGAGAGACACCACTAGTGAACTGTGGACCCCGGTCCTATTTCCTTTATATTGCTATCACCTGTTTACTTTACTCGCACTATTTACTTTACTCGCATACTACTATTGCTTTCCACTCGATACGCTCATTCCTTTGTTTACAGCAAACCGGTGAGATTGACAACCTCATCGTAAGTTGGGAGCAAAGTATTTGGTTGTGTTGTGTGTAGGTTCCGTGTTGCAGCTAGCAAAGCAAAGCACTGGACGAGGCGCCTTATAAATTGTCCGGAGCTGTCGCGAAGCTAGCAAGCATCACCTTCTTGAGTTTGGCTTTTTCTTGGATACGATTAAACCTTGGTTTCTTTCTGAGGGAAAAGCTTGCTCTCGAACACTTTTGCTATTGTTTCTCCTCTAATTTGTGAGTTTTGAATACAACTAACACGGACTGACGCTGTTTTCAGCAGAATCGCTCTGGTGTCTCGTTTTTGTGCAGAAATCCAACTTCCAGTAAAAATTCGGGAAAAATCATGAAAAATCCTATTTCACCAGAAGACCCACGGAGCCAGAAGACAGGAGGGAGAAGGGGCTCGAGGGGCTGTCACGCATAGGTGGCGCGGCCCAGCCCTGGCCGCGCCACCCTTGCGTGAGGGGGCCCCAGCACCCCTCTCGACCTCCCCTCTCACGTACATATACCCCCTGACGACATAATATCAGGGAGACGGCGTTTTCCCCAGATAGACTTCCGCTGCACCGCCGCCATCAGAAACCGCGATTCGGAACCAGAAACTCCGTTTTGGCACCCTGCCGGGACGGGGATTCGGAGGAGATCTTCATCACCATCACCACCGACGCTCCTCCATCGACCATCCATGACTCCCCCATCCATGTGTGAGTAATTCCCCCGCTGTAGGTGA
Organism: Dactylis glomerata; assembly: GCA_007115705.1. NCBI lineage: Eukaryota > Viridiplantae > Streptophyta > Magnoliopsida > Poales > Poaceae > Dactylis > Dactylis glomerata. The sequence continues at coordinate 133,503 of QXEO01001557.1, forward strand.
GGGGATGGTAGGGATTGGATGAGATTGTTCATGTAATTTGATATGAGATTGATAGGGCATAGTGCCTAGTATCTTTATTTAGTGCCTATGACATTGTTGCAACTTGTTGTGCTTAATGCTTGTCACTTTGGGCCCGAGTGCCATGATTTCAGATCTGAACATGTTATTATTTCTATGATGATACTTGTTGTTTATGATCTTACCTACAAGTTGTATACACATATTGTTGTCCGGAACCCGAGGCCCCAAAGTGACAGAAATTGGATAACCGGAGGGGATGGCTATGATGTGAGGATCACATGTGTTCACCGAGTGCTAATGCTTTGCTCCAGTACTCTATTAAAAGGAGTACCTTAATTACCAGTAGTTTCCCTTGAGGCCCTGCTGCAACAGGCTGGTAGGACAAAAGATGTCGTGCAAGTTTCTCCTTGCGAGCACGTACGACTATATACGGAACACATGCCTATGATTGTTTGTACTAGGATGCTTTATCATTATTTATCTGCAATGCCTTTGTCTCATTGATTTCATAAATTATCTTATCCATGCAACGCCCGTAATCCATCCCTATGCCTACAATATTTGTTCCTACTGTTTACAACTGTTACTATTACTGCTGCTATTTTACTACTGCTGTTACTGTTTTACTACTGTCACCACTATAAAACTGTTGCTACTGATAAACCACTGCGAGCAAGACTGTTTCCAGGTGCAGCTGAATTGACAACTCATCTGTTAAGGCTTACATATATTCTTTGGCTCTCCTTGTGTCGAATCAATAAATTTGGGTAATACTTCCCTCGAAGACTGTTGCGATCCCCTATACTTGTGGGTCATCAAGACTATTTTCTGGCGCCGTTGCCGGGGACCATAGTTTTATTTGTAAGTTCACTTGGTATTCATATTGTTCGCTGCAATCCTTTCATCATGGGTAAACCTCGTGATGGAAAAGTTCCTATATTGCCATCCACTACAAGAAGAGGTACGACTCTCAACACCTCTGTTGCTCTTGATTCGCCATCTGTTATGAGTAAGTTGCTTACACCACCACACCAACACGCTACTGCTACTACTTCTGCTGAGATTGAAAATGCCACTGATAATTTAGATGATGCTTCTACTGTGCTTGATGAGAGTGGTTCACTAGGTTCCTTTTTAGATGCTACTATTGCTAGAGCTAAGTTGGGAAACACCACTGTTACACCTGTTAGTTCCCCTGAGTCTAGGGAGTGTCCTAGTGATGATTATGATGATGATGCTTATATTGAGCTTAATGATGATTTTATTGCAGAAGCACGTGCTGTTCGTAATGCAGGTAATGTTAAATAACTTCTTGCAAGACGCTCTGTTAGATATAGTTTGTCTCCTGATCCTAAGTTTGCTGCTTCTCCTATAAATATTAGAGACAAGGATTATGATTTCTCTTTGGATTTATCTTACATATCTATTGTTGAGAAAACTCCTTTTTGTGGTACTAAAGATGAGAGTGTGATACGTCTCAAACGTATCTATAATTTTTGATGCTCCATGCTTGTTTTTACACCATTTGCCTATTGTTTCGTTACACTTAGTGGTACTTTTATACATTTTCCGGAACTAACCTATTAACGAAGTGCCACAGTGTCAGTTTCCTGTTTTCTGCTGTTTTTGTGTTTCAGAAGTGATACACAGGAAATATTCTCGGAATTGGACGAAACAAGTTCCTGAAGTCATATTTCACCGGGGAGCTCCCAAACATCCGAAGACCTGACGGAGGGGGGCCACGTGGCCCCCACACACAGGGGCGGCGCGGCCTGGCCCCTGGCCGCGCCACCCCCTTGTGAGGCCGCGTGGCTCCACCTCTGACAGTCCCCCTTCGCCTACATATACCCCCTGACGAGAAAAACCTAAGGCCCCGATCAGTTTTCCAGAATACATCGCGATCCGCCGCCGCCGTCGACCCGAAGATCGGGAGGGTCCAGAAGCTCTTCCCGGCACCCTGCCGGAGAGGGGAATCGCCACCGGAGGTCTTCTTCATCGCCATGCTTGCCTCCGGAGCGATGAGTGAGTAGTCTACCTTGGACTATGGGTCCATAGCAGTAGCTAGATGGTTGTCTTCTCCACCATGTGCTTCATGTTTAGATCTCATGAGCTGCCCTACATGATTGAGATCACCGTTATGTAATTCTATGATGTTGGTTTGTTGGGATCCGATGAATATTGGTGTTTATGATTAAGTTGCTGTACTGAATTATATCTTTTGTTATCTCTATGTTGTTTATGATCTTGCATGCTCTCCGTTGTTAGTAGCTATCTTGGCCGAGTAGTTGCTAGTGACTCCAAGAGGGGGTATTTATGCTCGATAGTGGGTTCATGTCTCTATTTCACCTGGGGGAGTGACAGAAACCTCTAAGGTGGTAGATGTACTGTTGCTACTAGGGAGAAAACAACATTCATATGCTCAAGGGCATATGCTTTGTTTACATTACACACTTTGCTTAATGCAATTATCTGTTGTTCGCAACTTAATACTTCTAGGGTGTTCGGATGATATCCCCGGGGGTGGATTATTAGTCATAGATGTAGTTGGATGGCGGTCTATGTATTTTGTTGTAATGCCCAGAGTGAATCTCATAGTGATCTTCTTGACATATCACGTTATCTTTATTCTATCAATTGCCCAACTGTAATTTGTTTACCCAGCATGTTATTTATCTATGGAGAGACACCACTAGTGAACTGTGGACCCCGGTCCTATTTTAATCATATTGCAATCACCTGTTTACTTTTCCCGCATTGTTTACTTTACTCGCATATACTCTACTGTTTTCCACTCGATACACTCATAACCTTTGTTTCAAGCAAACCAGGTGAGATTGACAACCTCATCGCAAGTTGGGAACAAAGTATTTGTCTGTGTGTGTGCAGGTTCCACAAACACCTTCAGTCGTCATCGTCTCCCTTCTCCTGTTCGATAAACCTTGGTTTCTTAACTGAGGGAAAACTTGCTGCTGCACTCATCATACCTTCCTCTTGGGGTTCCCAACGGGCTGGTCATCACCACGCACAAGGACATACTGCTCCCACGTCAACTAAACGCCACATCACTTTTCTGGCGCCATCACACGAGTAGCAGCTACTTTTCTGGCGCCGTTGCCGGGGAAGGAAGAGAAGACTTCTGCGAGGGGAGTTCTTCGCACACACATACTTTACTTTGTTATTTGTTTTGCTTTACTTTATTTTATTTTACCTGCATTGCTTTTATATCAAAAACCCAAAAAAATTAGAATCCTTGGTAGTTGTTATTTCTTTGTTTTTAGTTATCATGTCTAGTTTAGTTGCTACTACTATGTCCCCCGCGGACATGATCTTCACCTTTAAGCAGAAAGATGAGGAAAGTTTTAAAGAAGCTTGGTCTAGAATTTATGATTGGCATGGAAAAACTGAACCTAAAATGACTTTGAGTTTGCTTCTTAGTAGCTTTTACTTTGGACTTTCTCTTCGTTATAGATATGCTTTGGATGCTACTACAGAAGGAGATTTCCTTCATTGTGATGGAGATCAAGCCTTCAATATTATTAAAAAGTTGATCACAATTTATAGCATGCCAACCTATTTTGATTCCTCTCTTGTGAGCATTTTTAATAGACTTAATACTCTTGAGACTCACACTGCTAGTTTGCATTCTTGCTACAATACTTTGCGCCAGCATTTTGATTATGTGCCAACCAATACTGAACCTTCGAGCTGGTATCCTACAATAAAAATCACCATTAGTGGTGAAACTTTTCATGCTCGTTGTGATATTATGTCTGAATTTTGTCTCATGCCAAAGGATGTTTATGAATCTTTGAGCCTTTGGAAGCTTTCTGAGGGAGGAGAAGAAATTTTTCTTACTAATAATGCCACCATATCTCCCCTTGGAATAGCTGAAGGAGTCTTTACAAAAATCCTAGGAAGAATGATATCTACTGATTATCTTGTTATTGAATGTGTAGGAAAAGGACAAATCACACTTGGAAGATCCATTCTGAAGCTCCTTGGCGCCGTTATCGATGTGGGAAAAGGCAATATAACATTTACTACTCCACCTTGCAATAACCATGTCTTTCCTAGAGTCAAGAGCAAAGGTAAGAAAGGGAGACGTAAGGCACGCACTGATCCTAGTGCTTCATCACTTGATATTACTTGATTCGCAATTTTCTGCGCCTAGCTCAAAGGCGTTAAAGAAAAGCACTCTTGGGAGATAACCCATTGTTTACTTTTCAGTAATTTTTCTTTTATTTGAGTCTTGGAAGTCATTACTACTGTAATGACCGCTCCTTATCTTGTTTATTTCGTTTTTGTGCCAAGAGAAGCCTCTAATTTGAGTGAGGTAAAGATTTGGGGTTATTGCTGTCCTGAAACTGTTTTCGGTGCTGCACCGTAAAAATTCGTGAAAATTCTCTGTTTATCTTTTGGACCTGCGATTTCTTGTGCATATGCCCCAGGTTATATCCAAACTTTTCTTAGTTGAACACTTTTTGATTTGAGCAACAGAAAATCCCTCAAAAATTCGTCCATTATCAGCTGTCCAGTTTTAACAGATTTCTGCCAATATTTGTTTTTGCCACTTTATCGCTTTCTTTTGAGTTCTTTTTGATCATGGAACTCTTGTGGAAGTTGCTACAGTAGTATATACTTTATATGTGGTAGTTTTGGGTTGAAACCTGAAGCTAAAAGAGGTTGAATATATTTTATGCTTACACTAATGTTGCTAATAGAATTGTGTTTAGTTTTGTATGAAGGAAGTTTTCAAGTGTAGGGATTGGAGAATGATGAGATGAGTTGAAGAATGGACAAAAGCTCAAGCTTGGGGATGCCCATGCATCACCCCAAGAAATATCCAAGAAGTACAAGCGTCAAAGCTTGGGGATGCCCCGAGGCACCCCTTCTTCATCGGCAAAAATCAGGTCACCTTTCAAAACACTATATTTTTATTGCTTCATGCACTATGTGTTTTTCTTGGAGCGTCAGTTGTTTTAGTTTTCTTAGTTGGTTTAGTTTGTTTGTTTGCTGCAATAAATGGTTGGACCCCAACAAATTTCCTTTGGAGGAGATGTACTCGTTTTCATTTGCAAAGAATGCTTTAGTTTTCACTCTTATAAATCGAGCATTCTAGTTTTTCTGCTACTGCTTTTGGTTTTCATTTTCGCCTTGATATGCATTCAGATCTTGTCATATCTTTTCATCAAGGTGTATTTTTGCCTCTGAACTTTATTGGTTTTCATCAAAAGAGGTGTTTATAAAAATTTCAAATGGTGTTGGAAAAGAGAAAAAGCTTTGTGCAAAATAGTGGTACAAGAAGGAGCTTGTGTAGACTGCTGCTTAGGCTTTTTCATGTCATGCTTGATGTCTTTTTGATAGTATGCTTAGTGGTTTTGCTGTAGCATGACTTGTCTCAAATAACTGAGATTGCTTAATGATCCTTTGAAAAATCATGCGTTGTTTTTATTGTATGGAAGCATTATTTTGGTTTTCTCCTTGATGCTTTATTTGGGTTGACTTGGCGCATGCTCACACATGTTAGACTCTTCCAAAGTCGCCATTAGCCTTCATGATCATTTAGTTTTTGACTTTTGATGCCATCGTATGCTTCTTTTAATGTCGCTTTGTCGCTTTGCATGATTATGGCCATTATTGCTCTCTTAGTTGGTCGCTCCCAGTCTTTTGCTAGCCCTCGCCTTGTACTAAGTATGAGCTCTACTCGTGCATCCAACTCCTAAAAGCCAAGTTTTCCATTGTGTCCACCATACATACCTACTAGCAATTTGCTATTCCAAGTAAATTTGACTTGCTTTTATTTTCTCTTCAAATTAAACTCTTACCAGTGTTATGCGAAATTCGGTCAGTAAAGCTCTCACGAACCGGAAGGCACACTTTACTTTTTCCTGTTCTAAAAATTTGACATTGTGGTCTTTTATGTTGAGTTGTTATGCTTGCAAGTTGTAAGTTGGATTCTAGCCCAACCATGCCGTCATGGGGCAAGCTTTCAACATTGCACTTCTTTTTGAGTTGATATCGTGATCTTTTGTTTATGGATGCCCGCTGTCTGAAATGAATTGGGAATCTTGTGAGGATCATGGAGTTTTTATATGTGTTAGGGAAACGCCGGGCCGCCAATCTAAGCCATGCATAATTCATGGTGGAAATTTGCAGCATACCCATGGTGAACATTCGACGACGCATCTCACAATAAAAAGCTAAACAATATAGCAAATAAAAGAGATGTCGAGGTGTTCATCGTCTACTTGTCCTGTCATTTTGGTGTGGGCTTGTTCCATGTCATCGGGCACGGAGGTACCCCATTGGCGGTTCTCAATGATATGCATATACTTACAATGACAAGAGCCTTGCTTGGGACTCTAAGTAAACTAGCATGGTTTGGGTACTTGTATTCACGGGACACGAGGTTTTCAACTTATGATTTGTCAAGCATATGCATCATAATTGTTCTCGCATTAACTTTAACCATTCAAGATGCTTATGATGGGGGCAATGAGAGCTCAAAGCCGGTAAGTACCATAATTTTTGAAGGTTATAAAACTTGCAATCACTGCTTCCCTCTGCGAAGGGCCTTTCTTTTACTTTTATGTTGAGTCACCACCTTCTTTCTTTATGCACCATTAAGAGAGCATAGTTGTCATTCTTAGTGTGATATGCATTGTCCCAAGGTTCATTGATTGACTCATATTGTTGGTTTCACTTGTTCTTAAATTATTTGTATCTAGTCGCCCTCTTAAACTTTGAGGTGTCCTATGCATTTATGTTTGGCTCTCTTTGAAGGACAAGCTGAAAACCATTTGTATGTTTTTCCTTATGATTTGAACACACGTTTGACTTTCATTGTTTCATTATCATGATCTTTTGTTTGTGTTCATTTGCATGTTTACAACATGGTTGCTAAGTTCTTATTGTCATGATTATATCTTTCATGCCCATGTTTTAAGTTCTATTGATCCCAGCTCACCAATGCTTACATATATGATCAAGATTGTGTAGGTGCATGTCACCTCAAAAATTATTCTTTTGTTATCACTTACCTACTCGAGGACGAGCAGGAGTTAAGCTTGGGGATGCTTGATACGTCTCAAACGTATCTATAATTTTTGATGCTCCATGCTTGTTTTTACACCATTTGCCTATTGTTTCGTTACACTTAGTGGTACTTTTATACATTTTCCGGAACTAACCTATTAACGAAGTGCCACAGTGCCAGTTTCCTGTTTTCTGCTGTTTTTGTGTTTCAGAAGTGATACACAGGAAATATTCTCGGAATTGGACGAAACAAGTTCCTAAAGTCATATTTCACCGGGGAGCTCCCAAACATCCGAAGACCTGACGGAGGGGGGCCACGTGGCCCCCACACACAGGGGCGGCGCGGCCTGGCCCCTGGCCGCGCCACCCCCTTGTGAGGCCGCGTGGCTCCACCTCTGACAGTCCCCCTTCGCCTACATATACCCCCTGGCGAGAAAAACCTAAGGCCCCGATCAGTTTTCCAGAATACATCGCGATCCGCCGCCGCCGTCGACCCGAAGATCGGGAGGGTCCAGAAGCTCTTCCCGGCACCCTGCCGGAGAGGGGAATCGCCACCGGAGGTCTTCTTCATCGCCATGCTTGCCTCCGGAGTGATGAGTGAGTAGTCTACCTTGGACTATGGGTCCATAGCAGTAGCTAGATGGTTGTCTTCTCCACCATGTGCTTCATGTTTAGATCTCATGAGCTGCCCTACATGATTGAGATCACCGTTATGTAATTCTATGATGTTGGTTTGTTGGGATCCGATGAATATTGGTGTTTATGATTAAGTTGCTGTACTGAATTATATCTTTTGTTATCTCTATGTTGTTTATGATCTTGCATGCTCTCCGTTGTTAGTAGCTATCTTGGCCGAGTAGTTGCTAGTGACTCCAAGAGGGGGTATTTATGCTCGATAGTGGGTTCATGTCTCTATTTCACCTGGGGGAGTGACAGAAACCTCTAAGGTGGTAGATGTACTGTTGCTACTAGGGAGAAAACAACATTCATATGCTCAAGGGCATATGCTTTGTTTACATTACACACTTTGCTTAATGCAATTATCTGTTGTTCGCAACTTAATACTTCTAGGGTGTTTGGATGATATCCCCGGGGGTGGATTATTAGTCATAGATGCAGTTGGATGGCGGTCTATGTATTTTGTTGTAATGCCCAGAGTGAATCTCATAGTGATCTTCTTGACATATCACGTTATCTTTATTCTATCAATTGCCCAACTGTAATTTGTTTACCCAGCATGTTATTTATCTATGGAGAGACACCACTAGTGAACTATGGACCCCGGTCCTATTTTAATCATATTGCAATCACCTGTTTACTTTTCCCGCATTGTTTACTTTACTCGCATATACTCTACTGTTTTCCACTCGATACACTCATAACCTTTGTTTCAAGCAAACCGGTGAGATTGACAACCTCATCGCAAGTTGGGAACAAAGTATTTGTCTGTGTGTGTGCAGGTTCCACAAACACCTTCAGTCGTCATCGTCTCCCTTCTCCTGTTCGATAAACCTTGGTTTCTTAACTGAGGGAAAACTTGCTGCTGCACTCATCATACCTTCCTCTTGGGGTTCTCAACGGGCTGGTCATCACCACGCACAAGGACATACTGCTCCCACGTCAACTAAACGCCATAGCACTTTTCTGGCACCATCACACGAGTAGCAGAGTGCTATGGAGCACATGAATGAGCTTTCTACTTTGAGTAACTTGTTTTCTGATGATATTAAGCTCCGCACTTACTTTGTTGCTAAGATTTTTCCTTTCTCATTGAAAGATGCTGCTAAAGCTTGGTTTAATAGCTTGTCTCCTGGATCTCTTACTAGTCCTATTGCTTTGGTTAATGCTTTCTTTCAGAAATATTTTCCTGCTAGTGCTCAACATGCTGCTGTGCAGAAAATCTTTGATTTTGAACAGGGAAAAGGAGAGATATTGCCTGAATCTTGGACAAGGTTTTGTTCTTTAATTAGAGCTTTGCCTAAAGAACCATTGCCTAAAAATGAACTCCTTGATATATTTTATAATGGACTAACGGATGAATCTAAGTCATATTTGGATAGTTGTGCTGGATGTGTTTTGAGGGAAAGAACTCCGGCTGATGCTGAAGAATTAATGGCTAAAATAAGCCGGAATCATGATGATTGGACTTTAGTTGAGCCAACACCAGCACCAACCCCTGCGCCATCTATAGAGCCTACACCGAAGAAGAGAGGGATGATTGAATTAAATGATGAAGTTCTAAAGGAAGCTAAGAAATCTCTTAAGGAGAAAGGTATTAAGGCCGAAGATGTGAAGAATTTACCTCCTATTGAAGAATTATGTAAGCCAATCCCTCGCTCATCTACTATTGAGGTACACTCTCTCCAACGTTTTGATGAAAGAGATATTCCTTATACTAAACCTCCTGATCAATGCTTAGATGAGTTCGATAATTTTATTGTTAAGCAAGAACATTTTAATAGAATGGTGCATAATCATTTGTTGGAAAATTCTAGAGCTATTAACAAGTTGCAGGATATTTTGGAGAGAACTGCCAATGATGTGAAGATACTTACTAAACATTTTCAAATGGTTCAAACACAAATTGATTAGCTTACCAAGGTGCAGAAATACTTGCTAGTTAATGCCGCAAGAGAGAAGCAAGCATGTGAAATACGCACAAGAAGTGGTGCTGCTACTCAAGACCCATTATATCCTGAAGGACATCCTAAGAGGGTCGAGCAAGATTCTCAACGCACTTCAAATGATGATATTCCTTCTAAGAAGAAGAAGAAGCATAAAACAACTGCAAAATCCTCTGATGCAGGTAAAGATCCTAACAGTGTTTCTATTTCTGATGCTGAAACTGAACCAGGAGATGCTTCCAATAAAGAAGAAGATAAAGAAGAAGTTGAAGAAGAACCAGAAAAGATTGATAAGAATGCAAAGTACACCAAAGAAGACTTCATTGCCAACAAGCATGGTAAGGAGAGAGAACCTTGGGTACAGAAACCAATGCCTTTTCCCAGTAAGAAACACAAGTCCAAGGAAGAAGAACACTACAACAGGTTTTGTGAATGGATGAGACCTTTATTTTTGCAAATTCCTTTGACTGATGCTATTAGAATGCCTCCTTATGCAAAGTATATGAAAGATATTGTCACTAACAAAAGGAAAATTCCTAGTGAGGAAATTTCCACTTTACTTGCCAATTATTCTTTTGATGGTAAAGTACCGGAGAAGCTTGGAGATCCAGGTATACCTACTATTCCTTGCTCCATTAAAAACAACTATGTTAGAACTGCTTTATGTGATTTGGGAGCTGGAGTTAGTGTCATGCCTTTCTCTCTTTATAAGAGACTTGATTTAGAAAAATTAGTATCAACTGATATATCTTTGCAGATGGCTGATAAGTCCACTACTATTCCTATTGGTATATGTGAAAATGTTCCTATTCAAGTTGCGAACAGTTGTTTAATATTAACTGATTTTGTTGTGTTGGAAATGCCTGAAGATGATAATATGTCTATTATTCTTGGGAGACCTTTTCTAAACACTGCAGGTGCTGTTATCAATTGCAATCAAGGAAAAGTCACTTTTAATGTTAATGACAAAGAGTATACGGTTTATTTTCCCAAGAAGATTGATAGGAAGAATGCTCTAAATTCAATCAAGCATGTTGAGACCATCAAAGTTGGTCAAATTATTTGTTCAGAGCGAAAGCCCAAGGAAGAATATCAAATTGTTATGGTTGGGGCTATACCTATCAAAGTTGAGGTAACATAAGCATTAAGTGAAGTGCAAAGTTTTGCCTCATATAAAGTTAGTTTACGAACAAGACTTGATCAACCTTGTTAACAAAGTGATTTTGTATGAATGAAACTTCGTTTTCACCGCATCCACTCCACTTAAGTTGTATTTACTTTCATCAATTTTATTCTTTCAGTTTAGTTGCATGATTAAGAGTATCTCAGAGCTGCTGCATGCTTAGTTTTGATTTGCTTGAAATCATTTTATCATCGTTTTTCTGAGTTTTTATCGATGTGCCAATTTCTGAAAATCCTCGAAAATAAAGTTTCTCGAAAAATTCCAGAAAATTCTTTATAAATTTTTATGTCAAAAATGGGGCAGAGAGACATCTGGGAGGCACCAAGTGGGGCAGCCACGCCACCTCACATGCAGGTGGCGCGGCCCAGCCCTGGCCGCGCCACCCAGGTGTGAGAGGGCCCCACCTGGCCCCTCACTTATCTCTTCTTCCCCAGCTCTTTCTCTCTCCCGAAAATAACGACACACTCAGCTGAAACCCGAGTTCTTGCTGTTCTTCACCTCGATTTTTTGATCTCCTTGCTCAGCCCAACATTTCTGCTGAAATTTGGATCATTTGCTCTCCGGTATGTAACTCCTCCACTTGTCCAAGTAGAATTTCTTTTGGTAAAGTATTCCTTGAGTAATTTAGCATTGTAGGTGACAGTTTAAATGAGTATGCATGCTTGTTCTCTTGCTTAGAATTGATATTTTGATGCATGTTAGCTCTCTAGTAACCCACTATAGTAGTTTCCCACGCTAGCTGTTCTTTAAATCACTTTTTATGAGGTTTGTCAAAAATTTCAGAAATGGAGGGGAATGCATATCAACTCTCTCAACATGAACTAGAAGTGCAAGATGTTATGAAAGTTCACCGTGAAGAGAAGGTTTTCCCCTCACACTATCCATGCTCAGCATTCTTGAGTGCTGCTGGAATCCTGCAGGATTTTCAAACCTTACTTTCTAATGTAGGATTAGAATATTTTGTTGAGGGTGAACCTCCCCAATATGTTAAACTAACAATGTCTGTGGTGCAGGATTTCAGATTTAGTTGGTCCACTTCTAACCCCATGGTTCATTATAAAATTTATAACAAATCTGTGGACTTGCCTCTTGATGTTTTCTGTACAGCTATTAGAGTACCACAGTGGGGATCGCTCGAGAAGATAAGGGGACAACCAAGGCAATTGTTGGAACTATACGAGGAGATTTGTCAAGGAAGAAGCTTCACAGGAGAGGGTGGTAAAACTCGAAACATTCATTTCCCATCCATTCGATATTTTGCCTTCTTCATTACCAAATGTGTTCTTGCTAAGAAATCTGCAAGTAAATTGTCTCTCCATGATCTAGCTTTTATTGCTGCTGCTTTGAGGCGTGATAGAACTTATCATTTGGGTGCCTTAATAGCTTTCCATCTTGATATTAATCGTGAGAAAGGGGGAATCTGTGGGGGACTTATAGCTTCACGCCTGTTAGCTTTGCATGGTGTTGTGCCTCATTTTCGAGATCTGCAGTTCCCCGAGGAGAAACTTGGTCTTGATGCTATGATTCAACATAAGTTTATTCCTCCTCCTGCTAGTTTGATTAATTTAACATTTGAGCTAACCTTTTTCAAGAAGACTACCTGGAGGGTAGTAAAAACTGATCGATCAGTCCGTTTGCCTGCACCTCTTTTGTTTAACCTTGATCGCAGGAATGGATGGTCGCTTACGGAAGATGAGCTTGATGCGTACATAGAGGAGCACCCGCCGCCTGTGCACGATGAGGAGTGCGCCGAGGAATCGGGCCAGCCCTCCAACATTGCGAATTTCCCATATGAGCAACCCTATTATGATTATGCGCCATCAGCTTCATCTTCACGGGAGCCGGGGTACGATTACACCTATGATGACCCACCAGCCTGGGGCAGCTACCAGAGCCGGAATTGATCTCCACTCAGGCCAAAAGCCTAAGCTTGGGGGGAGGTACGCCGACGATGCACTCATCTACATATCATATTTTGTCGGACCTTTGTATATTCATGTTTCGCTTTCTCTAGTGTTCTAGTTCTTATTTCCACCTTTCCAAAACATAAAAAGACCAAAAATATTTCCGTTGTTTCTCTCTATTTGGTTCTTTGGTTCTCTACCTTTGGTTTGCTTTACTTGCTATTTTCGGTTTGCTACTTGAAAAACCAAAAATATTTTGCTTTGTTTGCTATTTCCTTCTGCTTTTGTTTCAAAAATCGAAAACCCCAAAAATATGTGTTGTTCTTCTTCGGTTTTGTAAAGTTTGTTGCAGAGTTCAGTTTCCCGTTACTCCATTGAAGCTTGGTATTCACTTTATATTATTCAAGCCACACAAGTGAAGACCAATAATGACGACGTATGACAATCCGAGATGTGGTAAGAGGCTGGTATGAACTCTATTTGTTTTCATTTTTGTACATATACTCATCCATGTGGACATGCTTAGTCGGTTCATGTAAGGTATATGTTATCTAATGGATGCTTTGTTGTTCTTGCTTTCATATGATTAGTTTCAATTTACTATTAGCCTGTAGCATGTCATGTAGATGCTTACATGCTTTGTTTTATTCATATTATGGTACGTTATTGTGGTATCCTCCTCTGAAAGCTTCATTTGAATCGACTTGGCACATGCTCAAGCATGCATATGACTGAACAAAAATTCAATTAAGCCTCGATGATCTAAATTGCCTCAGAGTTCTTGTATCATTTTTATGCCTATATTAATTTTGTTTTGTCGCAAGCATGATTATGACAGTTATTGCTCTCTTGATTGTCGCTTCCCAGTCTTTTGCCAGCCTTCACTTGTACTGAGTATGAGCCCTACTCGTGCATCCAATTACCCAAAAACCAAGTCTTCCAAAGAGTCCACTATAAATTCCTATGCATGGTATTTGTAAGCCATTCCAAGTAAATTTTCATGTGCTACCTTTCAATACTTTCAACTACTTCTCATTTTGTGCCACTGTTTTTAGCTCATGGGGACGTAGTGGTCGGAATTGCTATCTTCCATAATAAATTAAGTACCCCTCGACTAGGCAGCTTCATCTGCTAGTCATTAATTTTGCAAGGGAGCTGGTCAGACCATTATAATCTTAATTCTAAAAGAAAGAAAAAAAAGGCACTCCTCCAAAGGAATGTGAAAGTTGGTGGGCACCCGATGGAATCGGTTAGCCATGGTTTGAGAAATGAAAAAATGTGGGGAGGAGTGCCAAAGCTTTATAAAAGAGCACCAATGTGCCAAATTTCAAAGAACTCGGAACCGCTCTCACTTGTTTATTATGGAAGATAGCAAGTCCCCATTGCTAGTCGTTGACATAGAACAACCACCTCTCAAAAGAAACTTTTATCTCTGATTTACAAATGAAAAGCTCTAGCACATGTTTAATCACTGCTTCCCTCTGCGAAGGGCCATTCGTTTACTTTTATGTTGAGTCTTCATCTTCTAACTTTTAAGCACTTCTTGAGAGCATAGCTGTTATTCTTAGTGTAATGTGCTTGTCCCAGAACACGGTTAATTGTGGTATAACCTTGATGCTTGTATCTTTGATATTTCTACTTCTAGTCTTCCCTTGAACTTCAGAGGTGCCTCAGCATTTATGTTTTGCTCCACAAATAAAGGCAAGCTGGATACTACTCTTTCATATCATTTATGCATATTACAATCTTGTAGCTTCTCATGTACATGTTACTTGTTATTAGTGCATTGGCACTCTTTCATAGCTTGCTTGACTATGAGGTGACATTAGTTGCATATTTCTTATTATGAATTGCCTGAGTACTTGATCACATAGTTAGTATATATACATCATATGAGCAAATGTGTTCGTGAAAGTTTCTTTTATCGCTCTCAGTTGTTAACTGAATTGCTTGAGGACAAGCAAATAGCTAAGCTTGGGGGGAGTTGATACGTCCAAAACGTATCTACTTTCTCGAACACTTTTGCTATTGTTTCTCCTCTAATTTGTGAGTTTTGAATACAACTAAAACGGACTGACGCTGTTTTCAGCAGAATCGCTCTGGTGTCTCGTTTTTGTGCAGAAATCCAACTTCCAGTAAAAATTCGGGAAAAATCATGAAAAATCCTATTTCACCAGAAGACCCACGGAGCCAGAAGACAGGAGGGAGAAGGGGCTCGAGGGGCTGTCACGCATAGGTGGGCCGCGCCACCCTTGCGTGAGGGGGCCCCAGCACCCCTCTCGACCACCCCTCTCGCGTACATATATCCCCTGATGACATAATATCAGGGAGACGGCGTTTTTCCCAGATAGACTTCCGCTGCGCCGCCGCCATCAGAAACCGCGATTCGGAACCAGAAACTCCGTTCTGGCACCCTGCCGGGACGGGGATTCGGAGGAGATCTTCATCACCATCACCACCGACGCTCCTCCATCGACCATCCATGACTCCCCCATCCATGTGTGAGTAATTCCCCCACTGTAGGTGAGGGGATGGTAGGGATTGGATGAGATTGTTCATGTAATTTGATATGAGATTGATAGGGCATAGTGCCTAGTATCTTTATTTAGTGCCTATGACATTGTTGCAACTTGTTGTGCTTAATGCTTGTCACTTTGGGCCCGAGTGCCATGATTTCAGATCTGAACATGTTATTATTTCTATGATGATACTTGTTGCTTATGGTCTTACCTACAAGTTGTATACACATATTGTTGTCCGGAACCCGAGGCCCCAAAGTGACAGAAATTGGAATAACCGGAGGGGATGGCTATGATGTGAGGATCACATGTGTTCACCGAGTGCTAATGCTTTGCTCTGGTACTCTATTAAAAGGAGTACCTTAATTACCAGTAGTTTCCCTTGAGGCCCTGCTGCAACAGGCTGGTAGGACAAAAGATGTCGTGCAAGTTTCTCCTTGCGAGCACGTACGACTATATACGGAACACATGTCTATGATTATTTGTACTAGGATGCTTTATCATTATTTATCTGCAATGCCTTTGTCTCATTGATTTCATGAATTATCTTATCCATGCAACGCCCGTAATCCATCCCTATGCCTACAGTATTTATTCCTACTGTTTACAACTGTTACTATTACTGCTGCTATTTTACTACTGCTGTTACTGTTTTACTACTGTCACCACTATAAAACTGTTGCTACTGATAAACCACTGCGAGCAAGACTGTTTCCAGGTGCAGCTGAATTGACAACTCATCTGTTAAGGCTTACATATATTCTTTGGCTCCCCTTGTGTCGAATCAATAAATTTGGGTAATACTTCCCTCGAAGACTGTTGCAATCCCTATACTTGTGGGTCATCACTGCTGTACTCATCATACCTTCCTCTTGGGGTTCCCAACTGGACGGTGATTTACATTAACACACCGTGCCGCATCAAGACTCTTTTCTGGCGCCGTTGAAGGGGAAAAAGAAGACTTCTGCAAGGGGAGTTTCGCACGCACATCCTTTACTTTGTTTTAAGTTCTGTTTTACTTTATTTTTACTTGCTTTGTTTTATCAAAAATATAAAAAAATTAGTTTCCTTATAGTTGTTTTTACTTGTCTGCTTTTAGTTTTGCTAGAATGGCTACTCCTGAAAATACCAAGTTGTGTGATTTTACTAGCACTAATAATAGTGATTTTATGTGCACTCCTATTGCGCCACCTGCTCCTGCTGCTGATTTTTATGAGATTAAGACTGCTTTATTGAACCTTGTTATGAAAGAGCAATTTTCTGGTGCTAGTACTGATGATGCTGCAGCTCATCTCAACAATTTTGTTGAGCTATGTGAGATGCAGAAATATAAGGATGTAGAGAGTGATATCATTAAGCTTAAGTTGTTTCCTTTTTCTTTGAGAGGAAAAGCTAAGGATTGGTTGCTGTCTTTGCCTAAAAATAGTATGGATTCATGGGCTAAGTGTAAGGATGCTTTTATTGGAATATATTATCCTCCTGCTAAGATTATAGCTTTGCGTAGCAATATTATGAAGTTTAGTCAGTTTGATAATGAACATGTTGCTCAGGCTTGGGAAAGAATGAAATCTATGATAAAAAATTGCCCCACTCATGGACTGACTACTTGGATGATTGTCCAAACTTTTTATGCAGGACTGAATTTTTCTTCAAGGAACCTATTGGATTCAGCTGCTGGAGGCACTTTTATGTCCCTTACCTTGGGCGCCGCAACAAAGCTTCTCTGATGGTAAATTACTCTGAATGGCACACCGAGAGAGCTCCACAAGGTAGGAAGGTAAATTCTATTGAGGAAACCTCTTCCTTGATTGATAAGATTGATGCTATAATGCTTATGCTTTCTAATGATAGGACTCATGTTGATCCTAATAATATTCCTTTAGCCTCTTTGGTTGCTCAAGAAGAGCATGTTGATGTAAACTTCATTAGAAATAATAATTTTAATAACAATGCTTATAGGAACAATTTTGCTAGTAACAATTATAGGCCGTATCCTTCTACCAATGGTAATGGTCATGGTAACTCTTATGGTAATTCCTTCAACAACACTAGGGCTGCGCCCTCTGAGCTTGAAGTCATGCTCAAGGACTTCATCGGTAAGCAAACTGCTTTTAACAAGTCTGTTGAGGAAAAGTGAGGCAAAATTAATATTCTTGCTTCTAAAGTTGATAGCCTTGCTCATGATGTTGAACTTCTGAAATTAAAAGTGTTGCCTAATGATGTGAAAGAGAACAATACTTTTGCCATTGCTAATGCTATCCAAGTTAGAATTGATGAAAATATTAGGATGCTAGCAGAATTGCATGCCAGGTGGGAAAGAGAAGATGAGATGGCTAGAAAGATGAAGGTATGTACCACCACTACCTCTAATGATTTTTTTCCAAATGCTAGCAATCCTCTTACTTTGATTGGTGTAGAGAAAACTCCCACTCCTTGTGTTAAAAAGCCTAAAACTGCCAAAACTTTTTCTCAAAAGAGTGCTGAAATTTTTCGGAGTGTGGGAGATGATAGCTCTATTTCCTTTGATGATTTTGATGTTGATGGCTCCAATATATCTGAAGTTATTTTGTTCTTGCAAAAGCTTGCTTTGAGTCCCAATGCTAGTTCTTTAAATGTTGCTTTTACTAAGCATATTACCAATGCTCTTATGAAAATTAGGGATGAAAAGTTGAAGCAAAAAGCTTCTATTCTCAAGAAGTTAGAAGATGGTTGGGAACCCATCATTGATATGCATGTTAATGGTTTTGATTGCCATGCTTTATGTGATCTAGGTGCTAGTATTTCTATTATGCCTAGAAAGATTTATGACATGCTTAATTTACCACCGCTTGAAAAGTGTTATTATGATGTCCTGTTGCTGATGTTGCTAAGAAGAAACCTTTGGGAAGGATTAATGATGTTCTTATTATGGTTAACAATAACCTTGTTCCCGTTGATTTTCTTGTTATGGATGTTGAATGCAATGCTTCATGTCCTATTATTTTGGGAAGACCCTTTCTTCGAACTGTAGGTGCCATCATTGATATGAGGGAAGGCACTATCAAATATCAATTCCCATTCAAGAAAGGTATGGAACACTTCCCTAGAAAGAGGAAGAAATTACTTTTTGACTCTATTCTTAGAGCAAATTATGAACTTGATGCTTCATCTCTTGATATTACTTGATTTGCACTTTCTGCGCCTAGCTCAAAGGCGTTAAAGAAAAGCACTCTTGAGAGATAACCCAATGTTTTTACTTTTAGTTATTTTTCTTTTATTAGAGTCTTGGAAGTTATTACTACTGTAATGACCTCTCCTTATCATTTTTATTTCATTTTTTGTGCCAAGAGAAGCCTCTAATTTGAGTGAGGTAAGATTTGGGGATGTTGCTGTCCTGAAACAGATTTCGGTGCTGCACCGTAAAAATTCGTGAAAATTCTCAGTATATCTTTTGGACCTGCGATTTCTTGTGCATATGCCCCAGGTAATATTCAAACTTTCATTAGTTTAACACTTTTTGATTTGAGCAACAGAAAACCCTATAAAAATTCGACCTTTGTCAGCTGTTCTGTTTTGACAGATTTCTGCCATTATTTGTGTTTGCCGCTCGATCGCTTTCTTTTTGAGTTCTTTTGATCACGGAACTTTTGGGGAAGTTGCTACAGTATTATATGCTTTATATGTGGTGGTTTTTAGTTGAAACCTGAAGCAAAAAGGGGTTGATTCAATGTTATGCTTACAGTAATGTTGCTAATAGAATTGTGTTGAGTTTTGTATGAAGGAAGTTTTCAAGTGTAGGGATCGGAGAATGATGAGATGAGTTGAAGAATGGACAAAAGCTCAAGCTTGGGGATGCCCACGCACCCCAATAAATATCCAAGAGGTACAAGCGTCAAAGCTTGGGGATGCCCCCGAGGCACCCCTTCTTCATCAGCAAAAATCAGGTCACCTTTCAACACACTATATTTTTATTGCTTCATGCACTATGCGTTTTTCTTGGAGCGTCAGTTGTTTTAGTTTTCAGTTTAGTTTAGTTTTATTTGCTGTAATAAATGGTTGGACCCCAACAAATTTCTTTTGGAGAAGTTGCCTTGCTTTTCATTTGCCAAGAACACTCTGTTTTTCACTTTTATCGTTCAACGAGTGTTCTCTTTTCTGCTACTGTGTTTAGCTTTCATTTTTCGCCTTGATTTGTGTTCAGATCTTGTTATATCTTTGCATCAAGGTGTATTTTGACCTCTGGTCCATGTTGGTATTCATCAAAAGAGTTGTTTCAAAAAGGTTCGAATGGTGTTGGAAAAGAGAATTCATGCAAAAAAGTGGTACAAAAAGGAGCTTGTGTAGACTGCGGCCTAGGCTTTTGCATGTCGTGCTTGATGTCTTTTTGATAGTATGCTTAGTGGTTTTGCTGTAGCATGACTTGTCTCAAATGACTGAGATTACTTAATGAGCCTTTGAAAAAATCATGCGTTGTTTTTATTATTTGGAAGCATTATTTTGGTTTTCTCCTTGATGCTTTATTTGGGTTGACTTGGTGCATGATCACACATGTTAGACTCATACAAAGTCGCCATTGCCTCTATGATCATTTAGTTTTTGACTTTTGATGCCATCTTATGCTTCTTTTAATGTTGCTTTGTCGCTTTGCATGATTATGGCTGTTATTGCTCTCTTAGTTGGTCGCTCCCAGTCTTTTGCTAGCCCTCATTTTGTACTGAGTATGAGCTCTACTCGTGCATCCAACTCCTAAAAACCAAGTTTGCCATTGTGTCCACTATAAATTCCTATGCATGGTATTTGTAAGCCATTCCAAGTAAATTTTCATGTGCTACCTTTGAAAAAAACCTTCAAAACACTTCTCGTTTTGTGACACTATTTTCAGCTCATGGGGACGTAGTGGTCGGATTTGCTATCTTCCATATTGTTTCATTCCAAAAAGAAAAGAAAAGAGAAAAAAGAAATAAAAAAGGCACTCCTCCATGGTATGTGAATGTTGGTGGGCACCCGATGGAATCGGTTAGCCATGGTTTGAGAAAGGAAAAAAGGTGGAGGAGTGCCAAGTTTTATAAAAAAAGAGCACAAAAGTACCAATCTCTCTCAAAAACTTGCTTTATTTTTTGTATGGAAGATAGTAAGAACCCCATTGCCAATCGTTGACAAAAACAACCACCTCTCAAAACCTAATTTTTATCTCTCTGTTTTACAAATGAAAAGCTCTAGCACATGTTTAATCACTGCTTCCCTCCGCAAAGGGCCTTTCTTTTACTTTTATGTTGAGTCTCCACCTTCTATCTTTATGCACCGTCTAAGAGAGCATAGTTATCATTCTTAGTATAATGTGCATTGTCCCAAAGTTTTCATTGATTGATTCATGATTTTGGTTTCACTTGTTCTTAAATTACTTGTATCTAGTCGCTCTCTTAAACTTGAAGGTGTCCTATGCATTTATGTTTTGCTATTCCATGAAGGACAAGCTGAAAACCATTTGTATGTTTTTCCATATGATTTGAACACACGTTTGACTTTCATTGTTTCATTTTCATGATCTTTTATTTGTGTTCTTTTTCATGTTATAACATGGTTGCTAAGTTTCTTCTATCAAGATTATGTCTTCATGCCCATGTTTTAAGTTCTTTTGATCCCAGCGTACAACGCTTACATAGATGATCAAGATTGTGTAGGTGCATGTCACCTCAAAAATTATTTCTTTTGTTATCACTTACCTACTCGAGGACGAGCATGAGTTAAGCTTGGGGATGCTGATACGTCTCAAACGTATCTATAATTTTTGATGCTCCATGCTTGTTTTTACACCATTTGCTTAGTGTTTCGTTACACTTCGTGGCGTTTTTATGCATTTTCCAGAACTAACCTATTAACAAGATGCCACAGTGCCAGTTCCCTGTTTTCTGCTGTTTTTGTGTTTCAGAAAAGTTACACAGGAAATATTCTCGGAATTGGACGAAACAAAAGCCAGACATCCAGAAATTTACCGAAGCTTCCAGAGAACCAAAGAGGAGATGGAGAGGGGCCATAGGCCAGCCACACAGTAGGGCGGTGCGGCCCAGGCCCTGGCCGCGCCCCCTATGTGTGAGACCGCCTCGGTCCACTTTTGACGCCGCCCCTTCGCCTATAAAGACCACCCGACCGGAAAAACCTAACTACCCGATCAATTTTCCAGAAACACATCGCGATCCGCCGTCGTCGTCGACCCGAGATTGGGAGGGTCCAGAAGCTCTTCCCGGCATCCTGCCGGAGAGGGGAATCGCCACCGGAGGTCTTCTTCATCGCCATGCTTGCCTCCGGCGTGATGAGTGAGTAGTCTACCTTGGACTATGGGTCCATAGCAGTAGCTAGTTGGTTGTCTTCTCCACCATGTGCTTCATGTTTAGATCTCGTGAGCTTCTTTACATGATCGAGACTACCGTTATGTAATTCTACATGTTGTGTTTGTTGGGATCCGATGAATATTGGTGTTATGATTGAGTTGATGTGCTGAATATTATCTTATGTTATCTCCATGTTGTTTATGATCTTGCATGCTCTCCGTTGTTAGTAGCTATCTTGGCCGAGTAGATACTAGTGACTCCAAGAGGGAGTATTTATGCTCGATAGTTGGGTTCATGCCTCTATTTAATCTGGGGGAGTGACAGAAATCTCTAAGGTTGTAGATGTGTTGTTGCCACTAGGGAGAAAACAACATTCTTATGTCCAAGGACATATGCTTTGTTTACATTACACACTTTGCTTAATGCAGTTATCTGTTGTTCGCAACTTAATACTTGTGGGGTTCTCGGATTGATTCCTCACGGGTGGATTATTAGTCATAGATGCAGTTGGATGGCGGTCTATGTATTTTGTTGTAATGCCCAGAGTAAATCTCATAGTGATCCTCTTGACTTAGCACGTTATCTTTATTCTATCAATTGCCCAACTGTAATTTGTTTACCCAGCATGTGTTATTTTATCTTATGGAGAGACACCACTAGTGAACTGTGGATCCCGGTCCTATTTCCTTTATATTGCTATCACCTGTTTACTTTACTCGCACTATTTACTTTACTCGCATACTACTATTGCTTTACACTCGATACGCTCATTCCTTTGTTTACAGCAAACCGGTGAGATTGACAACCTCATCGTAAGTTGGGAGCAAAGTATTTGGTTGTGTTGTGTGTAGGTTCCGCGTTGCAGCTGGCAAAGCAAAGCACTGGATGAGGCGCCTTATAAATTGTCCGGAGCTATCGCGAAGCTAGCAAGCATCACCTTCTTGAGTTTGGCTTTTTTCTGGATACGATTAAACCTTGGTTTCTTTCTGAGGGAAAAGCTTGCTGTTGTACT
Source organism: Dactylis glomerata (assembly GCA_007115705.1). Classification (NCBI taxonomy): domain Eukaryota; kingdom Viridiplantae; phylum Streptophyta; class Magnoliopsida; order Poales; family Poaceae; genus Dactylis; species Dactylis glomerata. The sequence continues at coordinate 156,109 of QXEO01001557.1, forward strand.
CATCATACCTTCCTCTTGGGGTTCCCAACTGGACGGTGATTTACATTAACACACCGTGCCGCATCACCAGGGCATCTCCAACGACCCCTCCAAATGCACTCCAATAGGTGGTGCCAAGTAAAAAAAAGGCTTACAAACACTAGAATGGAAAACATGCAAACCACAAAATAAGAAAATGTTGCATAGCTTGAACTCATTGAGCTCTTGAACCACCAAAACCCTCGCTTACCAAGGTTAAATGTAGCGCCAAGTCGTCGGCCAAACTTTGGCTGCTGGCCTGATGCCGAAAAGGGTTCATGGTCAAAATATTATCCGTCCGTCGCTGAAGAGGGCCTTTGCACCATCGCCTTTGCTTGAAGGGAACCGAACCGTCGAACGACAAATAAGTTCACTTAACAGCAGAAATATCCTAGGAACTAGCCCACCAAGAGAGAAGAGACAACCATATAAACTAAACATGGGACCGAGCCCGAAATGAGAGCAACAAAGTAGTCATCGAAGGATCAAACTCCGAAGACCAGTTTGAAGAGACCTCAAAGATCCTAAAATGACTCCACACGAGACCATGGCACTGCCTTCACCTTGCCCGATCATCGTACCAACGGTTTTCACCCGGAGACAAAGTAGGAGGGCACACCTCTCAACATAGCCTCCAAGGAGGAAATTGACATTTGAAAGCGTCTCCATCATCGACACCGGTAAATCGGGTAGGGCTTTTGCCCGAGCAACATGCCTCTCCCCAATACTCAAGGACTTGCCAACCATAACCTCTACAATGATATAACCAACATCAAGAGGAGGAATCACCCTGGATGCTGCCATCATAGCCCTAGAACTTAATTTCCGCTCTAGACAAGATAGTTGGGGATGGAACCACCGACCCCCATACCTAGGCGACTATAGATAGGTGAGGTCGATGGAGATTGGAAAAAACAACCCCAGATCTAGGTGGGCACCGTCACCATATCCACGACCGTATTCCAAGCGGCCACCTCTTGCCCTCATGGACAAGATAACTAACTAGCACCCACATTGTGATGCCAACCAAAAAGCAACACCACGTCCACCTTCCGGAGCCGCCGCTCTGGCATCCAAATGAGCTACATCACCCGCCTCTAGAACGACGACCGCAAGAGCGCAACCAACAACCATACGTGTGTGAAGTTTTCAAAGAATTTCATATCTCAATATTATTCCATTAAGTGTGCAAACTACGACTTTATCATACTAGCAGTTATGGCTATAGGTGTTTTGGTGTTTGTTTTCCAACCGGGCGTCCACCCCATTCCATTGCAAGAATGAAAATAACTCGTTCATTACCAGCTAAGAGAAGTTGGGGGGGGGGGGCTAGTTGAGCATTGGCAGGAAACCCACTATGTGCACTCACCGTCAAAATGCACACTCTGGGATAAAAACTTGACACCACTAACATCATTTTTAATTATAGCACCAACACTAAGGAAGTCCAACAGAACCAAGAGTTTAACCAAACTAAACATCCAAGCACATACAAAGAAGATAAAAAGTTTAGGAAGCCACTTCAGTAGAGAAGACTTCAAGCACCAGTGATCACAACCAACTGACGAGCATCAACGACAACTTGATGATGAGATAAAACAGTGGCACCAACTTGCTTCATCTTGTGAGATACTTTGATCAGATTATCCTTATCAGCCTCAACTTTTTGGAGACCTACCCAATATATGAGCAAAGAAATGGAAAAGAATGATATTACAGTTGGTGATTTTAAAATATACATATCAAAAGTAACTCTATCGCACACATTCAAAATTGCCGATCATATGGAACATAAAATCACCATATAGAACTTCACAAGATTAGGGAGATAAGAATGAAACCAAGCCATAGCCTACCAAAAGAATCTTCGCACACAAGCAGCACCCAAAATCCCTAGAACACTTTGGTAGTTGGACATGTGAAAAAGAGATGGCCATTAGTTTCCAGATGAATACAAAAGGACCATAAGTGAGAACCAGGCCACTTCCTCTTTTTAATGTTTTCCCTAGCAAGAACAACATATTGACATAATTGGCATACGAAAATTTTGATTTTAAGGGAAATCTCAGCTTTACAAATCCACTTATTATGAGAACCAGATAAGTTTCTTTCCAGACACTTATAAATAGATTTTGTAGAAAAGATCTTGTTCTTGTTTAAAGACCAGCCAATGGAGTCTTGTTCAAAAGACAAATTCAATGCATGAACTTTCTCTTTAATAGCATTCGAGTGGCCAAAACATCACCACCCAGAGTTCTCCTAAAAAGAATAACAAAATCTGCATCAAACACATCTTTAATGGCACAATCCTTAACTTGACAAAGATCAACAAGCATAGTATATTGATCACAAAAAGGGATGGCATCATTAATTTGATCTTTCCAAAGCTTACAAATGTTGCCATTACCAAGAACCACCTTCCTACTAGCCATATAAGTATCTTTGATCTTTAACAAGGCTTTCCAACAGGGAGAATCATGAATTTACTTTGCACATTTGCAACTGTCTTATTCCTCAAATGCTTGGCTTTCACAATGTCTTGCCATAAACCATTTTGAGTATCAAGCTTCCACCACCATCTGCAAAGGAGGCTAATATTTGTTTTCTTAGGTCATGACACCTCCTTATTTGACTTCCACCACCATTTTGCACCACTCTTCTTCTTAAGTTTCTTCCCATGCCAAAAAAGACATTCTCCTATGCTTGTCCATTTATTTCCAAAAGGTCTTGTTGAAAAACAAGAGGGACATGAAGTAGGAAGGTAGACTAGAGAGGCTGGTACCAGAGTGAGTCTACCACCAAAGGAATTTGAACCACCAATTCAAGCATCTATTTTTTTGATAAACTTAAGTGACAGGAACACCTGCAACTAAGGAGGTATCACCAACGAAATTATCACCTGCAACTAGAAAGTTTCACTCTTTAGGTAGTTTATTTTCAGACTAGACATCAACTCAAAGACATAAAAAGCAACAACTTCAGGTTAATAGCTTTTTTAGGGTCATGTGTAACTTCAGGTTGATAGTGTTTTCACGTTCGTTGTCAGTTGAAGATCATAGTACATGCCAATCAATATGAATTGATAGGTACCATAATAGGACACACAACGCTCAAGAGTCAAGACCAACAAAAACTCCATACAACGAAGCCACATAAACCTGGGCTGATGAAACACAATCACGAAGCTGATTCGTCTCTACAAGAAGAGAGACTGAAACATAGTCAATAGACATACTCACATAAGATTCTCTCTGACGTTGAAACGGACCCAAATCTAAAGGCACTAGTAAGAAGATGCAGAGTTTGCAGGACTGGCACGACGTATGGCCATCACCTCCATCAGACATGTGGATCACCGGCTAGTAGTCGCCGGTGAGCAGCTTCCGGCCAACTTCGAAGGAGACGAAGGCGTCGATGCAGGCGTACCTGATCTGCTCGTCCGATAGGTCGGCGGCGTCCCACCGCCCCATCGTCACATTCTTAGGCTTCTGAACTTGGGCTCCCATCACGGCGGCTGCGACGGCCTTGAGCCCGGCCTGGCGGAGCCTGGGCATGCCTATCCCGTCCGCCGCGAGGCCGCGCAGGTCGACGGTGTTAGCCACCTCGAGGTCGTGGTCGTTGTTGAGGCGCTTGGCGTCCTCCTGCACGCCGACGCCGACGAAACGGATGCCGGGGTCGGCGAGGAACTCCGCCAGGGCGTCGGGGAAGTAGTCGGCGCGGAGGATCTGGAAGACGAGGCAGCGGCGGCCGACGCAGAGCTGCAGGATCGCCACGCGGTTCTGCACGCGGCTGTAGCTGGGGCGCCACTCCACGTCCAGCCCGACGATGAGCTTGTGGTAGATCCAGCGGTACTTGTAGCGGATCTCCCGGAGCCAGCGCTTGACGGCCATGCCGGAGGACGTTACGGTGGTCTTGATGTCGTGCCCCTCGAAGGCGACATACGTGACGTACGGCTCGGTCGCCATTGCTGGCTAATGCTTCTTGCGAGCGCAGACGACAGTCGACAGGGGAAGAGGGAGACTAGAGATCGATGGGAACAATGAACGGCGTCGAGAAGGCAGAAGCACGGCGGGGATTGTTATATAGGAGATCCAAGTCGGGGACATCTCAAATACACCCTGAAACCATTTGATTTTCCAAAATAAAACTATCCAGAATACAGGCAAACAGCCTACTGGAGTAGTAGTTGGACGGCAATACGGAGTACGTTTGAATTTATAAAACACTTTATAATAAGAGGAACAAGGCAAAGACTGAAATACTGAACGGCCTCGAGAAGCACGGGACAATTTGGTATTCCAAAAAAAAAGTATCCAAATCGAGATATACTAGTAAGTACTAGTACCTTTTATTGATCGAATACCTTTGAATTTAGAAAGGGAAACTAGAGGCAGAAATTTGCTTTAGAGTTCTAGCTATATATGGAGCCTGGTTTTTCCGCACACAAAAATTATTTTAAAGATTTTAAAAATACGAAAAAAAATTATGTACGCAGATAATGATGAACTATCAACATGCAAAACCTCGACCCGAAATACTTTATATTCTAGGCTTAATAAAAATGATAAAATATGACAGAATTTGGAGGTTTAAAATTTGTAACTTTTGCTACTTTAGATGTCAAATTTTATCATTTTTGTATATCAAAAAATACGGATTATTTCTTATTGGGATTGCTCAGAATTTGTAAACCTTGAAATTACCTTTCTAAATTGTTTAAAAACGGTTGCATATCGCCCGGACCCACACGTCCGCACTCAACAAGAGGTTGTTTCATAAAGACAACACTACGAAATTGGTTATTTGCGGGCCTACTTGCGCTCCCCTAGAGCTCGACCGCGAGGGGGGCAAGCCAAGGTGGAAGCCAAGCCGCGTCCCGCTCCCCGGCAGCGCGATCTCCAGCTGCGGGGGGCCCTCTCCAAGCGGTAGAGTTGTCGCTCTTCTCCTCGACCTCAACAACTCAGCCTCCATGGCAGCGGCAACGACCCACGAAAGCAGGCCGGAGGGACCAGAGCACGGAGTGCAACGACAGTGTGAGGTAACTCAGGATCGGGGATGCGCATACATGGGGTGGGATTTGGTGTTTGGGACCGTGGGGTGATTTGGCAATAAAGGTTAGGTGTGATTGTGTGCTCTTAGGGTTCACATTTCATCAATGACAGGTGGGCTCCACATGGTCTAACGCGGGTCTACGGGTTAACGTGTATGGGTTTCATACCTCTGTACCCTCCTCCGCCAGACCAACCGGGTCTAAAATTTACCCATTAATAGACTCGTGGGTATTTTTTTCACTATACCCTCCTCCATTTGATGCGGGTACCTAGTGGGTTAACGGGTACCCATTGCCTTCCGTACTCCTGCTTGATTGCTGGTAATATAGGATGTAGATATGTGACATTTTTATTTTGAATGGAGACGGGTGCGATGAGCCGTAATGCTTTCAGGGACGCCGAAGCAGGTCAAATTACACAAAGGCCATCAAAGAAAACAAAATTACAACATAGCCCGAGAGGACCCCCAAAAGACTGCAAGACGCGATCAACTCCACATCCAATACCTGCACATTGCCGATTACGCCACGCTCATGGCAAGCCGGACCACCGCCTTGAAATCACCAAGACGGAGCACGCAGCAAGGTAGAAACGTAGCAGCGGGTCGACTGGTACTCTGTCAGGTAGAGACGGAGATGGGATGAGAGGACAGGACATAGCGAAGACGTCAGGACCGAAACTTTGGCCCATCGATCTTTCTCTAGCTTTGCCTTGCTCAACACAACCGTAGTTCTCTCAGCGGATTTGGCCTTTGGTGATTCTTCACAGCTACAGTAGTACTGTAGCTCAGACGACAATGGTCCAATGGTCAAAGAGGAAGAAGACAGGGGTCACAAAGATGATAAACGAACGTCGTCGAATCGCAATGCCAGCAAAAAAAGTACTGTACCTTTGCTGCTGTGCCGTGCTGCGAGAAGCAGGTCGAGTCTCGAGTGACGTTGTGGCTGACAAGAGATGATAGCACAGAGCCAAAGGAATCAGGTTGTGTCAGCGTTTGACCAGTCTCAATCCCCTTCTCTAGAGCAGGTTTGCCGTGCTCAACACACAAGTTCATTCTCATCGGATTTGCCTAGACGGCCTGTCCTTTGTCGTGCCAAGGGTACAGTCAAGAACCCAAGTTTTATCTACTCCTACAATATTTTTTCTTACAGCTCAGTTAACGCTTGTTTCGTAAAAGAATTAACGCTTGCTTCATATGCAACATTTCCACGCGAAACAATATGTCGGGAAAGAGATCATGTGGTCAAGTATCCCTTTGTCGGAAAACGAGCACGTTTAGAGTTTACAGCAGTTACCAAGTATTTCCTTTTCACCTCATCATGTATTTGTTATAAATGTGTATCCACGGAAACCACAAATGAAGGACGAGCTACATGGTGGCTGTTTTCTGAAAAAATTTAAATTAACATTTGTAAGTTTCAAAAAAATAGAAACAAAAATCCCAGGTGTAGATAATGTCGAACTCTACCAGTGTGCAAAATTTTGGTTCAAATATCGTTGTTGTTTTAAGCTACATAAAAATAACACATCTGACAATTTTTTTAAGGTTTGAAAACATACAATATTGTTATCATCAAGATCCATGCATTTATCATTTTTGCTGAAGCTAAAATACAACGAATTTGGATTTGGTATTTTGCACACAAGTAGATCTCAAAATTATTTATGCCTAGATTTTTTAAAAAAAATTGGAATTTTTTTAATACCATTTCCAAAAAAAATTCAAAAAAATGGGCTACTTGTAGCCTAGGAACCATATGTCCGTGCTATGTGTATCCATCTATTTACCTTTTTTGGCGAAAATTTCACCGATCCATTAATAATCATCAACAGAAGTACAAAGAAGTCTAAAAGTAAGAAAAAATACAAATAGGTCGTTGGGCCACCTAGCAACGACTACAAACACTAGCACGAGTCGAAGGCGCGCCGGCGTCCTCGCCCCTCCATCACCAGAGCCGGACAAAGCTTGTCGTAGTAGAGCTTATTGTAGTAGACAGACGGGAACTCGTCGTGCTAAGGCCTCAAAAGACTAGCACACTAGAGCAGCAACCATCGTCGATGATGAGAACTGTAGATCAGAAGAGACTTAACTGAAACCACACAAACGATCATGAAAACTGTCCAAATTCTAGGAGATCCACTAGACACAAGACTCCATGCGCCTTCCGCCGGTGCTAGACGCACCATCGGAGCGATGATAGGGCGGGGAGGACCTTATTCTGACTTCAAGATGTCGCCGCTGCCTCAACATCCCGAAGAAGACACATAAAAAACCTAAAACAGGAAACAGGAACCCTCCCGCCAGCGAGAGGCAGGGATCCGCCGCACCTCCAAGGCTTGAGAGGACATCGGAGGCGGGCGGACCAGCGACAGCGCCGGCGAAGGGGATGGAAATCCTAGCTGCCTGGGGGATCGCCTCTGTTATCTCATGTTACTCACGTACCCCATCCATTTGCCTTCTTTATTCTAAAACACACACTCTCTTTAGAGCATCTCTAGTGCTTTCTTCCTAAGTCGGTCATGAGGTGGAGCCTAAATATATTGTAAAATTTCCTCATGTCCTTATGTTTAAATTTAGTTCTTAACCTTGCCTTATACTTGGTTCTCATAGGATCTCTAGTCCCTCTCATGAAACAACATCTGGCACAAGCGCCAGATTAGGCGTTTCGGGGGGTGTAGCACGAGTGTTCATATTTAGGGGACGTCTCTTTCCAGTGTGGCCTCAATAGAGAATATTTAGATTTAAACCAAAATTAAAAGTTCATTCAAATTTTATTATATATTACACACTTCAAGGGAATTTGACTAAAATTTAAAATAAATTAATGTAATGGGGCTAGGGCGCCAAAATCACTCCATGTCCGGCTCGTCGGGCTCGTCCTTGACGCCACGGATGGAGCTCGCATCAACACCGTGCGTAGGTCGACGAAGTTGAGCCTCCGACGCTGACCAGGCAATGCCAATGGCAAGCGGCGCCACCATGGCGTGGTGGTCGTTCATCAAGTCGGCCAGGGCTTGCAGTAGCCTTGGCTCGTTATTGGGTCACCATCAGTGCTCAACGCCACCACCCGCCGAGTGTAGTCCTCTAGCGAAGACTGCAGGGCAGTTGCGGTCTTCTTCTCCTCGGGCTCCATCTTCACGCAATAGAATCGCATGCAGCTGCGAGACGGTGACAGATCCTAGGAGGTAAAAGCTTCTCCTCCTTCACCTCACGCTTAGGCACGAGGAAGCTAGTGTGCGGTGTTGATGGCAACAATTGTCCTCCTTATTTTTCCACTAGTTAGGACTCTAAGCACAGAGTGATGCAACAGGCATAGTTATTTCCACAAGGGCGGCTCGAGGTTTATAATGAACTATCAAGAATGGGATAGCCCTCCCTCCTTATCTTTTTAAGCAACCTATAACAAAAGACAAACAGTTTTGTGTCTCCAGCACACCGGCGTGTTTGTCAGACACTCACAACGATGTAAGCAATACAAAACATAAGCTAATAAGTAAACAAAGTAATATAAATTATTTTTATTTTGAATTAAATAATAACTAAAAATAAAGAGCAAATAAAGTAGTATAGAAGATGTTTCTTATGGCTAAAAGTGGACCAGAAATCATGGTTTCACGTGACCTCTCTCAAATATGGTGGTGGTGATAAAGCTTCATAAAATAAGTTAAGGGCATGCAAAAAAAAATACAAAATTATTCCTAGAATAATTTTGGGTATCACGTCTAGGTAGAAAGCTGATTGAACACAACCCTCTAATACTCCTATAGTAAGGGGAAACTTCATTTAAGCTATATTTAAGAATTGACAGAGTATTGGCTTAAGCATTTTGACATGATGTTGAATATCAACTGCAAAACCCATCCGCTCGTAAAAATACATTTGGTGGGAAATTTTATTTGTGCAATACTGAAAATCCATCGAGTACTGTGGCTTTTTTGTCGTGAAATGTATCATGTGCATTCTTACACTATTTTCTTATGTTGATATTTGGTCTATGAACTGACATCAACAAACATGATCGAGAGTTGTATGATGAATACACGTAGGTGTGAACATAGAACGAAGAATGTTCACAAAATCATGTCATTACACTAACTAGGTCAAGTGTATGTATTACTTACTGTCTCAAGTATATAACATTAAATGATGTAATTATGTGATATATATTTGAAGTTGTTTGTCTCAATTGCTTGTTCCTCTATCCTATTAATTATAAGAATTTTTGGCAAACTAGTTAGTTTATCGAAACATCTTATAATAATGGATAGAGGAAATGGTGAATATATAAACCGTAAATATAAAATAGCAGGCTAAAACCTAGCACCGAAGAGGATCACAGGGGCATTAATTTGTGGCGTACATGTGATAAATAGGCAAACACACCAAATAGTGCCATCCTACACACGCCTGCCATGGCGCCTTATTATGTTATCTCACACTATGTATCTGGCGTTACCCATGTCCTCCGTGCTAGAACTAGCCCGACGCATCGCAATGCGCCGGGTGAAAAAAAAGTCTGCTCTGGCCAGGAATGGATTGGACCGCACCCTCCTGTTCATTTGGGTCGTGTCGCTGAGACGCGTTTTTATTGTCATGTTGTTCACATAGACCAAAACGGACTGCCTCGATACCTTTGGGTCACACCGTTGAATAAGGGGGCCTAGATGGATCAACATAAAATATTATAGCATTGCTTGATATCATTCGCAGCTAATAGTGTCAATTGTGGTTAAGTGGCTCACAATGCAAGATTGTGCTTCCAGAATGGAAATTAAAATAATATTTTCTCCAAAAAAATTAAAAGAAGATAAGGTATTTTTGACAGAAAATACAATAGAGAAAGACTCCCTACCCTGCAATTTTTCATTAATAAATGGGTGGTAATGTACCGATGGTGGGTACAACTTTATTACAACCTCATAGAGTGTCTAACCAAGATTGTGTGCCTTCCTTAAGGCTTGGCTTAGATCTTTGCATGGCCAGAGAGAAACGGATTTAAATTTGAAAATACATCTGTGAATATAGGGAGCCAAGTTTTCAAAGATAGCATCATTTCTCTGTCCCCGGAAAACTCCAACATCCAGTTATGATTATTTCCATAAGAAATTCACGGAAGTATCTTTGTTTTGCTTCAATGATCATGTTGTTTAGAGCAAAGTCAGTCCCATTCGAATCCAAGAGCCCGCCCGAAAATCTGACTAAAGCTACATTCAAAAAAGAGATGAGCTGAAGTTTCTTCTGAGTGAGAGTCACATAATACGCATTCAGAGAATTCGACATAGAAATTCGTTTTTTTGCATCATTTCCTTTGAGTTCAGTTTTCCTTTGAGTAGCAGCCATGAAAAGAACTTTTGTCTTGGGATCACACATGTCTTTCATATATCCAAAATGGGTTTAAGGATGATGTGATTACCAATCAGAGTCCTGTATACCTTCTTCGTTGAATATTTATTGTCCACTCAAAATTCCATTCATCATCATTTCAGTTGAGGTTCATATTCTCAAGTTCCTCTTGGAGATTGTGTAATTCCTCTTGAGCAATAATAGATAGGGCAGTATTTTCAGCAGCATTGACCCCTGCCTCTTCTATTGATATTTTTTCATTCTTTGCAAAAGAGTAAAGATGTGAGTATTGTTAGGATGATCTCCAATGTCTCAACGGACCGAGTCCAACGACTCGATCCGTTCCCCTCTCACGCTCCCTGATCGGGGGCGCCCAACCTCCTGTGGTTGGTGGGCCCCTGTCGCCAGCGCCATATAAAGAGGTGGGGGCCGGACGCACACAGTATGAGGTTCATCGTGCGCTGCAGCCCCCCACCAACACCACCTACCGATCTAGGTTAGGCGCTAGGCCGATGGGAAGCTTCTCCAGCCGCCACCCTCTCACCCACGCTCACACCGTCGCCCTCCCCGATGGCCTCCAGCTCGAGCTCGTCGAGTTCCGGTGCAGGTACTCCCCTCTCCCATCTATATGCTTTACCTCTCAGATCACAAGTTCTATGACGCATAGACAGTACATCCCGAGATATTCTAGCCTAGCATCTTAACAATGGTATCAGAGCAAGCTAGATGCTAGATCTCTTCGGTAGAAAAAGAAAATCGGAAAAGCAAACCCTAGTTCATCCCCAACAGTCAAAATCCCGAAAAGAAAATCCCCAAATTTTTCGAAAAGGGGAAGAGAGCAAAGAAGACTCATCGGTCTTGGCCATGTGGTCACCGACAGAGAGCGCCACCACTAAGGCCGCACCGTTCCTCTCGATCTAGTGCGCATCGGCATGCCGAGGCACTGGAAGAAGAACAGGGCAATGGAGGGGGCACCGTGCCTCCGCCACGGCCGAAAGGAAAGGTTCCCCTTCGGCGGCAAAGGCACACCGACACCCGACCACTCCACAGATGGCCACCGGCCAACAGCTCGACGACGTTGCGTCGGTGAGGTGAAGGAAAAGGGGTGAGGGAAGAAAGGAATAGGAAGGGGAGGTGGGGAAGAGCTCCACTGGAGCATCCGCGGTGGCTGCACGCCGTCGCCGGTGGAGCCCCGGTCGGGAGAGCCCCGTTCTCCCTCCAGCCGCCACGAGCGGGAGAGAACAGAGAAGAATCGAACGAGGGAGAGAAAGTGAGCGGCTAGGGTTCGCGATGGGTGGTCGGGTCATTTTGTTCGCCCGAGCCGCGCGGACAGCCGTCCAATGGCCATCGAACGGACACGAGCGAGAGTGACAGTGCCCAAGCAGGCTGCAGGCCGTCTTGGGCTCGACCGAAAAAGAGAGCGGCAGCAAGTGTCTGCCGCACCGGGCGGCTACGCGCATGGCGGTCCATGGGCCTCAGAAGGCCACGGGACGAAAAGAGTTTCTCTGTATTTTTTACAAAACACAGTTTTAGTAGTTTCCTGTCCAATTTTTGGACAAATTTCATACAGTTTTTTCTATTCAAAATAATCCAACGAAATTTTGTTTAGAAAACTGAAAAGTGACAGAAACTTTTCTGTAAAGTTTAAAGTTAATGAATTTTTAATTCATATTTCCCGCTGCAAATAGTTAAAGTAATTGCTTAAAAGCAATAAAGTTATGTTTGAATTTTTTGAAAGATGTGATAAAGTGAATTTAAAGGTGATTATGATTCTATTATTTTATGACCAACGTTGTTAATAACGTGATCATAATTTATTTATTATATGTTAAAAGGTGCATTTATCTCTATTTTTGCCCAACGGTGATGTAGTTTTAATTGCATGAACAGTTGAATGTGTTGATTTATATCAACGTTGGATTAATGCATGCAATTGTTTTGTTATCTCACATCTTTGTGGATTTCAGGAGGTTGCAATTTGATGAGTTGCCTCAAAGATGTTCCGACGCTCAAGGGTGACAACTACACTGAGTGGAGGAAGAAAGTTGATCTGGCTTTTGTCTGCACTGAAGTCGACTGGGTTGTGGACACTCCACAGCCAGTCAAGCCGATGGAGCCAGTCAGAGATGCAAAGGATGATGATGCTGCATGGGAGAAAAAAAAAGGACTATGCTCCAGTGGAGCTGGCATATGTGCTAGAGAACCAAAAGTGGGTCAATGCAAACAAAAAGTGCATGGCCTTTATAAAGAACACGATTGAGAACGCCATTGCGGGCTCAATCGAAGAGTGCACTTCCGTTGGGGAGTTTCTGGAAAAGATAAAGAGACAGTTCACTGGCTCTTCAAAGGTGTATGCTACCCAGCTGCTCAAACAGCTGGTCACAGAAAAGTACACAGGAGGTGCACATGGCATCAGGGAGCACATCCTGAGGATGAGCAACATGGCTTCTAAACTGAAGCCCATGGATGCTGATCTAGAGCTAAAGCCTGCTCTGCTTGTTCACCTTGTCATGGCTTTATTGCCTAAAGAGTTTGATAACTTTGTTATCAACTACAATATGTCCCCTGACAAATGGGACATAGAAAAGATGATTGCCATGTGTGTGCAAGAAGAGGATAGGCTCAAAGCCTCAAATAGTGGTTCCATCAACTATGTCAAGGACAACAGGAAAAGGAACTACCAGAACAGCAATCAAGGTTCTCCCTCCAAGCCATATGGCAAAGGTCCCCAACAGTATCATCAGCCCACTCTCCCAGTGGATAAAGACCAGTGTCTTCACTGCAAGAAGACTGGGCACTTCAAGAAAGATTGTCCAAAATGGCTCAAGTCCATAATGGCAAAGAAAGGTAAAGATACTGTTTCTTTTGTAAATGAATCCCTGTATTCACAGTTTTCGAAATCTACTTGGTGGATTGACTCAGGTGCAACTGTTCATGTTGCAAATTCTTTACAGGGATTCCATTTTACAAGGACTATGCAAAGAAGCGAAAGATGCATTGAAGTCGCGAATGGAGTTCAAGCAGACGTTGAAGCTATTGGCGACATCTCCTTGGAGTTAACTGATGGTTTTATGATTCTGCTTAGAGATGTTTTATTTGTTCCTTCACTTCACAGAAACTTAATAAGTGTATCATGTTTTGATAAAGACCATTATGAGTGTTATTTTGCACACGGCAAGTGTGCCATATGGTTTAAAGATGCTTGTGTGGGTGTTGCTTTACTTCGCAACAAGCTTTATTTGTTATCCTTACATGAAAAAGTGCATTCTGTGTGTAATGTGAATGAACAAACTTCGTTGTCGAACAAAGAACAAAAGAAAAGAAAAATAACTCATGACTCATCGAAGTTATGGCACTGTCGATTAGGCCATATTTCGAGGGGAAGAATCGAAAACCTCGTTAAAAATGATATTCTTCCTCCGTTAGAGTTCTCCGATATAGAACAATGCATAGATTGCATAAAAGGAAAGTATGTAAAGCAAATTAAAAAGGGTGCAAACCGAAGTACAACGACACTAGAAATCATTCACACTGATATTTGTGGACCGTTTTCTATGAAAAGTGTGGATGGCTATGACTCGTTCATAACATTCACAGATGATTACTCCCGATATGGTTATATTTATTCAATTAAAGAAAGGTCTGAAGCATTGGATAAATTTAAAATATTCATAGCAAAAGTTGAAATTAGCATGATAAAAAGAATTAAAATAGTCCGGTCCGACCGTGGAGGGGAGTACTACGGTCGGCACACTCCATATGGTCAAGTACCTGGACCTTTTGCAAGGTTCTTACAGGAAAATGGAATAGTTGCCCAGTATTCTATGCTGGGCGAATCTCAGCAAAATGGAGTAGCTGAAAGGTGCAACCGTACTCTTATGGATATGGTGTGTAGTATGATGAGCTATTCCACCCTGCCATTGGGATTATGGATGGAGGCGCTTAAAACCGACATTCAAATTCTCAACAGAGTACCAAGCAAGTCGGTGCCCAAAACACCGTATGAGTTGTGGACAGGGAGAGTTCCCTCCCTGCGCCACTTGAGGGTCTGGGGGAGCCCAGCTGAGGCAAAAGTATTTAATCCAAATATTGCAAAGTTAGACCCCAAAACAATAACTTGCCACTTCATTGGCTATCCTGACAAATCAAAAGGTTATCGTTTCTACTATCCAGACAAATACACAAAGTTTGTAGAAACGAGACATGCAGTCTTCTTGGAGGACGAATTGATGAGGGGGAGCATGGTAGCTCAGAAAATTGATCTTGAGGAGAAGAGGGTGCATGCACCTAATCCGATGATTCAGGAGCCATTTTTCTCGCTACCTGTTGTGCCTGTGATGTCTACGCACGCGTGTGTTCTTGTAGACAGTGTTGGGCCTCCAAGTGCAGAGGTTTGTAGAACAGCAGCAAGTTTCCCTTAAGTGGATCACCCAAGGTTTATCGAACTCAGGGAGGAAGAGGTCAAAGCTATCCCTCTCAAACAACCCTGCAATTACGATACAGAAAGTCTCTTGTGTCCCCAACACACCCAATACACTTGTTAGATGTATAGGTGCACTAGTTCGGCGAAGAGATAGTGAAATACAAGTAGTAGTGATGATTATGAGTACTAAATGTAATATGGAATAAGTATTGCTGCGAGCAAACATGTAACAAAACAGGAAGTAAACGGTGTGCAATGCTTGGAAACAAGGCCTAGGGATCATACTTTCACTAGTGGACACACTCTCAACAAATATAACATAATTGAACAAATAAATAACTTCTCTTCACTATGGTACTCTGAATTACTCTCCTATTGAATAACACTAATCATTGCGTAGGACTGATACGTGTCAAACGTATCTATAATTTTTGATGCTCCATGCTTGTTTTTACACCATTTGCCTAATGTTTCGTTACACTTCGTGGCGTTTTTATGCGATTTCCGGAACTAACCTATTGACAAGATGCCACAGTGCCAGTTCCCTGTTTTCTGCTGTTTTTGTGTTTCAGAAAAGCTACATAGGAAATATTCTCGGAATTGGACGAAACAAGTTCCTGAAGTCTTATTTTCCCGGAAGCTTCCAGAGATCCGAAGAGGCGAAGGAGAGGGGCCACAGGCCGCCCTCACACTAGGCTCGCGCGGCCTGCCCCTGGCCCGCGCCACCTAGGTGTGAGGAGGCCCTGGCAGCCCCCTGACGCCGCCCCTTCGCCTATATAAAGCCTCGGGACGGAAAACCCTAGGGGGGTCGACGAAATTTTCAGAACAGTTCCGCAACACCGCCGCCGTCGAAGCCAAATTTCGGGGGACAGAAGTCTCTGTTCCGGCACCCTGCCGGGACGGGGAAGTGCCCCCGGAGCCATCTCCATCGGTCTCCATCGCCGTCTCCGCCGTCTCCATCGACCTCACCGCCATCTCCATCAACCTTGTTGTCTCCTATGATGAGGAGGGAGTAGTTCTCCCCCGGGGCTGAGGGCTCTACCGATAGCTATGTGGTTCCCCTCTCTCTCCCATGATGTGATCTTTATGTGATCGTGAGCTTTGTATCATGTTGAACAAGTAGATGTTATTATTCAGATATTATGTGTACTCTAGTGGTATTATTAAAGTAATCTATTCCTCCTGCCATGGTGTAACGGTGACAGTGCGTGCATCATGGTGGTACTTGGTCTAGGCTACAATTGTGATCGTTTATGGATTATGAGAATAATTATCGCTATGATAGTATTGAAGTGATCTATTCCTCCTTTCATGGTGTAATGTGTGCACCATGTTAGTACTTGGTCTAAGTTGCAATAATATCTATCTTGAGTTGTGCTTTGATTTGGATATCTCTATGAGTGGTGTTTGTCAAGTACTTGATGAACTTTAAGGGATGCTTCTGTAGCCACTACGCAATGATTAGTGTTATTCAATAGGAGAGTAATTCAGAGTACCATAGTGAAGAGGAGTTATTTATTTGTTCAATCATGTTATATTGTTGGGAGTGTGTCCACTAGTGAAAGTATGATCCCTAGGCCTTGTTTCCAAGCATTGCACACTGTTTACTTACTGTTTTGTTACATGTTTGCTCGCAGCGATTTTTAATCCAGATTGCATTTACTACTTATAATCATCTATACCACTTGTATTTCACTATCTCTTCGCCGAACTAGTGCACCTATACATCTGACAAGTGTATTGGGTGTGTTGGGGACACAAGAGACTTTCTGTATCGTAATTGCAGGGTTGCTTGAGAGGGATAGCTTTGACCTCTTCCTCCCTGAGTTCGATAAACCTTGGGTGATCCACTTAAGGGAAACTTGCTGCTGCTCTACAAACCTCTGCACTTGGAGGCCCAACACTGTCTACAAGAACAGAAGCGTGTGTAGACATCAAGCTCTTTTCTGGCGCCGTTGCTGGGGAGGTAAGGTAAAAGGTACTCACATCCTTTGGCTACTAAGTCTTTTAGTTGCTGGTGAGTGCTCAAAGTTATTTCCTTTAGATTCTGCAATTACATCTTTTTGTTTCTTGTTTTTATTTTCACTAGTTAGGCTTAATGGAAAACAAAGAGTTCTTTAGTCTTTTTCCTGAGTTTAGATATGAAGTGTTTGAAGAGAAAATTGAAAAACCTTTAGAGCTTAATTTGCATGCTAATAGTGTTGTTAGTATGAATGTTTCGAACACTGTTATTACTAATGCTATAGAAAAGTCTAAGCTTGGGGAAGCTGGTTTTGTTAAGCATGATATTTTTAGTTCCCCAGCTTTAGTGGAGAAAGTTTGCTATGATGATATGTTTGATGAATATGCTTTGCGAAATAGCTGTTCTTTAGCTTGTGATGATACTAAACCTCTAGTTTATGATGGTTATGATGATGGGTATAATATTTTCAGTTCACCTACTATTGAGGATAAAATTAGTTATGATTACAATATGCCTCCTATTTTTGATGATTATGGCGATGAGAATAATTATTCTGTTAAATTTGCTCCTACTACTATTGTTCCTGTGGTGAGTATTAATTCTTTTATGCATGTGGCTCATGATAGGGATGTTTTATGTGATAGTTATATTGTTAGTTCTATTCATGATGCTACTGAAAGTTATTATGAGAGAGGGAAACATGGTTTGATGGATCTCAACAATATTAAGTTTCCCCTCTTTATGTTGCAAATCTTGAAGTGGCACTTGTTTTATCTATCCATGCTTGCTACTATGTGCCTCGTTGATTTATTTTCTTACAATATTCCTATGCATAGGAAGTGGTTCAGATATAAATGTCTTTCACATTTGCTTTTTGATGCTCTCTATTGCTTTAAGTTCCTATATGGCGCCTTTGCCTCAAGCTCTTATATGGCGCCCACATGAGCATCTTTGCAAATTACTGCGCCTAGCTCAAAGGCGTTAAAGAAAAGCACTCTTGGGAGATAACCCATTGTTTATTTTTAGTACTTTTTCTTTTATTTGAGTCTTGGAAGTTATTACTACTGTAATGACCGCTCCTTATCCTGTTTATTTTGTTGTTGTGCCAAGAGAAGCCTCTAATTTGAGTGAGGTAAGATTTGGGGATGTTGCTGTCCTGAAACAGTTTTTGGTGCTGCACCGTAAAAATTCGTGAAAATTCTCTGTATATCTTTTGTACCTGCGATTTCTTGTGCATATGCCCCAGGTTATATCCAAACTTTCATTAGTTGAACACTTTTTGATTTGAGCAACAGAAACCCCCTTAAAAATTCGACCTTTGTCAGCTGTTCTGTTTTGACAGATTTCTGCCAATATTTGTGTTTGCCGCTTTATCGCTTTCTTTTGAGTTCTTTTGATCACAGAACTTTTGGGGAAGTTGCTACAGTAGTATATACTTAATATGTGGTGGTTTTAGGTTGAAACCTGAAGCAAAAAGGGTTGATTCTATGTTATGCTTACACTAATGTTGCTAATAGATTTGTGTTTAGTTTTGTATGAAGGAAGTTTTCAAGTGTAGGGATCGAAGAGTGATGAGATGGGTTGAAGAACGGACAAAAGCTCAAGCTTGGGGATTCCCATGCATCACCCCAAGAAATATTCAAGAAGTACAAGCGTCAAAGCTTGGGGATGCCCCCGAGGCACCCCTTCTTCATCGGCAAAAATCAGGTCACCTTTCAAGACACTATATTTTTATTACTTCATGCACTATGCATTTTTCTTGGAGCGTCAGTTGTTTTTGTTTTTAGTTTTCTTTTGTTTTGTTTGCTGCAATAAATGGTTAGATCACATCATATTGGTTTGGAGGAGATGAACTCGCGTTTCATTTGCCAAGTGTAGAAAGTGTTTGGTGCATCGATAACTTGATTGATCGTGCACAAGGCACATATATAGGTACAGGGGTGTGACCGGGTCTTGTCTCCCAATAAATACAGAGGGGAGAGAGAGACGCTACAGGTACAACGTACAAAACCCTACCTATACATGTACAACATATGTTCAACACCCCCCCGCAGTCGAAGCGGCGCCTGTGACGCAAAGACTGGACCTGAAGCCCTCGAAGGTCGAGGTAGGAAGACCCTTCGTCATCACATCGGCGAACTGCTGATCAGTGGGTACATGGAGAACACGAACACGACCAAGAGCGACGTGCTCCCGAACGAAGTGAATGTCGAGCTCGATATGCTTCGTCCGGCGATGATGAACAGGATTAGCAGAGAGGTATACCGCAGAGACATTGTCACAATAGACAATCGTGGCCTTGGGAACCTCGCAGAGCAACTCCTGTAGTAGCTGTCGGAGCCAAGAGCACTCGGCTACGGCATTAGCCACAGCCCTGTACTCAGCCTCGGCGCTCGAGCGTGAAACCGTGGGTTGTCGCTTGGACGACCATGATATCAGGGAGGGGCCGAGGTAGACGCAGTATCCAGAAGTGGAGCGTCGAGTGTCAGGACACCCAGCCCAATCGGCGTCGGAGTAGGCGACAAGGCTGGTGTCGGTGGAGGCCGTCAGGGTGAGTCCCATAGACATGGTGCCACGGATATACCGAAGAATCCGTTTCACCAGGGCCCAGTGGGTGTCACGCGGAGCGTGCATGTGGAGACACACCTGCTGGACGGCATACTGTAGATCCGGCCGCGTCAGCGTGAGGTACTGAAGAGCACCGACGATGGAGCGATAGAAGGCAGCATCGGACGCTGGAGAGCCCTCGACAGCGGATACTTTGGCCTTCGTATCGACAGGCGTGGAAGCAGTTTTGCAGTTGAGCATGCCTGCACGCTCCAGAAGCTCATGCGCGTACTTCTGCTGATGCAGAAAGAACCCAGTGTCGCGGCGGACAACCTCGATGCCGAGGAAGTAGTGGAGAGCCCCCAAGTCCTTGAGGGCGAACTCAGCGCTGAGCTGGGCTGTGATCTGCTGCAGGAGAGCCGTCGAGGAAGCAGTCAAGATGATGTCGTTGACGTACAGGAGGAGGTACGCAGTAGCGGCGCCCTGGTGGTACACAAATAGGGAGGCGTCGGACCGGGTGGACCGGAACCCCTGCTGCTGAAGGAAGCCGGCCATCCGCTGGTACCAAGCTCGAGGCGCCTGCTTCAACCCATAAAGAGAACGGGAGAGCAGGCACACGTGGTCCGGGAGGGCACTGTCGACAAAACCGGTGGGCTGCTGACAGAACACCTGCTCGGTGAGATGCCCATGTAGGAAAGCATTGGACACATCGAGCTGGTGAACCGGCCAGGCGCGAGAGGTAGCGAGCTGAAGGATGACGCGGATCGTGCCCGGTTTGACAACCGGGGCAAAGGTGTCGGTGAAGTCCACGCCTGCGCGCTGACGAAAGCCGCGTACCACCCAGCGCGCCTTATGGTGCTCAAGAGAATCGTCCGGGCGAGTCTTGTGCCGAAAGACCCACTTGCCGGTGATGACATTGGCATGAGGGGGTCGTGGCACGAGCTGCCACGTGCGGTTGCGCTGCAGAGCATCGAACTCCTCACGCATAGCGGCAAGCCAGTTCGGATCCCGAAGGGCAGCGCGAGCGGAGGAGGGAAGCGGAGACGGCTCCGACGTAGATGCAGCGTAGGCGTACTCGGGGTCGGTGTAGCGCGGATTGGGACGCCGGATCCCGGTCCGGGCGCGGGTGACTGCACCGTCGAGAGGTGCAGCCGCAGCGGGTGGAGGCGAGGCGGCCGGCGGCCGGCGGCGCAGAAGGCAGGCCGGGCGCAGGCGCACGGGCGGGGGCTGCTGCCGGGGCCACGGTGGGCGCGGGCGCAGCCGGGACCGTGGGGGGCGCGGGCGCAGCCGGCGTCGCAGGAGGCGCGGGCGCAGCCGGCGTCGCAGGAGGCGCGGGCGCAGCAGGGGCCGCAGGGGGTGCGGGCGCCGCTGGTGCCTCGATGCTGCTGGAGAGAGGTACCTGCTGAAACGGAAAAACTAGCTCATCAAAGTAAACGTGTCGTGAAGTGTACACGCGATGGGACACAGGATCATAGCACCGGTAACCTTTGGTGTTGGGAGGATAACCAAGGAAGATACAAGGGACTGAACGAGGGGCGAGTTTGTGAGGAGTGGTGGACGCGGTGCTAGGATAACAAAGACACCCGAAGATCCGAAGACCATCGTAAGACGGAGGGGTACCAAAGAGGAGCTGATGAGGAGCATAATTCCAACGAGGGCGACATGGGCGGATGTTAAAAAGGAGGGTGGCGGTGGCGAGAGTGTCCGGCCAGAACCGAGGGGGAACGTTGGAGTGGAAAAGCAACGTACGGACACAATCGTTAAGAGTGCGAATAACGCGCTCAGCACGGCCATTTTGCTGGGACGTGTAGGGACAAGTGAGGCGGAGGACGGTGCCGTGTGACGCGAGTAGATGGCGGACGGCGGCATTGTCAAACTCTTTGCCGTTGTCAGTTTGGAGTGCGAGGATGGGACAACCGAACTGAGTGGTGACATATGAATAGAAAGTAGTGAGAGTGGCGAGAACGTCGGATTTACGACGAAGGGGGAACGTCCACACATAATGAGAAAAATCATCCAAAATCACCAGATAGTATAAATAACCCGTGTTGCTAGCAACCGGGGACGTCCAAACATCAGTATGCAACAACTGGAAAGGAAAAGTTGAAATAGTAGTAGACTCGCGAAATGGGAGACGCACATGCTTGCCGAGACGGCAGGCTTGACAAGTATGGTGTTCAGCCTTATTACAAGAGAATGAAAAACTCTGGAGAATCTGACGCAAAACGGTGGAGTTGGGATGACCAAGACGAGCATGCCAAAGGTCGACGCTAGCAGCGAAGGCGGCAGGACGAGGGGTGGCAGCGGTGGTGGAGTGTACTGGGTAGAGCTCATCAGAGCTATCACAGCGGTGGAGAACCATCCGGGTATGGGCGTCCTTTACAGAAAAACCAACTGCGTCAAATTCAACAGTAATAGGATTCTCACGAGTAAGACGACGAACAGAAACGAGGTTTTTAACTAAGTGAGGGGAGACAAGAACATTGGACATGATAATAGGGGTGGACGTGGAGGGAAAAGACCTATGACCGACATGTGTAATGGGTAAGGAGGAACCGTCGCCAACGGTGATGCGAGTGGAAGTTTGAACAGGAGTGGAGGATGAAAGGTTACCGGGATGATTTGTCATGTGCGCGGTGGCGCCCGTGTCCATGAAGTAGTCACCGCCACCACCGTAGTGGCTGGGGGACGGCACCGAGTGCCATGCAGCGAGGAGGGCAGGATCCCACGGCGGCGGCACCTGGGGAGGGTACCCCCCAGATGGTGGCGC
Source organism: Dactylis glomerata (assembly GCA_007115705.1). Classification (NCBI taxonomy): domain Eukaryota; kingdom Viridiplantae; phylum Streptophyta; class Magnoliopsida; order Poales; family Poaceae; genus Dactylis; species Dactylis glomerata. The sequence continues at coordinate 178,225 of QXEO01001557.1, forward strand.
GGCGGTGGAGCCTGCAGCAGTCGGTGGCGCGTAGTAGCCTGGGTAGGAGGCGGCGGGGGGCGCAACGCCGTAGGCCGGGTAGGAGGCGCCGGGGGGCGCCGCGGCTGGCCCGGCGAAGTACGCCTGGTGAGTCGACGGATGCGGCCCGAAAATACTCGGTGCGGGTGCCCGAGGCACCGGCATAGAGTATGCGTGGACCACGCCAGTCCACGGGTTGGTGCCGTAGGAGACGGGGGTTGACGACATGGTGAGCTGGAGGCCGGACTGTCCGGTGTTGGAGGGCCGGACTGTCCGGTGTTGGAGAGCGCGGCGGCTGAGGTGGTGGCGGCGGCGCAGTAGAGGAAGAGGGGAGCGCGGCGGCCAGGGTAGGAGAAGAAGGGGCGGCGGCGGCTAGGGTAGCTGCGGCGGCGGCGGCCAGGAGGCGGCGGCTAGGGTAGCTGCGGCGGCGGCGGCCAGGAGGCGGCGGCGGCGGCAGGAGAGCGCGGCGGCTGAGGTGGTGGCGGCGGCGGGTAGAGGAAGAGGGGAGCGCGGCGGCCAGGGTAGGAGGAGGAGAGGCGGCGGCGGCTAGGGTAGCTGCGGCGGCGGCGGCCAGGAGGCGGCGGCGGCGGCAGGGCCTTGGCGGCGGCGGCGGCTAGGAGGTGGAGCGGAAGCTAGGGTTAGGGACCGATGCGGTGTGTGATACCATGTAGAAAGTGTTTGG
>QXEO01001558.1:0-29476 GCA_007115705.1 Dactylis glomerata
CATCGGTGAGGCTCATACGGAGAAAGCTATAGGGGGTAGATCTCCGACCCCCCCGGTCTAGGGTTTCGCCGGATAAAGTACCACCGGAGCTGTCGTCCACCCTAAAACTTGCATGCATGTGTCCCTAACATATGTGTATAGGTGTGACCCAAGGTTGTACATGCAATATATATAGGTCCCGGCAAGGCCTTCTTCACATACATGGGGTGTTAACACTAGCTGAAATCCAGGATCTGTACGTGGAAACTCCCGCTACGGTCTATCGGAGCCTATTTCATGGTAAAGTGGGCCCAACCATTGCTTTCCATGTATATATGTCATAAACAAATCAAAATAAAGCAAAAGATCCATCGGTGAGGCCTCATACGGAGAAAGCTATAGGGGGTAGATCTCCGAACCCCCCGGGTCTAGGGTTTCGCCGGATAAATACCACCGGAGCGTCGTCCACCCTAGAAAACTTGCATGCATGTGTCCCTAACATATGTGTATAGGTGTGACCCAAGGTTGGTACATGCAATATATATAGGTCCCGGGCAAGGCCTTCTTCACATACATGGGGTGTTAACACTAGCTGAAATCCAGGATCTGTACGTGGAAACTCCCGCTACGGGTCTATCGGAGCCTATTTCATGGTAAAGTGGGCCCAACCATTGCTTTCCATGTATATATGTCCTAAACAAACCAAAATAAAGCAAAAGATCCATCGGTGAGGCCTCATACAGAGAAAGCTATAGGGGGTAGATCTCCGAACCCCCCCGGTCTAGGGTTTCGCCGGATAAGTACCACCGGAGCATCGTCCACCATAGAAAACTTGCATGCATGTGTCCCTAACATATGTGTATAGGTGTGACCCAAGGTTGGTACATGCAATATATATAGGTCTCGGGCAAGGCCTTCTTCACATACATGGGGTGTTAACACTAGCTGAAATCCAGGATCTGTACGTGGAAACTCCCGCTACGGGTCTATCGGAGCCTATTTCATGGTAAAGTGGGCCCAACCATTGCTTTCCATGTATATATGTCCTAAACAAACCAAAATAAAGCAAAAGATCCATCGGTGAGGCCTCATACGGAGAAAGCTATAGGGGGTAGATCTCCGAACCCCCCCGTTCTAGTGTTTCGACGGATAAGTACCACCGGAGCATCGTCCACCCTAGAAAACTTGCATGCATGTGTCCCTAACATATGTGTATAGGTGTGACCCAAGGTTGGTACATGCAATATATATAGGTCCCGGGCAAGGCCTTCTTCACATACATGGGGTGTTAACACTAGCTGAAATCCAGGATCTGTACGTGGAAAACTCCCGCTACGGGTCTATCGGAGCCTATTTCATGGTAAAGTGGGCCCAACCATTGCTTTCCATGTATATATGTCATAAACAAAACAAAATAAAGCAAAAGATCCATCGGTGAGGCCTCATACGGAGAAAGCTATAGGGGGTAGATCTCCGAACCCCCCGGGTCTAGGGTTTCGCCGGATAAATACCACCGGAGCGTCGTCCACCCTAGAAAACTTGCATGCATGTGTCCCTAACATATGTGTATAGGTGTGACCCAAGGTTGGTACATGCAATATATATAGGTCCCGGGCAAGGCCTTCTTCACATACATGGGGTGTTAACACTAGCTGAAATCCAGGATCTGTACGTGGAAACTCCCGCTACGGGTCTATCGGAGCCTATTTCATGGTAAAGTGGGCCCAACCATTGCTTTCCATGTATATATGTCCTAAACAAACCAAAATAAAGCAAAAGATCCATCGGTGAGGCCTCATACAGAGAAAGCTATAGGGGGTAGATCTCCGAACCCCCCCGGTCTAGGGTTTCGCCGGATAAGTACCACCGGAGCATCGTCCACCATAGAAAACTTGCATGCATGTGTCCCTAACATATGTGTATAGGTGTGACCCAAGGTTGGTACATGCAATATATATAGGTCTCGGGCAAGGCCTTCTTCACATACATGGGGTGTTAACACTAGCTAAAATCCAGGATCTGTACGTGGAAACTCCCGCTACGGGTCTATCGGAGCCTATTTCATGGTAAAGTGGGCCCAACCATTGCTTTCCATGTATATATGTCCTAAACAAACCAAAATAAAGCAAAAGATCCATCGGTGAGGCCTCATACGGATAAAGCTATAGGGGGTAGATCTCCGAACCCCCCCGGTCTAGGGTTTCGCCGGATAAGTACCACCGGAGCGTCGTCCACCCTAAAAAAGTTGCATGCATGTGTCCCTAACATATGTGTATAGGTGTGACCCAAGGTTGGTACATGCAATATATATAGGTCCCGGGCAAGGCCTTCTTCACATACATGGGGTGTTAACACTAGCTGAAATCCAGGATCTGTACGTGGAAACTCCCGCTACGGGTCTATCGGAGCCTATTTCATGGTAAAGTGGGCCCAACCATTGCTTTCCATGTATATATGTCATAAACAAATCAAAATAAAGCAAAAGATCCATCGGTGAGGCCTCATACGGAGAAAGCTATAGGGGGTAGATCTCCGAACCCCCCGGGTCTAGGGTTTCGCCGGATAAATACCACCGGAGCGTCGTCCACCCTAGAAAACTTGCATGCATGTGTCCCTAACATATGTGTATAGGTGTGACCCAAGGTTGGTACATGCAATATATATAGGTCCCGGGCAAGGCCTTCTTCACATACATGGGGTGTTAACACTAGCTGAAATCCAGGATCTGTACGTGGAAACTCCCGCTACGGGTCTATCGGAGCCTATTTCATGGTAAAGTGGGCCCAACCATTGCTTTCCATGTATATATGTCCTAAACAAACCAAAATAAAGCAAAAGATCCATCGGTGAGGCCTCATACAGAGAAAGCTATAGGGGGTAGATCTCCGAACCCCCCCGGTCTAGGGTTTCGCCGGATAAGTACCACCGGAGCATCGTCCACCATAGAAAACTTGCATGCATGTGTCCCTAACATATGTGTATAGGTGTGACCCAAGGTTGGTACATGCAATATATATAGGTCTCGGGCAAGGCCTTCTTCACATACATGGGGTGTTAACACTAGCTAAAATCCAGGATCTGTACGTGGAAACTCCCGCTACGGGTCTATCGGAGCCTATTTCATGGTAAAGTGGGCCCAACCATTGCTTTCCATGTATATATGTCCTAAACAAACCAAAATAATGCAAAAGATCCATCGGTGAGGCCTCATACGGAGAAAGCTATAGGGGGTAGATCTCCGAACCCCCCCGTTCTAGTGTTTCGACGGATAAGTACCACCGGAGCATCGTCCACCCTAGAAAACTTGCATGCATGTGTCCCTAACATATGTGTATAGGTGTGACCCAAGGTTGGTACATGCAATATATATAGGTCCCGGGCAAGGCCTTCTTCACATACATGGGGTGTTAACACTAGCTGAAATCCAGGATCTGTACGTGGAAACTCCCGCTACGGGTCTATCGGAGCCTATTTCATGGTAAAGTGGGCCCAACCATTGCTTTCCATGTATATATGTCATAAACAAACCAAAATAAAGCAAAAGATCCATCGGTGAGGCCTCATACGGAGAAAGCTATAGGGGGTAGATCTCCGAACCCCCCGGGTCTAGGGTTTCGCCGGATAAATACCACCGGAGCGTCGTCCACCCTAGAAAACTTGCATGCATGTGTCCCTAACATATGTGTATAGGTGTGACCCAAGGTTGGTACATGCAATATATATAGGTCCCGGGCAAGGCCTTCTTCACATACATGGGGTGTTAACACTAGCTGAAATCCAGGATCTGTACGTGGAAACTCCCGCTACGGGTCTATCGGAGCCTATTTCATGGTAAAGTGGGCCCAACCATTGCTTTCCATGTATATATGTCCTAAACAAACCAAAATAAAGCAAAAGATCCATCGGTGAGGCCTCATACAGAGAAAGCTATAGGGGGTAGATCTCCGAACCCCCCCGGTCTAGGGTTTCGCCGGATAAGTACCACCGGAGCATCGTCCACCATAGAAAACTTGCATGCATGTGTCCCTAACATATGTGTATAGGTGTGACCCAAGGTTGGTACATGCAATATATATAGGTCTCGGGCAAGGCCTTCTTCACATACATGGGGTGTTAACACTAGCTAAAATCCAGGATCTGTACGTGGAAACTCCCGCTACGGGTCTATCGGAGCCTATTTCATGGTAAAGTGGGCCCAACCATTGCTTTCCATGTATATATGTCCTAAACAAACCAAAATAAAGCAAAGATCCATCGGTGAGGCCTCATACGGAGAAAGCTATAGGGGGTAGATCTCCGAACCCCCCCGTTCTAGTGTTTCGACGGATAAGTACCACCGGAGCATCGTCCACCCTAGAAAACTTGCATGCATGTGTCCCTAACATATGTGTATAGGTGTGACCCAAGGTTGGTACATGCAATATATATAGGTCCCGGGCAAGGCCTTCTTCACATACATGGGGTGTTAACACTAGCTGAAATCCAGGATCTGTACGTGGAAACTCCCGCTACGGGTCTATCGGAGCCTATTTCATGGTAAAGTGGGCCCAACCATTGCTTTCCATGTATATATGTCATAAACAAACCAAAATAAAGCAAAAGATCCATCGGTGAGGCCTCATACGGAGAAAGCTATAGGGGGTAGATCTCCGAACCCCCCGGGTCTAGGGTTTCGCCGGATAAATACCACCGGAGCGTCGTCCACCCTAGAAAACTTGCATGCATGTGTCCCTAACATATGTGTATAGGTGTGACCCAAGGTTGGTACATGCAATATATATAGGTCCCGGGCAAGGCCTTCTTCACATACATGGGGTGTTAACACTAGCTGAAATCCAGGATCTGTACGTGGAAACTCCCGCTACGGGTCTATCGGAGCCTATTTCATGGTAAAGTGGGCCCAACCATTGCTTTCCATGTATATATGTCCTAAACAAACCAAAATAAAGCAAAAGATCCATCGGTGAGGCCTCATACGGAGAAAGCTATAGGGGGTAGATCTCCGAACCCCCCCGGTCTAGGGTTTCGCCGGATAAGTACCACCGGAGCGTCGTCCACCCTAGAAAACTTGCATGCATGTGTCCCTAACATATGTGTATAGGTGTGACCCAAGGTTGGTACATGCAATATATATAGGTCCCGGGCAAGGCCTTCTTCACATACATGGGGTGTTAACACTAGCTGAAATCCAGGATCTGTACGTGGAAACTCCCGCTACGGGTCTATCGGAGCCTATTTCATGGTAAAGTGGGCCCAACCATTGCTTTCCATGTATATATGTCATAAACAAACCAAAATAAAGCAAAAGATCCATCGGTGAGGCCTCATACGGAGAAAGCTATAGGGGGTAGATCTCCGAACCCCCCCCCGGTCTAGGGTTTCGCCGGATAAATACCACCGGAGCGTCGTCCACCCTAGAAAAGTTGCATGCATGTGTCCCTAACATATGTGTATAGGTGTGACCCAAGGTTGGTACATGCAATATATATAGGTCCCGGGCAAGGCCTTCTTCACATACATGGGGTGTTAACACTAGCTGAAATCCAGGATCCGTACGTGGAAACTCCCGCTACGGGTCTATCGGAGCCTATTTCATGGTAAAGTGGGCCCAACCATTGCTTTCCATGTATATATGTCCTAAACAAACCAAAATAAAGCAAAAGATCCATCGGTGAGGCCTCATACGGAGAAAGCTATAAGGGGTAGATCTCCGAACCCCCCCCCCCCGGTCTAGGGTTTCGCCGGATAAGTACCACCGGAGCGCCGTCCACCCTAGAAAACTTGCATGCATGTGTCCCTAACATATGTGTATAGGTGTGACCCAAGGTTGGTACATGCAATATATATAGGTCCCGGGCAAGGCCTTCTTCACATACATGGAGTGTTAACACTAGCTGAAATCCAGGATCTGTACGTGGAAACTCCCGCTACGGGTCTATCGGAGCCTATTTCATGGTAAAGTGGGCCCAACCATTGCTTTCCATGTATATATGTCCTAAACAAACCAAAATAAAGCAAAAGATCCATCGGTGAGGCCTCATACGGAGAAAGCTATAGGGGGTAGATCTCCGAACCCCCCCGGTCTAGGGTTTCACCGGATAAGTACCACCGGAGCGTCGTCCACACTAGAAAAGTTGCATGCATGTGTCCCTAACATATGTGTATTGGTGTGACCCAAGGTTGGTACATGCAATATATATAGGTCCCGGGCAAGGCCTTCTTCACATACATGGGGTGTTAACACTAGCTGAAATCCAGGATCTGTACGTGGAAACTCCCGCTACGGGTCTATCGGAGCCTATTTCATGGTAAAGTGGGCCCAACCATTGCTTTCCATGTATATATGTCATAAACAAACCAAAATAAAGCAAAAGATCCATCGGTGAGGCCTCATACGGAGAAAGCTATAGGGGGTAGATCTCCGAACCCCTCCCGGTCTAGGGTTTCGCCGGATAAGTACCACCGGAGCATCGTCCACCCTAGAAAACTTGCATGCATGTGTCCCTAACATATGTGTATAGGTGTGACCCAAGGTTGGTACATGCAATATATATAGGTCCCGGGCAAGGCCTTCTTCACATACATGGGGTGTTAACACTAGCTGAAATCCAGGATCTGTACGTGGAAACTCCCGCTACGGGTCTATCGGAGCCTATTTCATGGTAAAGTGGGCCCAACCATTGCTTTCCATGTATATATGTCATAAACAAACCAAAATAAAGCAAAAGATCCATCGGTGAGGCCTCATACGGAGAAAGCTATAGGGGGTAGATCTCCGAACCCCCCCGGTCTAGGGTTTCACCGGATAAGTACCACCGGAGCGTCGTCCACCCTAGAAAAGTTGCATGCATGTGTCCCTAACATATGTGTATAGGTGTGACCCAAGGTTGGTACATGCAATATATATAGGTCCCGGGCAAGGCCTTCTTCACATACATGGGGTGTTAACACTAGCTAAAATCCAGGATCTGTACGTGGAAACTCCCGCTACGGGTCTATCGGAGCCTATTTCATGGTAAAGTGGGCCCAACCATTGCTGGTGGGTGCATGTGTGTTGGTGGGTTGATGGGATTCAATAGCTATAGCTTCCCAGCCGCTCTCACGTGCCTCCCACGTACATATCGCTCCCGACTCATGACTTAGAGGTGTAAACTCCCACGTCGGTTTCACCGAGGGGAACCTTGTCATAGGAATGGCCAAACCTATGCTTACCATGTTCATATGTCCTAACTAAAGCTAAAGGAACACACTACCAGACCTTAGTGCCGCCCTCCGGAGAAATCTAGGGGGGTAGACCGCGCGGGTGCTGCTGGCTAGGGTTTCGCCCCAGATCGGGCTTCGGGGGCCCGCATGCAACCCAGAGCATGCATGCGGACCTAACATGTGTGTGCATGTGTGTTGGTGGGTTGATGGGATTCAATAGCTATAGCTTCCCAGCCGTTCTCACGTGCCTCCCACGTACATATCGCTCCCGACTCATGACTTAGAGGTGTAAACTCCCACGTCGGTTCCACCGAGGGGAACCTTGTCCTAGGAATGGCTAAACCTATGCTTACCATGTCTATATGTCCTAACCAAAGCTAAAGAAACACACTACCCCACCTTAGTGCCGCCCTCCGGAGAAATCTAGGGGGGTAGACCGCGCGGGTGCTGCTGGCTAGGGTTTCGCCCCAGAACGGGCTTCGGGGGCTCGCATGCAACCCAGAGCATGCATGCGGACCTAACATGTGTGTGCATGTGTGTTGGTGGGTTGATGGGATTCAATAGCTATAGCTCCCCAGCCGCTCTCACGTGCCTCCTACCTACATATCGCTCCCGACTCATGACTTAGAGGTGTATACTCCCACGTCGGTTCCACCGAGGGGAACCTTGTCCTAGGAATGGCTAAACCTATGCTTACCATGTCTATATGTCCTAACCAAAGCTAAAGGAACACACTACCACACCTTAGTGCCGCCCTCCGGAGAAATATAGGAGGGTAGACCGCGCGGGTGCTGCTGGCTAGGGTTTCGCCCCAGAACGGGCTTCGGGGGCCCAGAAAACAAAAATGCCAAAAAAATATAATTATACTATAATAATACAAAAATAATCAGTTAAAAATATGCATATTAATAAACGATTTTTGAAAAAAAAATCAGATGCTGAGCCGACGGCATGCCGTCGGCTCAGGCCCTGCATGATAACGCCGTTGAGCGGGCCCGAACGGCTGGCTCACGGCGGGTTGCTGAACCGACGGCCGGCCTGTGCCGACGGCATGCCGTCGGGTCTGGGCCCGTTTGTCAGGCGACCGTGGTGACGGGCTACGCCGACGGCCCCGATATTTAGCCGTCGGCGTAGCATCTGGCCGTCGGCACAAAGCCTCGTTCCTGTAGTGTCTGTTGTGGACATTACAATAGTTTAACCATAAAGTTGAGAGCATGGGCATAATCTATTCATACGCCGCGTGCAAATCTTCATAAAGCTAAAAGCCTCAAAAGTAGAACATACTATTTGTTTAGTACAGTATCATTATGCACCCATTAACCAGATGGGAATTGTATAAGACAAGACAGAAGTCTGTGCAAAGTAGTTCATACCAGCGATCGAGTTGAAACTTTTAATCGAGAATGATTGCCTGTATGTCATCAGATCGATATGCGTGCATATGTAAATGCAACTAGCAGGATCCTTCCACATATCACACCCAGATTAATGTCCTGCTTGATGACCGAGTGTCGGTTCCACTGTTACATACATACGGCACAAAGTAACGGGAATATTGTTGCATATACGTCAAGGCTCCGGTCCAAGCAACCGAGAGTAGAAGCAGCCAGAGTAAAAGGACACGCGTTCACATTAAGCCCCATGAGCTTCACTCTACAATATTCATAAGATATAAGGTTTTAGAACTGAAGTTAGAAGGTGTTTCATATGGTAAATTTGTCGCATTGAACTATTTTACTTATTATAATTGGAACAAATAATAAAAAGCAGAAGATTTTTTTTCCTTTACATAAGGAGAAAATCATCTACATTTTTTATTCCTTTACATAAGGGATGGTAATTAATAATTTAATATATTCCCTCTATTGATAAAAACACATAAGGGATGGTATTTGAAAATTAAAAGAATGCTACTCCCTCCGTTCATAATTACTTTGCAACCTAGGTTTCGTCAAAGTTAAACTTTGTAAAGTTTAAACAAATGTTTTGAAAAAATTGAAACATTTCCAATGTAAATCCTATGGTAATAGAATCTTCATAAAGTATAATTTCCTATTGTATGCCTTTGGTATTATGGATGTTGATATTTTTAGTCAAACTTTGCAAAATTGACATTGACTTAACCCAGAACATAAAGCGAATAAAAATAGCAGAGGGGTACTTTATCCATTGTACTTAACGTATTCACTTAGCAACACTATTTCTCACTAAAAATATAATTAATATAATGAGTCAGAGTCAATGTTTTCAAGTTTGAAAAGTATATATACATGTATAAACATGAAGATGTACAGTACCAAATTTAAGTCGTGTTGGGTTTTTATTAAATTAAGACGCCATCTATTAAGTTACGTAGGGATATTTGCTAAGGATGAGAATAAAACAAAATGCATTGCATGACTCAAATAGAAGACTTCTCTACCAGTTTACATGCCCTTTAATTAGTGTGTCTATCACGACCTTATCCTTTGTTCGCTAGTTTAGAGGGCGTCGACCTGTTGGCAAGTGCTGCGGGAACGCACGCTGCCCACCCGGGTTCGAATCCTAGGATTGACGGGTGCTCACGGTTGTTTCTTCTATAAACCAAAGCCGGCCAGGGCTAGTCCTGGCGGGTCTCTTTTTTTTTTTTGTTCGCTAGTACGAAATGCTTCTAAGTAATTGCACTTCTGCTTAGATAGGATATAACACGCGATGTGGTTAGTTTCCGCTAGATTTGTAATCACCAGTATATATAACATTAACTATTCCACATCAATTATTTATCTATGTAGTAGTTGTACATTGAATATATTTTTTATTAAGTAATATTTAAGAACTGTAAGTAATGTGGATATAATCTAAAACCACATAAAAATAAGCTAGTTCAAAATACGTAATGTGGATTTAAGAACTTTAAGTACTTGTTCCTATTGTTTTGATAGATTTTACTTTATTTTTCAAGCCTTCTCTATTTTAATTATGTATTTGCATTGCATATATGCATTGCTTTACATTATTATCTTCTCATTTATGTGAAATGTTAATAATAGTGTGGGAACTTTGAGATGTTAATTGGCATCGGGTACAAATTTAAATTGTATAAAATCTTGAAGCAAGGTTACATTCTTTAAAACTTATTTGCATTAGTTATGAATCCATTGAGTCATGTAATTGTAAAACGTTGCTACTTTGAGGTGCAAGACAAGAAGCTTCAGATCTAAGAGGCAAATGTTGAATCCAACAAGATCAAAGTGGAAGCGGAGGCGGCACAAATGGGTGGTTACAAATATGGCAGAATGCAAAGATCTTAAAAACCGACATGACAAATATGAACCTGACAATGAAGGCTTGGTTTGAGAAAACTCGAAAGCGCACCTTGAATGAAATGGGGTTGAAGATTTATTTCTATGCATATGAGATGTAGGGCGTGTTTGGTAGCCCGGTCTACCTCAGAATTTCTCATCCCAACCGAGAATTGAGAGCGAACTGGCTGTTTGTTAGCCTGGGTCTATCGAGCGAGCTATGCCCACCTCGCCCCGAAAAGGCGTCTCAGCCAGGCTGAGTAGAGAAGCTCAAATCGAGCTTCTCTACTCAACCCGGCTGGGTTCGCCCTGCAAGGCCGCCCGCCGCATGCCCCCCCCCCCCCCAGACCCCCGCCCCCGCTCTCTCTTCCTCTCCATTTCTTCTCTCCCATTTTCTGTGCTCCTCCCTCCTCCCGATAGCACCGGACGCCGCCCACCGATGACGACTGCTGTAGATGCCGCAGACCAGCGCTGCAGACGCCGCTGACCACCGCCGCAGACCCCTCCGCCCACCACCGCAGACGTGCCGCCAAGAGACGCCTCGACAGGATCTGGCGGTGCGATTTCCCGCAGGTCCTTGAGGACCGGATCTCCCGCAGGTGCTTGAGGATGGGGATCTCCCGTAGATGCTTGAGGAGGCGACGGGATCTCTCGCAGGTGGTTGAGGAGCGGCAGAGGCGCGTCCTCCTGGCGGCGGTCGGCGGCGGCACTACACCTGTTGTCAGGGGTGGTTGAGGAGCGGCAGAGAAGCTCTACTTCCTGGCGGTCGGTGGCAGCGCTACACCTCCTGGCGTGAGGCAGCGGTTCAGTGCGTGTGGCGGAGGATTCCCTCGCCGGCGGCCGCGCCTCTTCTCGCCGGCGGCCGCGCCGGAGCCCGACCAGGAGGTTCTAGGGACCCGATTGCTTTTCTAGGGACCTGATTGCTTACAGTTTTATATTTAGGGGCCCAATTGCTTTTTATCTTTGTCTGGCATGGCTCAAGTCAGGCAAGCTACCAAACAAAGTATCAGCTGTATCTTCTTTGAACACATGCGGGCTAACAAACACACCCTAAAATCTCAATCCAGCTTATATGAGGTGGGATATCTCAAGTGGAAGAGTGAATTCGAAGTGAGACAGGCTACCAAACACACCTGTAATGTGATGGTTGTACCTGGTTGCAATTTGGTGGCCGGACTTGGTGGCTGACAATGATTTTGATGGCTAAAATTTTAATTTCATTGTTATATATTTATGTGTTGCGTGCGCGCCAATTTTTATGTGCTAAAAAGTAGTTAAAATATCACTAGCTACAAATAGCAGTTATTAGGGAATTCGAAAAAATGAAAAAAAAATGAGCCAAAATCAATAGGGTCGGCGAGTTGGGGGCGCCGCCAGGCAACCAGACCAAAGTGCCCCTCCGTTTGGCGGGTGTTGGATACATTATGGAGGCAGCCTGTAGAGATCTCTAATTAGCTCAAGAAAGAAAGACAAAAAATGCCTTTAGTGATTCAGCATATGCATGCAAGTTACCAGACTGAAAAGGGAGAGGCGGTCAGAGAAGGTGATGTTAGGCCTTTCACAATGCATAGTTTCTTAGCACGTTTTTATAGGAATAATTAAAATTTAATATACAACTTCTCTAATGCATTGTCTTTTAAAGGGTTATCTCTTAATTAATGATTTTGATCTTATGCATGCATATGATTGGGTTAGAAATAATTTTTGCCTATGAACTTATGCAAGTGTTGTATCTTAGCTACTACTCCCTCTGTCCTAGTTCTTAAGGCTTACACGTATATCTAGGTTGTCATTTTGACCAACATAATACAACTTATATACTATAAAATATATATCACTAAAAAGTTCAAACATTGTACTTTCTAATGGTATAATTTTTATCTTATAAAATTTAGATTATATTTGTCAAAATGACGACTTAGGTATACGTGTAAGCCTTATAAACTGGGACAGAGGGAGTACAACACCACTCTCTTTCATCATTTAATATAGTGCCACATAAGCAAAATATCTAGGATACCGCACTAAGAAACCCCCATTGTGGAAAGCCTTAGTGGATTGGTTGAGCATGGTACAACAGTGGCTTGAAATCGTGGGGACGTAATTAACCTGGCCTTGTAAATTCGGCGAGATGAAAGAAAAAATGTTTACTAATTTATCTTCATAATCATTCGTCACGATTTCAATCGGCCGTTTCAACCTGCCAGCTCCTTCATTTGGCGCGGCCCTCAAAATGAACATCGTTAAAAAGCATGTTTACGAATTTATCTTCATTCCCCCGCAAAAAAAAAGAATTTATCTTCATTATCACGATTTCAATCGGTATCTTTGATCGCACCTTCATTTTGTCCTTCCAACATAAACATTGTTAATAGTTGAGTACTCTTAATACTTAATAGTTTATACTCTCTAACTATGGCTAGCCGATGCAAGTGCAACTGAGGAGGCAACAAGAGTCAACTCAGCAGATGAACTAAAGAAATTTCCTAATATCTTTATAGGCCAAATTAAGGCCCTGCACGCCTTGGTTCGTCTGCGCGCAGTATGAAATGATCGAGCCGCGTGTGCTCGCTGCCTGCATCAGCTCGGAGCGGTTGCCTCGTCGGCCCCTCAGGTCCGGCCGAGCGGCATGAGCTTGGTGGCGCTTCAGATCGAACAGCGAGAGGAATACCAACGATGAGCCAGTCCCGTCCCTAAATCTGAGACAAGCTCTGCAAGTCACCAGCCTGCATGAACAGTCTGACCCAGAAGTCCATCTCGTCGTTGCTCGACGACGGCGAAGCACTGTCCGCACCGAATGGGTCGCCGGCTTCCATGGAGCTGTCCACCGTCATCGCAAGCGTCTCCGACCAGAAGGTGTCCTCGAGCTGGAACTCCTCGGCCGAGGTGAAGCTGCCCGTGTTCTCCAGCGACGTGGCCATCGATGAGTCGTCTGTGGCGGCGGAGGACGTCGAGAGGGACTGCTCCGGTGACGAAACCGGCTCTGAGGTCGGGCCCTCGGATGCAGTCGCCACGGCAACAGGCTTCTTGGCTTTGCGCTTAGGCGCACCGGTTTTGCCTTGCGGCTTGCCGGACGACTCGACTCGCTTCTTGAGGTGGGTGTGCCAGACATTCTTGATCTCGTTGTCCGTCCTCCCCGGCAGCCTCGCCGCGATCGTCGACCATCTGTTGCCCAGCATGGTGTGGAGCTGGATGATGGCGTCCTCCTCCTCGGTGGTGAAGTTGCCGCGTTTGATGTCTGGGCGCAGGTAGTTGATCCACCGGAGGCGGCAGCTCTTGCCGCAGCGGAGGAGCCCGGCCTGCTTCGGCAGCGCCCGCCAGTTGCTGTGCCCGTGTCGCTCGATGTGAGCGACCAGGGTCATGTCCTCCTCCGCCGTCCACGGGCCCCTCTTCAGCCCCATCTTCTCGCAGCACGGAGCCCTACCCATTGCTAGTGCTAGCAGGCTCACTCTCTCTTCACTTGTGGTTGTGGGAGCTGTGTCTGAGGATGGTGCCTTGGTGGTGTTGACGGTTGTGCGAGGGAGTTGGATGCTCGGAGTCGGAGGGGACGAGAGGGCGTTTGGCTGATGATCGATGTGTAGATTGCGAGGCTTTGGGCTATTTATAAACGCTGGGGGAGCGACGAGCCGACGACAGCAAAACGTGGTCAATTAGGGAAGTTGCGGAGCAGGTGTGGGCTGGCACCATATGCATCGGGCGGGGGACAAAACGAGGGAGAAGATAATAGTAGTAGCGCTCTGTGCAACTTGTTCATTTTTTATGGATTGGAGATGGAGTCCATGTACTTTGCTTGTTCCGTTATACTGTATATTGCTAGTAGACCTGTGTTTCTACTTTAATTAGCAGGGTCAATCATGAGCATGTGCACTCCAACGTCGGTTTTTTTGGATTGCATTGTTGTATCAGAGAAGATTAGTCATGGCCTGTTGGCATATGTGCATTCCCTGGTAGCTTCATTTGTCTCAAGACCTGGCATGCATACTATAATCTGAACAGCAGGGGCTTCTTCAAGATCTTTATTCATTTTCAAGTTATACAGTTTACAGTGTTAGATTGCTTAGCACATAGTAACTGTGTAAGTTGAAAACTCTGATTATTACTCAATGAGTATGCCCCACATCGGTAAACTATAGAAATCGGAAGACCGTTTCTTGACGTTTATCCTTTCCGGGCCGACTACCTAATTTAGGAATGGCAAGTTGAATCAGTGACATAAGCGACCATTTCAGCGGACCTAATTAATGGTCACTTTCACATTGCCGGAAGTCCCTCAAGCGATCGTTCTGGATTTGCTTCCTGTATAGGAAGGCGGAAAGGCAACATTATAGTTTCTTTCTTTCGCTCTCCTTGGGACGAGCCGTATGGTCCGTATCGGAGCAAGATAAAGCAAAGTGCACGACGGATCTTCGTTAATTCTACCCGCCTATCTTTCTGAATGGGTTCAGTCGTCAGTGTGCTTCCAAGTTCAAACTACTTTTTAGCATTTGGGACTTTGTATGATCATCAGGTGGGAAATTTTTGACGAGGCTGATTCAATCAAGTGGAGTTTCTGAGCTGATTTGGTCACCGGCGAGTCGTAGAACCGGTGCAATTAATTTGCTTGCGATGGACACGCGGTTCGATACATCATCAGCAAACACTTCTCTTAGAAAAACTCTAAACCATGATCAATTCAACAAGGATAGACACAGCTTTGAGACGCCTTAACTGATTGATCATGAGAATATTACTATGTTACAAACTTCTTACCTTATCTCAGAGACACTTTCAGTGTTACTTACGCTATTAATTGTGACGCAAAACGTATGAACTGGTACACACATCTGCAAGATTAATTTTCTAACTAAGCCTACACTATCAATGATCAGAAAAGATATACAAGATTAACTACATGGTAGTCTGGCTGTTAATGAACTGGTGGGCACATACCAGCTTTGTCCTAGTCTCTTGTACAATAAGTGTTGCTTAATCCACTTGCATTGTAGCTAAGTTCAGGCTCAAACAAATATATTTACACATCAAGGTTGAAAAATTATTGGAAGTTGGACAGTTTATCAGGCTGATTCAGTGGCCATACAGGATGTTACTTAGTTTTCATTCCGCGGACAATGGACATATACTACTTCAGTTTTAAAAAATAACTCGAGGCATTTATTCATTTCGTCCTTATTTGCATAGGCCTTGAGGCATTGTCTTTCTTTTTCAGGGAAAATATCCTTATTTTCTTCAAAAATGAGGAGGAGGCAAGGAGAGCTAGGTTCAGTTTGTGCAGTGGTCAACTTAATAATAAAGACAAGCGTCAACTTGCACCACCTTAATTCACTATCTGTCATCATCTGCTGAATAAGGGATGAGGAAAAAATATAGAAAATGGGATGCGGAAAAGTAAATAAAGAAGCCATCAAGATCTGGACAGTTGAAAATGACACCGCCGCGCGCCGCAACGGAGACCTGCTCAACGTAGCCTCAACCAAGTCATCGACTGAAGGAGGAAAGCTAGACGGATTCTGTGCACTATCGTGAGATCGAGTCCAGAACAAAGTTCGCGTCCGAATCATGCATGCATCAGACAGGCAATATCATGGAGAAAACGATCGGTCGGTGTATGCTGGGGAATCGAGCTGCAAGACCAAGTTCGAATTGGAGTTCCCTCGGCAGGATGGTTCGGTTTGAGATGCTGCGCGACAAATTCAGCTTGATACAGTGAGATGGACTGGATATAACTTTTTCGGGTCAATAGCGGGACATGGTCGAAGATTTTTCTTCTACCGTAGCTTCAATCTACAACACCTCTTAGAGAATGGCGATCCAGCCTCGTAATGAATAAGAAAAATATGAGCACCCTGAGGTTTTTTTAATGGGCACAGTTTGTACAGGAGAGTTGTACATAAAAAAGCAAGAATTACATGAAACTGTCTATCCAACTAGAGAAATAGCTGTAAGCTTTCCTAGTTGCTCTCGATTTTATCCATTTCAAATCTTCTTTGAGGAAGGCTCTTGCAGTAATGAGACTTGGAGTTTTTCCTTGGAAGATGAAAGCATTTCTAGTCTTCCAGATTGCCCATGTTGGATGAAATTCTCTCGGCCGCATAACTCATGTTCTAAAAAAAACGCTCTCCTCGCGTCGCCCCCTCCAGGCGACTGAGGGGGGCAAAACCCTAGCCGCGCGCCGCCGCGCCCCTCCCCCTTCCTCACCTACCTCGTCGCCCCCAGAGGCATCCCTGGGCTAAGCCCCCGACGCCGGTGAAGGGGGCGGCGGGGATATGAGCTCTTGGCCCCCTCCCGCGGCGAATCGATGGAGGAACCCGCGCCAGGATCGCTGCGACCGGGGCCGTGGCTGGACGAACCTCCCCCCTCTGATGGCTGGCCTCTGGCTCAGCCTAGGGGGACGGCCTTGTTCTGCTGCTCCCATGGTGGGAGCTCGGGAACCGAGGGCGGCGACCCGATCTTGTGAGGGTGTTGTTGGTCCTGGCGGTGGGAGACGCCCACCGGTGCTGCTGGCCGTCCTCCTTGGCCGTGTGGGCGGCGAGGGGACGGTGGCCAGTGGTCCAAGTTTTGAAGATGGAGGATGCGCTCTTGGCAGCCCCCATCCCCCTGGTTCGTCTCTCTGGATCTCGAACCTTGCTGGGATGGAGGGGCTTGGGCTATGTCCGGGAGAAATCCCTGGCCGTGGGGCCACGGCGCCGACGACATCTTGGACGTTGTCTTCCTCCTTGGAGGCGACGCTGAGGTACATCCCCTCCCCATCCTTCCCCTGTGCCCGGGTGAAAGCCCCAAATCTTTGGATTAGGCGGCGGCGGCGCTGTGGCGTCGCTCCCTGCGGAAGGTGTCGTCTTGGGTCCATGGGAAGGAGGCGTGTTGCATTCGCTCTGTCTTCGGTGGTGACCTTGGCCGTTAGCTTGCGGCTGGTCAGGTGAATGGTGTTGGAGGCAACGGCGCTCGAAGGTGGTGCTTGTTCTTCTTCTTCCTTGATGACTTGGCCATGTTGCTACTCCGTGCTCTAGGGTGAGCTATTCTGCCCTTGATGGTTGCGAGAAGGCAGGGGTCTTCTTCGGAGGCAGAGGCGGATGTCACTTTGGTGTTGTCGAGCTGAACTTGATGAAGATGTGTTTCACCGGTAGCGGGTCTAGCTTCTCGGTGTTCTTTCCTCTCTTCCGCTCTACCTGTCGGTCATTGGCCTCGAAGCCCAAGCTGTGTTTCTTGTTCTTTCTTTGTTTGCTTGTTGTTCGATGCATGTAAACTGATCCTTCAGCATTTTGTACTTGCCGTTTCGGCATTATTAAGTTAATGCAGGGCTTCGGCCTCCCCTTTTAAAAAAAGATTGCCCATGCTGTCAAATGATAATCTCCATGAAAAAAGGATGTTGGATCATATGCTTGAGTTTATCAATGCAGTAAAGGTGCGAGCTCGTAGCACCCCGAGCTTCCTAACCATCCTCACTCTTCTATCGGTTCACACCAAGCAAGGTATGCTGGCTGTCTAAGACATGTACGGATGTACTCATTGCTTAATAGGGAAATAATATAAGTTCCTCCTTTGTTTAGAGGATTTTGAAAATGCGCTAATAGGAAGTTGTGGGCATTGGATGTCGTCGCAATTTTATCCCAAGAACGGATAATATATGTTGTCTGGTTGCACCACAGAAAAAACGCGGGAAATTTCATATGTTTCATGCTACAGTTGTCACTAAAAAAACATAAAATTTCCATGAGGTTGGACTTAAGATAAATTTTACTATCAAATTACATGCAAAATAGGTTATAGGAAACATCCTTTTCTAATCCTTCAAACTGTACAACATCTACAGGGAAAATACTAAAAAATGGAATCCTACAAAATTTCTATCAAAATTCTTTACACCAAGGTCCTCATTGGCTTGTAGAATTTCAATAACAAGCGAATATGATGTCATCATATGTTTTAATTTGCAAGGACCCAAAATACTACATTGACAAATATAGTCTAATCTCCCGGGAGACCTCCATCCTTTCCACCCCGCACATCTTGATGGTGTTTCCGTGTTTCCATCGGAAAGTGGTATCCACACATGCAGCTGAGAAGTCACCGATCTCTTCCTAGGATTGTCGGTAACGTCGATCTATAATGATCCCCTCCCTAGAGAAGATGAAAAAGTTGGGTCAATCACATTTAAATGTCTTCCCTGAGTGAAGGACACAGCCGACTCCATATATCTCCATATAGGAACAAGCAAACATGTCCACCCGATCATGCCTTTAGGTCTAATGGCTCACGCACCATCGAAGCCAAACGAGACCCTATTGAGCACCCCCACCACCGTCAAATGGGACGAAGCAAAGAATAACGAAGACCTACCTATACACACGATCTTGTCACTGGATCCAACAACGCACATACCTCTCAGGTTGAAAAATAAGCTAGAGGGAGCAAAACCACCAAAGGGACAAAGTAACGAACATCTGAAGGCCTACCTTATTTCCCAAGACGGGGTTATCTACAACTCCCACCTGTAGATTGATGCATGTAAAATGCATCAATGATCTTTGTAATTTATTAAATAATATTCTTCTAAACTACATATAAAAGAACAAACTTGGCAGGAACATTTAATCTGAACCATTTATCGTGTAAATTCAACAGTTCAGATCGCTCCAATGATAAACAGCTCAACACACGGCTCCTGACATCTCAATCTACCGGTACCTCTGTCTTCTCTCCTAGCGAGCGCACAACAACGCTAGGGTATCCCTGCCAGCCACCGCCATCCAAGTATTTTTTATGTAATCTGGCCCTTCTATACGACTAATGTCAAGTCTGACCCTGCTAGAGAACTATTGCCAAATCTGCCCCCTCCACTTCGGCGCCCAGAGCATTGGAGCCAAAGCATGCCGTTTCGGCGCCGGCCACATTGGCGCCGACTATAAGTGCAACTAGCTACTAGGTGTTTAAAGTAAAAGTATTGAGAGAGAATAAAGTGATTTTATTGATAGATATCTGGGTATATATACCCTCTGAACAGTTGCCTTTGAGGCGGTTTACAAGTGAGGCGACTCCTCGGATGTAAGGCGGTTGGACAAAAATTATAACTGCCTAGTTAGCTTAAGTCTAAAGCTAATATTTCCTAACACTCCCCCTTGGACAATGCCGTTTCTTAAAAATGTCTTGTATAATCTTTAGGAATCTTCATACTTAGTCTTGAGAGTGTTCTTGCATAAATATGAGGATGCCCTTGTAATCAATACTGTTCTTTGTAAATCTATCATCTTGAAAATCTTCATATTTATAATATCTCCCCCAAAAACCCTGTGGGAAAAATATGAGGAGAGTTGTATTTTATATGTTGCTAAAACTCCTTTAAACCCAGTGGGGAAAATAAGGAGAAAATGATACAACATATAATGATTGTTATCTCCTTAATAACTCATATGAGAAAAACCTTGAAAAGGAAAAATCTCATTAATGAGTTTAGAGAATAACACATATGTCTCGAGTACTTCCTTCTAAAAACCCCGATAGGGAAAATATGAGGTATATGACATATATCTTATGTAAATACTGCAAAGAGTGCAATATGATGTGCCACTGAAAACTCCTTTAAAACACAATGGGAAAAATATAAGGAGAAAGCAATATGGCATATCTAAACACTTGTATTTATATTATCTCATTAAAAACCTCTATGAGAAATCATTAGGAAAAACTCTTCAAGGGAAAAAGAGTACAATATATATGATCTGAAGATCATCAAAAGGTTATAATTAGGGAGTTTACTCCCCCTGAATTGTGCAAATCTCAAAGTTGTCTTATACCAATTCCACGACATAGTTATGGAAACCAAAATATGGTAATTAAAGACATTGTGAATAAATCGGTTAGATTTTCACAAGATATATTTGCAAAAACAATATGCCTACTTTGGGAATTACTATTTTACTAGCAATTTTCTTTGCAATATTGTTCTCTATATAACCCACATGCATTTGATTAATACAAGTGTGTATTATCTTGATAGATATGGTAGGTGATTCTGTTGAATTCTAACCACATCATTTTGAATGTGGTTAATCATTCTGTGAAGCCATATAAATCTTATGATGCTTCAAAGTATAATAGTTATTCCAAAATGATTAATGAGGGTAGACTATAGAGTCTATTATGAAGATATCCTTGAGAAGGATCTTCTAGTGAGTTCAGTCCATGATATGGCATTTATTGGGATCAGTTGATTATAGCCAATATATGTATATCACATGATGGTCAAACCTTGATGTTCCTGAAGGAATTAATCAAGATTTTTAGTGCCTTGAAGATACCAAAGGATATTACTTCACCCAATGTTTGGTTGGATTTTGCACTTTAGCAAACTGACAACAAAAATATTGTCACATATGATGTAGTTTGTGAGGTATGGAACTACAGGTCCCAATACCACTTCATCATTGATACCATTGATGCAGGATTTGTACCTTGATAGGGATAGCATGACCATATGTGTTGATATGGTTTATGCATATTTACTTTCTACCACATTTTATGGATACATTAAGACTGAAATATATGTATTCCCAAGGGGATATACTCAAGTTGTGAACCTGATTGGTATTTGGTTTAATCCAAATTTCCGTCATAAGATGATTGTAAGCACCTTTCATGTATATAATTTGATGATAAAGTCATCTACATGTACAAAGGTCATGTATAATCCAATTAGGGATTTTGTTTATGAATACATGTAAGAAATCATCATTATTTGAGTAATCCTTTTGAAGAAGGAATTTCTCTTGGTTGGTTGTACCATATAATTTTTCCGACCATCTCTTCAAGTCGTAGACTGACTATTGAAGATTTACACAAATATATGTTGCGATTTTCTTTTGGATATAATCCCTGATGGGACTTAATATAGATATCCAAAAATGAGTGATCCATATATGTATGGATCCATCAACTGCATGAATAGTTTATTTATAACTGCCAATAATAGTAATATCGAAACTTAATCCACATATACCAAGAGGGTATGTTGCATCACAATTAATGTCGGGTCTCTGCGTGAACCCTTGTGCTACAAGCCTCGCTTTTTCACCACCTCATTGTTTTCGTTATTAACGAAAAATTATGGGTCTTCTAGAGGAAAGATCCTTATGAGGAGTAGGTATTACTAAGGTAGATACCTCTCTTTTATTAAGCGAGTGCTATTCTTATTCAATTGCTTCCTTCTAGTTGAACCAATATACGAGTGCATGAGGCACTATGCCATGGACTTTGGTTCAGGGCCCTAAAGGTTTTAGCAATTTTAAGAATAAATATATGTCGACAAATGTAGGCTTTATGTTATATGATTCGGTTGAATCAATGGATTTGTGGAAATATCATTTACGTCATTTAACTCCTCATGATTTCCCATAACAATGGAGTTAACGTGTTTCGATGTCCAACACTTACAATTGTGTGCACATTTGTGTTGGTTTGGATGATGAGCATCCATTTTGTCTTATTCAACTTGAGATTGAATTACATTTACAGTTTGAGGATATCATTTCCTCTATGTCCGCGGAAGCATGTGAGAATTCAAATCTCATGTGACAAGGTTTCTCCCCCTTTTTCTCTCATGTGGGGAAAGAGTGATTGAATTAGATACCTCCACTCTTCTTGCATATGGATTGTATGAATAATATGATGTAGTGACATCTTTATTCTCAGTAAATGTATTTGGCAGATTTGCAATGTGTTGCAAATTTATGATTGAACTTCATGTTCAATTTTTTTTCAAGTACGTGAATATAAGAACTGAATGTATATGACATTTCTAATTTATTTATTGGCATTCTTTATGGTACTATCTCCCCCTAATGCCAAAAATATCCTCATTGCAAATGCAATCAACGCACGGGCTATCAATAACTCCCTTGTTAGGGTCAACTATTTGACGGATAAATAATTATACTTAGTTATTTCTCACATAGATCCCAGTTTGATGTGAGAGCCCATGTTGCTTGTTGGGGTGGTGATATCGGTATATGACCGAATTATCGCAGATGGAAAATACTTGTTTGATTTCCACATACTTACTGCAAGGGGAAACAGTATGACATGCAGTTATTATGATCTTGATAAGATCTACGCCATGTAAGGACGAATATCTCCAACAAGAGGTTGGTATAATTAAATTTTCTTGATGTGGTCATTTAATTAGTTACTCTTTTGATAAAGAGTTTAGTTGCACCATTTTGGGTCTGTACATGAGGTACTTAGTAAAATCCTAAATGCTCATTAAGATGACATCCTTGGTTTTAATCCATATCTTAGGATAATTTGCTCTAATTTGATAATTGAGCAATTAATTTAATAAGATTATGAGTTTGTGGAGATTAGAGAACCACATAAGGCCATCTATAGGATGCGCCTATGGATACCATGTTCTTATATGACCCATATAATGGTTGAATAGTCCACCGGTATCTTCTTGTGTAGATTCAAGAATTTGAGTGGCTCATTTCTAATTTTAAGGTGAGAGAGCCTTAAAAATAATAATTTTCTCATGGCACATGTGGTGCACATAAAATCTGATGACTTGAGAATTTTACAACTTTTAAGTTTGTGACCAACAAGATTGTTGTAAGCGACTGGCTATCCCGATTGGAGTTGGCAGCGGCGACTGGCTATCCCGATTGGAGTTGGCAGCGGCGAGTGGCTATGGCTGTGACAGACTTTATGCTGCGCCGCATCACCACCAATCAAGGTCTGAGACCGAGCCTATGGTAGAAACGATTCCAGTCTTATTGTTTTTTTTTCGAAATGGGGTAGCCCCAGCCTCTGCATCAAAGTGATGCATATGGCCTTTATTTTATTGAAACGTGTCCAACGACACAAATATCTCAAGTATTACAACTCACGGATCGCACAGGGTGGCCACATGAATAAGCCAACGAAAAATAAAAGCAGTTTGGTAATACATCAAAAGGTAAGCCTAACGCGCAACTGCCAGCCGCACCGGCTGAATAAATCCTAAGCTACCATCTCCAAACGGTTGCACCCAGAATCCATCGCTTCCCGCTGCTCCTCTTGTTGGAGATAGGACCACATACGGATCCAGTGGATAGCCATAGGGATAACCTGCAAAAATGAGTGTTTTTTCGGTTTGTTAAATATAAAGTCATTTTTGGTGTTCCAAATAGCCCATATCACCGCACAAGCACCCACTCTAATCTTACTAAGATCCTCCTTAGGAATACCCTTGAGCCAATTCCCAAAAAGATTTGAAACATTCTTAGGCGGTTCTAATCCAAAGGTCATATGTATAATGCGCCAAATTATCTTCGCAAGAGGACACTCAAAAATAGATGTTGGATGGATTCTTTATCATCACAAAAACAACAAGATTCATTACCATTCCAGTTCCTCTTAATCAAATTGTCTTTAGTTAAAATTACTTTGCGGTGAAGAAACCACATGAAGACCTTTATCTTAAGCGGCACCTTCATTTTCCATATATATTTTTTGAGGTATTTTGTGTCATCATCTAGAATATCTAAGTACATTGACTTGACAGTGAAGATCCCAGATGTTGTCAGACCCCAAACAAAAATGTCTTTCTCGTTGGTTAACTGAACTTGTAAAAGCCGCTGCACTAATTGTAGCCACATAGTCCAACGATGCCCTGTTAAGGAGCGGCGAAAAGAATTGTTTAGAGGGTTCTGATTCAGCACACTGGCTACGGAGACTTGTTTCCTTTCCTTTGCATGGTTGGGCCCAGCTAGCACCTCGTGGGTCCCACTGATGCAAACTTCGGTTTGACGGAACCGTCTAGACCTAAAACCGACTATAAAAGGGACCCTCCCATGCGATCTCGTGGCGTGGCGGCAGAGAAACATGAAATATACAAGACGGATCTCCAGAATGCGAGGATAGGAGGGGAGATGCTGCCGGAGCCACTCCCGGTTGCCTCTTTGACTCCATCGACACTATCTCCTTCGGTGCCATGATGAAGAGGGAGTAGTTCATCCGTAGACTATGGGATAATGGAAGTAACCTTTATCAAACACTCTTTCTTGTGCCTTGATGGTTAGAGTCACATGAGCTGCCTATCATGATTGTGAACATACTTATATTACCCCTATGGTGGATCTTTTGTTTATGAGATGCAAAGATGTTATTATCTCTGATATATGAGTAGATTTATATGTTATTCCGTTCTTGTATGTTTGTTCTGATCGAACTAATATGCTAGGGCTTCTGAGGGGGGGTGTGCATTAGTTGGAGTAATCTGGTAGTGAGATTGGGAAGTGATATTAGTCTTCGAGCTTCTATGATTTCCTCACTAATGAGAATGGTTAACCTTGCATAATACACTCAGTGACAAAAAGGATATCTTGTTAGAAAGGATGCATAGTGTTTTCAGCATCATGTTACTATTCGTAATGCAATGCTGTGTTAGTTTTTAAATTTGGCCTGAGATGGATTCCCTTGTCAACGGTGTATTAGGGAGTTGTGTTATATCAACTCTATGCTATAACGTGATGCCCATATTTATGCTTATCAGTGACATCTTATATATTTGCATGCTCTTAATTTGTCGTTTATGTTTATGAGAGGGTGAGATCAAGTGAGACCATGATCCTCGGTCTTTTTTTAGACATAAGAAAAGTCTTTTGCCACTTTGCATGTTGTTTTACTTTCAGTTCTTATACACAAAAATCACAAAAATATTGGTTACTAAGTTTTTTTGTTTTGTAAACTTGTGAGTTGTGTGTGCATGACAAACACCATAGTTAGTTGAAATTGTGGTTCTTCTGTTGCAGGTTGTTTGAAGAGTGTGGAGAAAGAATCACCTCCCCCCCCCCCCCCCAAGAGTTCGATATGAACCCTCAAGTTACCCTCGTGAGAAAAACTTCTCTTGGTGCATCACTCTGCGCTTGAAGACCCAACGAGTGGCATTTAAAGAATAAAATTGATGTCATCATAGATCCACCCGCACACTCCCACTGGTAGAGGCAGCAGAGGAGGTGGAGATCGACCGGTGGAGTGTAGCATTGAAATCGTAGACCGCCTACGATTTGTGAGATAGAGTTTACGTACTGACTTCAGTTCAGAACATTTTCTCATTTATGTTTAATGCTTTGGTATGCATGAAACGTGATGGCATATTGGCATGACATGTTGAATAATAGAGGAATTAGAAACACACGAAGGTGCAATAGTTGTCGTTTGATTGCATTGCAGGAAACAAAAAAAAATTCTAGAGGATTTGATGTATGCCATAATTGTCGCTGAAACAAAAGAAATTTCCCTTAGGTCAGAACATCTACATATTTCCTTCTGAATTGCATACAAATTATACCATGGGAAAATGTTTTGATCATTTCAAACCAAATATAACCAACAAGCTACGAATTGCTAAGGACTAGAATCCCACAAAATTTCTAGTAATTTTTTTAAACCAACGCGGCCCTAAAGGTGTAAATAAGCTTTCGAGCAAAAGACGATACATATTCTTTCCTTATATTATTGTGGATCAAATTACGATGAGATGTGATCGTCAGATACTAGACAACAATTCTAGCATAAAAAACGGTTCACTGTTATTTTAACGAACAAGATCATGATTTATATATGTAAATAGTGAAATTTGGCACATAATCGACCCTATTTTCACGTTTATGAAAATAGATATAAAATGTACATTAGTTATAGGAAAATAGTGCACTTTTTATGTTTAATATGACCAGATTTGTATTAGTGGTAGGAGAAAAAACGGCTCCGCTTTCTTGGCAAAACCAGATGACAAATATGTAGGTAATCTTAAATTCATCAGGAGTTCACACGTGAAAAGGAATTTTTGCCGCTCAAATCATGTGCTCAGTTAGCTAGACGTGTAAAACCCAGACGTTGAAACAAGGATTTAGGCATATAAATTTTAGTGAATTGTTTCTAGTTGACTGGGCACCGCGTAGAACCTTGTTCGCACGCTCCGCACACATGTGCGCCATACTAGATTGCATGTTGACAAAAGAATATATGCCGCTACTAGCGCAACGGCCAAAAGTGTCAAAGGTCCATCATATGCATGTACGACCAAGCGAGTCAAAACTAGCTGCAAACCATGCCCTCTTGTTAGCAGTTGCGATAAGCAATTGATGCTTCAAACATGCGTTGCTACGGCTGACCGGTGGCATGCTCACACGTGCAGACTGCACATAAATCGTCGATCAATCATCCTTTACTGAAGTTTAGACACTAGCTGCTGGCTATAAGCAAGAATAAATATATAATATTTAAATCCACTTTTTTTATCTTCTATTTTCTTTCCTCTAACTAAGCAAAATATAATATTTAAATCCTTATAGCCACCTGACAAAGCTCTATTGTATTTCTCCACGCCGACACGCTGTCATTTATTTAGGCAAGTTAATTTCATGATTTTTGCTATCACATAAGACCTTGATTATTACTAATATTTTTGGTTACACAACTGACTAAAATACTTCTCTATCCCTACAACACAGTGGCTTAAACTAGACACCACATCAACATACTCCCTCCGACCGGAAAAGATTGTCGATGGCTTAGTACAACTGAGTTATACTAAATCATTCGACATTCTTTTTTAATCGGAGGGAGTATAATCTAGCGGAGAAAGACACTCATGTCACATAAAATGCAAGCAGCCTGAAATTCTAAATACAAACAATTAGGGAGTTTGGGAATACATCTGACATTCTTTTGTGATCGGAGGAAGTATATCTAGCGGAAAAAAACACTCATGTCACATAAAATGCAAGCAAGCTGAAATCCCGAATACAAACAATTATGGGAGTTTGGGAATAGGTGAGCCAGCCTTGCTTCTTCGATGGCCATGGAAACCGTGGTGCGTGTTGACGACAGAACTATCGATTCTTGAGATGGCGATGACCGTCCCCAAAACCGGCGACGATAAGTTGGTGAAATGGTCACCAACACAAGGAACATCATTTGAGCTGGACTTGCCTAGTGAACTCACCATGGACTTAGGATACCGAAGAGTCCAATGACATGGAAGTGAGGAAGCACTCCACTAGTGGAAAACGTGCCTTTGGCCTAGACCCTTTAGTCCCGGACTCCATCTGGGCCGGGACTAAAGGCCCGGCCACGTCGCCCCAAAATCGCCTAGCCGCCCAGGAGGCTTTGGTCCCGACCCGTAACGAGCCTTTAGTCCCGGTTTGAGACACAAACCGGGACTAAAGGGCTATGCGGTGTGCAGCCCGCATGTGCGCCTCCTTTAGTCCCGGTTTGTGTCTCAAACCGGGACTAAAGTCCTCTGCCTATATATATTGGCCACAGCCCCTCTCTCCCCTCTTCCTTGCATTTTTCTTGGATGGAAGAGTGTGGGTGTGTGCTAGCTCTCCATTTTTCTTGGATGCACAAGAGGTGTTTGTTGAAATGTGTGTTAGAGCGATGCCGCTTCAGTTCACCGAACACAACTACGATATGAGATGCCCGAGCCACGCTTAAACCTCTTCCTCTTTATTTCTACTTATTCTAAAAGGTTAGCAACTATATTTCCTCGTTTAGACCGTGTGGTACTAATTTTTAGGATCGTGATTGTATTTGATATACTGTCGTATAACGCAGATGAGTCATCCATGGATGTACGGTGATCGACGCACAGCCGCTTACAGAGAAGGCGTGCATTCTTTTCGAGATGCAGCCGATGCGAACAAGCATGGTGGTGGCTATATGTTTTGTCCATGTGTTGAATGTCGGAATGAGAAGGATTACACTTCCTCAAGAGTCATTCAGAGCTACCTGCTTCGGTCCGGTTTTATGTCGGGCTATAATATTTGGACCAAGCACAGAGAAAGAGGGGTTATGATGGAAGACGACGATGAAGAAGAAGAGAACGATGATGACAACTACCGATCTATGTTCCCTGAGTATGCTGATACCGCAATGGAAGACAATGAAGAAGAAGATCAGGGTGAAGAACGGGAACCAGATGAGCCCGCTGATGATCTTGTCCGGGTCATTTCTGATGCACGGCGAGGCTGCGACACAGAAAAGGAGAGGTTGCAGTTCGAGCAGATGTTACAGGACCACAACAAATTGTTGTACCCAACTTGTGAAGAAGGCCAGAAGAAGCTGGGTAGCACACTGGAATTGCTGAAGTGGAAGACAGAGACCGGTGTGACTGACTCGTCATTTGAAAGTTGCTGGGTACTGATGAAGAAGATGCTTCCAAGAAAGAACGAATTGCCCGCCAGCACGTACGAAGCAAAGAAGCTTGTCTGCCCTCTAGGATTAGACGTGCAGAAGATACATGCATGCCCTAATGACTGCATCCTCTACCGCGGTGAGAAGTATGAGAATATGGATAAATGCCCGGTATGCACTGCATTGCGGTATAAGATCAGAAAAGATGACCCTGGTGAGATTGAGGGCGAGCCACCCAGGAAGAGGGTTCCTGCCAAGGTGATGTGGTATGCTCCTATAATACCACGGTTGAAACGTCTGTTCAGAAATAAAGATCATGCGAAGTTGTTGCGATGGCACATGGAAGATCGTATGAAAGACGATAAGTTGAGGCACCCCGCCGATGGTCGGCAGTGGAGAAAAATCGAGAGAGAGTTCCCGAGATTTGCAGGTGACGCAAGGAACTTATGGTTTGGTCTGAGTACAGATGGCATGAATCCTTTTGGGGAGCAGAGTTGCAGTCACAGCACCTGGCCCGTTACTCTATGTATCTACAACCTTCCTCCTTGGTTGTGCATGAAGCGGAAGTTCATTATGATGCCAGTGCTTATCCAAGGTCCAAAGCAACCCGGCAACGACATTGATGTGTACCTAAGGCCATTAGTTGATGAACTTTTACAGCTGTGGGCCGAACCAGGTGTACGTGTGTGGGACGAGCACAAACAAGAGGAATTTGACCTTCGAGCGTTGCTTTTCGTAACCATCAATGATTGGCCTGCTCTTAGTAACATTTCAGGACAGTCAAACAAGGGATACAATGCATGCACGCACTGTTTAGATCAGACAGAAAGTATATATCTGGACAA
>QXEO01001558.1:36355-85787 GCA_007115705.1 Dactylis glomerata
TCACAATAGTCCTCGGCATAAAAGCAGCAAACACCGATCTCGATCGCCATCACCAAAACAGCACGGTGGAACTCGAAGATCGCGATCCCCAAATGAAAGGCGCAACTATGAGGACGACGAAAAGGAGATGGGGGCATCGTGCTTTACTCGTTGGGTTCGCACCACTCCAGTTCTCCTAAGGGATTCAGTTACCTCACGACCAGCAAAAGTCGACGGATCACAGGAACCCTCACTCATGGCTCGCCAGATTACCTGCAAGCAGTTCAAAATACTAGGAGGAACCAAAGAGACAGCAATGCAAAGTTTTGCAATTAACACTCACCGGCGGCAGCGAGGGTCATGGTTGAGCAAACTAGAGAAAGAATCCCCTTGGAAGTTGGGAAGACCTCACAAAGCAATTTACAAGCAACCTTCAGGTCAACATACAAACGACCAGCATCAATAGAAGAAGTCAAGGCATGCGTTGCAAACAACGCGACGAAACACTACGAGCATACATCCAAAGATGGAGCCTCATCAAAAATTCAGCAGTCGAAAGTCTCAGACGAAAGAGCAATAGACGCGTTATCATTGGACTAAGGCGAAGAGACCTAGTCGAAGAGATGGGTAGAATCAAGCCAAAAACGGTTATCAGATCTCATGGACACAGGCAAACAGATTTGCGGACGGAGAAGATGCGTTGCAACAACAAACGGACACGATCTCCAGAGGACGACAGAAGAAACAGATATGGAAGCCAAAGGAGACGATCCCGAACTACGACACCTACGGCTCTCATAGCCAAGTCGCCGCAGGATATAAAGACAACAGTTATCAAGGAAACGATCGCAGAAGCTCGGGATATCGCAGCTACGGAAGAGAGGACTACAAGAAGTTCCCACCAAGAGAATCCAGAGAGTACAACCCATCACCAGAAGATATGCTCAACGGGCCTTGTCATATACACTCAGCGTTCGTCGACGGAAAGCGAGTATCAAGGCATGCAATGAAAGACTGCACAACATTCTTAAAGCTACAAGAAGCAGCAATCAACAAACAAACCGAAGCAAGGCGACAAGGATTCGAAGGGAGCAACAATCCCTCGACAAGCCAGCAAGGAAACAACGGAGCCCCTCAAGGGCAAGACCAGTCAAGCAAGGGACGCGACGACGACGACGAAGGGTATGTCCCATCAAAAGGACACATCACAGCAATGATACAACCTGTGCCCAAGTCGAACAAAGAAGAAAAGAGTATAACCCGACAAGTTAATCTAGCAGTCCTGTCGCCTCCAGCTACAACAGAATATCTGCATTGGTCAGAGAAACCAATTGAGTTCAACAGAGAAGATCACCCTATAACAGTACCTCGGCCGGGAAACGCGCCTCTGGTGCTCAAAGCTCAAATCGGCGCGTATGATGTCGACAGAATATTCATGGATGCAGGGAGTGGAATTAACTTGATATACGCGAAAACACTCCGAGCAATGCATATATCACTAGAGTTTCTCAAGCTAACAGACTGTTCCTTTCATGGAATCGTACCAGGAAGTGCCAATTACCCGCTGGGTCGAATAGCACTCAATGTTTGCTTCGGCAACCGACAAAACTACAGAAGGGAGAAACTAGACTTCAAAGTCATGGACTGGCCATCACAATATCACGCGATCCTCGGACGACCCGCGTTTTCGCGATTCATGGCAGTACCTCACTACACATATTTGGTACTTAAGATGCCAGGACCAAAAGGAATAATCACAGTAAAAGGAAGCTTTGAAGTTTCAGATCTCTGCGACAGGGAATTCCACAAGATGGCGCAAAATTTTGGCGTAATAGCCAACCATGCAGAAAAGGCAAAGAGCGCGACTACAGAAGGCGTCAAGCTACTCGAAGGACGCGCCGCGGAACCCGAAACGAAGAAGCCACGAACAGGAACATTAGGAGAAGACACAGGCACAGAAGAGAAAGGGAAGGCCACGACGACATAAGCATCATCAAAACAATAGAGTAGAACAATGAAGGCTGTAAAAGCCACGAGTTACTCCAGGGGCAATGCCCTCTAGATCCAGAACACGGGTCACAGGCCGGATCTCTTGGGTCACCCCATGTATCTTGCATTAAAAGTATAAATAAAGACAAAGCGTTCCTCATATTCGAGTTTACGAGTCTTTCAAAAAGAAGATGCGGCAAACGCACGGATCAAACAAATACGCCTTGAGAATAAATTTCAGACATATAGTCGCGAAATAAACAGTCTCTCGCGTTCCACGCACACTTTACAACATCGGGTTGTCAGAATCATCTACGCCTAAAGGATCTAAATAATGATACTCTCGGAAAAACGCAGCATCCGCCTCTAGAAGCCTAGCTACAAGTCTTCGAGCAGGTTGGAGCGTGTTCTCCATATGAACCCGAAGGCTAGCTCCACCTGGAGCCAAACTCAGGGACATAGTGCTGTAATTCAACCCCGGGTGCCACTTACGTATCCACCCAAGAGCAAAATTGGCACCAGCCACTAAGTTCAGTTCTATTAGCCTATGAATACGATGGCTGGATCGGAAAGTATCAAGAAGAAGTGGGAAAGTTGCAGGCAAAGGATTATGGGGAAGCATGATGGAGTGCATAGTCGTAAGAGCTCGCCGGCAACCATCAACTGACTCGCCAATGTGCTGGGCACGATCTTGAAGTAATACAATGGCGCTACGGCGTCGAGGATCAGACCACAGAGTCTCATAGCCAGTCGACATCTTCTCTAAAGCAGCGTTTCGTTCAGCAACTCGACGTTCTTCAGCAGCAAAATCCAAGCAAGTACCTACAAATGACAAATATATCACAAAAGAAGTGCACAAACAGCCAAAAGAAGAAGTCGAAAGAAAACTCACATCGCAACAGCTCGCCAGCAGACTCGACAATTCCAAGAATGAAAGACTCGCACTCTTCATTGTGAACAACCTTCGCCGTCAAGCTAGAGACCTTTTCTTCAAGTGAAGAGATTTTCTTCATATAGCCACTGGCCTGGCTAGCCTTTTTAATAGCCATCTATGCTTGGCGTTTGGCCAAGGATAGGCGAGTCTCAAGGTCGGAAACCCTGGAAGAATATTCTTCGCAGTGACTACATCGACTAGGAGTCGACGAAATCTGAGGATTGAATCCACGAGCAGAGGAAGGAGCAGGAGCATGAGAAGAAGGATCACTGCCACGTATCGACTACAAAAAGAAAGAAAGGAGAAACAATTTCAGAAAGATAGCATAATACTCCATGCAAAGAAGATATATTTACATGAGTACAACCCTCTGGCTAAGATTCTCGGGTTGCACTTAAGTGGAGTCTTTACAATCCAAAAGGAGAAAAACTAAGCACTACAAAGAAGCTGAATCTACGCCACCTCAGCATTATGCTCCGTGGAAGAAGGGGGCACGGCCGGTTCCTCGCTAGAAGTCGATGGTGGCACCGGAGCCTTCGGCGCTGGAGATGGTGCAGCAGGCACAGCAGAGGCTGCCGAAGGAGAAATTGTGTTCAGCAATGTAGGCGCCAATTTCTTCGCCTTCTCGAAAAACACCTTCATCTCGTCGCGAGTATAGCCATGGGGGGAGTTAACTTTCTCCCAATCAAAGTCTGTGCCATGCGCAAGAGAAAGGGCAATGGCACCTTCGGCGCCGCGCTTAATGGACAGCCCCTTCAGATGGAGAGTAGGGTCTTCATCACTGTCAAAAATCTTGGCGAGTTCAGTCAGGTTGCCCTTCGGGATTGCCATCTTTTTCTTCGGCCACAACCCGACGAATAGCCGTGACAGAACGCGGCCAACCAACTCAAAAGTTTCCTGGATAGATATCCAGTTTTCTTCGAGTAGGTTAACCGCATCCATAAGAGGATCATCGTCCGTTTGCAGGGACGACGGAGATACCCCCGTGAATTCTAAAGCAATAGAAAAGAAAGGAAGAGGCAAGTGTCAACAAATACACCAGTGCAACAGGGGAAGAAAACAGAAGACAAGTCGAAGAAACTTACTTTCGGCAGCAGCAGAAATGGTGTGAAGACGCTCCGCCACGGCCTGCTCTCGTTGAGCGTGCTCCTGGTTGGCATCAGCTAATGCTTTCTCAGCTTTCTTCGCCTTGGCAATCGCAGATTTCTGCGACTTTTCAGCAATTGCCTTAGCAGCGGTCGCAGCGTCATAAGCTTTCTGCGAAGCCTTGAGCTCCGCCTCTAGAGACGCAATGCGAGCATTAGCTGTTGCTAAGGTTTCTACAAAAGAAGACAAAAGGGAGTCAGACAAACAGGATAAGGCAAGAGCACAAAAGGAAAGTAATGACTGAACATCCAAATTGCACCTTCGGAAGCTTTTGCAACCTTTAGGTAACCCGCACATTCAATGCCCAAATCGATGAATCTCTTTACCAAAGCCTGCAGAAAAGAGCATGTCAGAGAAAAGAATGGACAAAAGGAAAGCAGGCAAAGACGAGTCACTCACATCATCAGAAGAAACCATCGGTACATGGGCCTCCAGAGAAACGTCGGTTTCTTTAGCCTTCTTCGCACGTTTTTGATTTCGGGCTTTGGTTGCGAAATCTTCTTCACGGAGGCCCTGGTAATCCTCGGAGCAACATCTAGCTCAGCCGGCTCATCAGGGGCCACAGGTGGAGCAGACGCAGCATGTGCCGGCGGCTCCTCATCATCACTACATGACAAGAACAAGTTATGGAAACAAGACAAGGGAAATTGAAATATATGATTCCAAATACTTACGATGCTAGCATGTCGAAGTATTCGAGATCTTCGACAATAGCGGGAGCTTTACCAGCCGCCGCAGAACTCGAGGAAGCAATATCGTCGACACGCTTCCTTTTCTTATCGACACCAACCTCGTCAGCAAGAACGGGAGGAAGCGACGTCGACGAGCTAGTCTCATCTTCCGATTCCTCGATATCATCTTCGTCCTGACTTTCGTCAGCCTCGGGGGCTTCAGATGCAGGAGAGGCGAGATCAGTTGGTAGGGGCCCTGCCTCCGGAAGAGGAGGGCGAGAAACAATGAATTCGTGACCCTGCATATTAATAAATCAGCAGAGTTCGGGTACCAGAGAATAATGCAAGTCGAAATCAAGAGAAGTTTGACAAAAAGTGGATGCAGCAATGTATACCTCAGGAATAGGGTGCACGGAGTCGAAGAAATTTGCTTTCAAGTCAGCAACTAAGTGCTCCTTGGTGAGCTTCGTGAGATTCCTGACTCGCTTGTCGACATCTTCTTTCGACATCAGATCTTCGGATATGCGAGTAGGGTCTTCTAAGCCAGAATAAGTCCAAAGATTGGTGAGGCGGTGCTGTAGGGGTTGAACTCGACGTTGTATGAAAAACGCCATGAGTTGGATACCCGACAAAGCACCTCCTAGGCCTGTTTTCAGATTTTGAATGCGGGATAAAAGAGGAAGAATTTGTGCAACTTCCTCATCTGAGGGAAGTGAATCCCACGACTTCAATTTCTTCACTTCTTGAGAAGCGTCAAAGGGAGGAAGGCCGAACTCATCTTCAGGAGAGGATTTGCGGTCCTTGATATAGAACCACTTTGTCCTCCACCCTTGGACAGATGCGGCCATGGAAAACTCAAGATATTGCGCCTCAGGGCGCACAGAAATAACGGCTCCGCCCAGTTCGGGTTTCCTTGCCAGAGAAACATTGGGACGGAGTCGAAAGATCGATCTCCAGAGAGCAAAGTGGGGCTCAATGCCCAAAAATGACTCGCAAAGAGTCACGAAGCAAGAAATATGAAGAAGGGAATTGGGAGTGAGCTGATGGAGCTGCACACCATAGACAAATAGTAGCCCACGAAGAAACTCGTGGGCAGGAAGGGACAAACCACGGAGGAGAAAAGCAAGGAATATTACCCGGTAACCGCTCGGGGGCTTCGGGATTCGTTTGGTGCTAGGAAACTTGATGGAATCTTCGGCAGCGGTGAGGCCGTCCGCCGTGGCTTTCTCCACCTCCTTCTTGGTGACGGTGGAGCGAACCCAGTTGGTAGCAGAAGACTTGGCCATAGCGCTCTTGGTGGCCAGATGCTTCACGCGCATTCAGTACAAAAATGCGCTCGGGGGCTT
Source organism: Dactylis glomerata (assembly GCA_007115705.1). Classification (NCBI taxonomy): domain Eukaryota; kingdom Viridiplantae; phylum Streptophyta; class Magnoliopsida; order Poales; family Poaceae; genus Dactylis; species Dactylis glomerata. Next base: position 42,421 of record QXEO01001558.1, read on the forward strand.
CGCAAGAGAGCAAGAGGTAGAGAAGATCAGCAATGGAGGTGGCGGAGGTAACGAGCTGGTGAACAGTACGATTCCCCACTATGCCATTTATATATCTTCTGGGAGAAGGATCGTGGGCTGAGACGTGGCGCAAAGATCGGAAACGGCAGCCCACCAACGGTCAAAAATCGTGCAGCCCGTTAAACGGTCAAAAAATCGGGAAATTACAATGCTACCCATAAAACGGTTCTCATTGATGAAGAGTTACATCTTTATTGACGTCATCAAGTATATATATAAAGGTAAAAGGATGGCGCCGACGAATGCTGAAACTTATCGAAGGAATCAGATATGAAGGATCTTTTGACTATAAGCCTTAGGGGCTGTTAATTGCATAAATATCGAGTGGAACTATTCATTGAAGTAGTAGACCTGAACTAGAAGACAAGATGTTCTTGAAAGTATCTCGAAATTAAAGAACTTTGCAGGTGAGGTGTTTCGAGTTGAGGTATGACGAGCTATATTATTTCTTGAGCCTATACTCGAGAAAATCTTTTTTCGACTATAGCCTCGGGGGCTACTCCCATCGGGAGCGCTGAGCGCGCACCCGACGATATTCATTGGCAAAGCATTGAAGAGTGGAGAAGTGTTACTCCCATCGGGAGCGAGTTTTATGGTTGTAGAAACCTGAATATTTTCAGTCAAACTTTGACTGCGACATAAGATTCTCGAGTTGCGTTATCGCAACGAAACTCGAATGCCGTGATTTATCACGAAGGTAAGACCCCGGGATCCGTCCTGTGTGGCCTGGTATACGCACATGGATGCGCTCTGCTGGTGTGTATCCGTGTCTACGACGCGAAGAAAATCCTGGTGGACGCACTGGGTACCCTGAGAACCACTGGGATTCATTTTTTGTAAGTCCTAAATGAGGCAAAAGAGTGAGTTTGACCGGTATCCCGAATTCAAGTCCAAGGGGATTGAATTTGAAGTAGGTGACAAGTATCTGTTCCGGCAGTTAACTGACCTCTTGATCCGTCAGAGTTGTCAGGCTTGTTCATCGAGACCCCTTGCGAGCAAATTATCATCAGTATAAGTCGAAAGACCAAGTCGAAGATTGGAAGATAAAGTCGAAGAATTGATCAAGTCAAAGATTTGAAGATTAGAGATTCAACCCGAATCTGCAATTCTGGTAGAATCTCAGGGGCTACTGACAAGGGTATAGTTAATAGAGCCCGTTAGTTGAGTACCCCTGAGGCCCGATAAGCTAGGCCCAATTGTAATGATAGTCGAATACGAGTTAATACCGTATGTCGATATTTGTAATCTGTGTCGAACCCTACCCGATCCTCGAGACCTGGCCACCTATATATAGGGGTCAGGAGGGGACGGTGTAGGGCAGATTGAAAGCAAGCCAGGTTGAACACCCAAGTTTACTTTCGATACACACCTATTTCGACTAACTTTACCTTCGAGTTCATCCGACGCCCTATCTCCCCGATCCTAAGTCCTTCATCTAGGACATTTGTCGAGTTAACCCCTCGTCACCGATTTTCCGGGCGCATTGTGTCATTCTCCTGCGTCGTCCTAGCACAAACAACTTCTAGGGTAAGATAGTACATACGCTTAAGTGGGACATGGTCGAAAAAAGCTATACATATAATACGAAATTAATAGACAAAATATGCTTGTTTAATTGTACCAACAATTATTTTGACTTAATAATTTGGTTCCGGTCCTACGTAAATTTAGTTCCGGTCCCACACTTTTGGCACCGTTGGGTTCCGTCAGTTTGGTTCCGTCTATTTTATTACCATTAGATCGTGATGGATGGACGGTTCTTAAAAATATCAATCACTGTAAAACTTGTACAAAACATATCTCTTCACTCGTCAGTACAGTATTACTATGCTTGTGCAACCATTAACTAAATAGGAGTTATATAATACTCCCTCCAATCTAAAAAATTGTAGATGATTTTATATGTAAATAATATAAATTTTATACTAAGTCAGTGACATTCTCATGGATCGGAGGGAGTACAAGACAGAAATCCATGCAAACTAGTTCATACCATTCAGTTGAAACTTTTAATCAAGAATGATTGCTGACATGTCATCATATCGGTATGCATGTACACGAAAATGCATCTAGCAGGATCCTCTCGTGGGCTACCGGGCCATCCCGATGCCAAAATTGGCGGCGCTGCCGTCCGCTGGAAGCTAAGAAGAGGCGTCTGATCTCTGTATAGCTGTAGATCTAGTAGTTATAGTAGTTTAAGTAAGATCTATCGGCCTGCTGCCGGTTCTTGGCGAGATGCTAGAGAATGGCGTGATGCCTGGAGGACGGCACTGGATTTATCTGGCAAGATCCGGCGCTGCTTGGTGGCATTCTTCCTCGTCGTGGTGCTCTAGTGGTTGGAGCCGCAGGTGGCGGGGCGGGGAGCTGCTAGCTACTACATAAATAAGGCCTTTCTAGACGGGTCTGCTCTGTTTTTCGGTTCTTGGCGAATCTGAGAGGATTGATCTCGTCATGGTGGTCTACAGTGGTGCTAACCTGTGGCAGGGAGCTAGGAAGCTCCGCTTGGGAGAGCATCAGCGGCAGCTCTGTCTCTGCTGTCGCTTCTCATGGTCGAAAGGCGACCTCTCCCGTCCTCTTTGTCGGCTACGACTCTCTCCGGCCGGCGTTTGCAAGTGATTCTCAACTTCCTGGCTGTTGTGCCATCTAGGAGGCCGGGTTGCTCCAGTTCAGTGGGCTCCCGCTGCATCGAACCAAGTCCCCGACGTCGATGTGGAGAAGGCTGGACCCAATTGCTTTTATCATTTTACTTTTAGGGTTCTCAGTGCTAATTGTAAGGACTTTTGTGCAATTTTCTTTTTCTTGCTAGTCCTGGCTGTAATTTGTAACTCCACCTTTGGAAATTAATGGTAGCTTCTCGGTCCTTCGGGACCGACCCCCTGTTCAAAAAAAATATAGCACAGGATGAATTATAAACTTTTCCTAATTCTATAGAATGTAATGATAAATGATCGAGCGTGTGTTCACAGCCGTTTCGTCTGCGCGCGCTCTGCATGCATCTGGCCATTTGAATTCCTTTCCAATATTTATCATCTCATTGTTTTGTGAAATGTTAATAAGATTGTGACAACTTGAGATGTCAAGCGGACATAAATTATAGAAAATCGTGAAGCTAAGGTACACTATGTAAAATTATTTTGCATTACTTCTCAGTCAGTTGAATCATGGAATTTTGAATATATCTTATTATCAGGTGTTTTAAATATTTGATACATATCTTTGTATATTACCGAATTTGATAGAAGACCGGTACATATTGTAGTTTTCTCTCTTCCAAATGTTATTAATTATTGTCTTTCCATTAAGCATAAGGAATTAGATACAAGCTAGTGAAAGGGCATTTTCTCGAGGAGAACACTTCCATGCAAATTTCTAATACTTATGTAGAGAAGATGTCCAAGCAAATTTTGATAAGTATATGGCCATTTTGCGAGTTGTGGAGACTGTTAGCATATAATGACCGGTCTTCTCTCTCAGTTCGGACTTTTGGATGAATTGGCTAGATACATACAACTTAAAACCAGAGGTTCCGGTTCAATACCCAAATAGCGCAATAAAATATTGTGGCCTGCCCCCGTTTTTGTTGCGCACGTCTGAGGATTAAAATAGCCTAGACATGAGAGGGGGGGAGAGGGGGGGGGGGTGTTAGATTATAATGATCGGTCCTTCCTATCAGTTTAGACTTTTGAAAGAGTTGGCTAGTGATCAATCTAATAGAGACGTAATCGATCCGGCCTACTCCCTCCGACCCATAATACTCTTCGCTAATATAGATGTATCTAGACACATTTTAGTGGTAGATACATCCGTATTAGCGAAGAGTAATATGGGTCGGAGGGAGTAGTAAATTCCGTGACACAAAAAAGACATGTTTACTACTTTATCTGAGCCTCGCGAGGAGATTTTTTCTAACGGTGTAACTGGCCAGAACACATTTTAACCGACTGAAACATACATCATGACGCTTTCAATTGGTGTCCTTGATCATGTCATCTGTTTAATTAAAACCAGCCCACCCTTCATATATTTGTCCCTCGAACATAAACATTGTCAAATAGCTTACTCTCTAACTATGGCTAGCCGATGCAAGTGAAACTGAGCAGGCAACAAGAGTGAACTCAGCAGGATGAATTAGAGAAATTTCCTAATTCCATAGAATGAAACGATCGAGCGTGTGTTCGCAGCCGTTTCGTCTGCGCGCGCTCTGCCTGCATCTGGTCTCGGAACCGTTGCCAAGTCGGCCGTCCTTCGTGCAGCGGCTACCGTGGTTGTATAATGGTCAGGCCGAGCGGCGCTATTCCCACTTGCATGAGCTGGTAGCTCTTCAGAGAGGAATACCAACGACAACGAGCCAGTCCCCTCCCTAAATCTGAGACAAGCTCTGCAAGTCACCAGCCTGCATGAACAGTCTGACCCAGAAGTCCATCTCGTCGTTTCTCGACGACGACGAAGCACTGTCTGCGCCGAAGGGGTCGCCGGCTTCCATGGAGCTGTCCACCGTCATCGCAAGCGTCTCCGACCAGAAGCTATCCTCGAGCTGGAACTCCTCGGAGGTGAAGCTGCCCGTGTTCTCCAGCGACGAGGTCATTGAGTCGTCGGTGGTGGCGGACGACGTCGAGAGGGACTGCTCCGGTGACACCGGAGCGGAGATCAGACCCGCGGGTGCATTCACAGCCACAGCCACATGCTTCTTGGCTTTGCGCTTGGGCGCGGCGGACGGCTTGGACGTCGACTCGAGCCGCTTCTTGAGGTGCGTGTTCCAGACATTCTTGATCTCGTTGTCCGTCCTCCCCGGTAGCCTCGCCGCGATCATGGACCACCTGTTGCCGAGCATGGAGTGGAGCTGGATGATAGCGTCTTCCTCCTCACCGGTGAAGTTGCCGCGCTTGACGTCCGGGCGCAGGTAGTTGATCCACCGGAGACGGCAGCTCTTGCCGCACCGCAGCAGCCCGGACTGCTTCGGCAGCGCCCGCCAGTTGCTGTGGCCGTGCTGCTCGATGTGAGCGACCAGGATCCTGTCTTCCTCCGCCGTCCAGGGCCCCCTCTTCAGCCCTAGCTTCTCGCAGCAAGGAGACCTCCCCATTGCTGTTTGTTGCTCAGCTCTCTGTTTCCCTCTACCTTTGTTTCTTCTCAACCGGATAGACACACTTACTCTGTGTCTATTTGTGTTTTGTGATGGATGGATCGTTCAGGGTGTTGGCTGCCTGAGTTGCTCAGAGGAGTACGGATGATGCTGGTGTGGATTGGGAGGGCGTTGAGCTATTTATGCTCGGTGCGGGGCGATGGCAAAACATGGACAAATTGTGCAGGTTCCTCGCGGGTGCGGACATACAAAACGTGGGGAATTATTTGTCTACTGGAGTAGTAGTATAATTTTGGGTGACGGGTCCATGCACCTTGCTTCCTTCCTTGTTTATTGTTCGTCTTGTTTCTACTTTAGTTTCTTTTCTGTGGCAGACTTTAATTTGTAGGGTCATGTTTTTTTTAAAAAAAACTAGCAAGATGGCCCTCGCAAGTGCGAGGAATCTCCTTTATCATGTTGAATATGTCCATGAAATAAGTTTAGGGTTCCAATTATTCTAGAAACATGGAAATATAAATTTAGCATTCTATATTTTACCGTAAATATAATGTGTGAAACATGAAATCCATTTTGCATCATTTTAATATGTGGTGTGCTATGAAATTTGAAATATACCATTCCAAATATTATAAAATATTGTTTATTTTGAAAAACATGTAATGTAATTTTATAGCATTTTAGTCTCTTCTTGTTAACCATGCACTTCAGTCTAGGCGTTCTACTCTCTCATGACACAAAATTTTCTGTCATGTAACAAAGACTACACCCATTTGGATGGATGGTAGTTTTATCTGAGTTATTGAACTTCAAAAAGAAGCGGATGGCACTTCAAAAATTTAGTCAATTATCAATTTGAAGCATGTCCTCTCACCAATAATTATTATAACTAGCACGGTGGCCCTCGTAAATGCGAGGGCATCATTTGTAGTTGTTTTAAAGTGTTGAAGAAAAAAAATATGGTGTCATTGATATCACACTATATTTGATCTATAAACCGAACTATAGTTCTTACATGATGTTTATTTCTTACGTGATGTTAGTTATCTTTGAAATTTTTTGTTGAATTAAGATAAAATGGTCTATCCTCTCCTTAATAGGTAGGTCACATTAAATAGTAAGAATAATGTTATTGTGATGTTTCTTCCACTCATTTTCCCACTCCATGTTACAATGTGCAATGTTTTAGAAACATAAACATGGTGACACTTTAGGCATTATTTTTCATAAAAAAATCTTTTAGGCATTTTCGTTCACATGTTTATACATTAATAGTCAAAGTTAGAGATACGACTCTAAATATCTAGACTCTTAACTTATTCTGGTCTCCATTCAATGGTTTTACACGCCAGGTCACATGTATTTTCCTTGGTATGCAAAAGAACTCTTAATCAGTTGTTAATATTAATGTACAATTGAAATGATATATATGCTCTTATATTGATTTGTTACATGAGAGAAAGGCAAATAAAATTGTCCAAATATGTCTACCATACAAACCAAGCAATATCCGCCAAAACATTTCATAAGAATCAAGTGTACGCTTTTCAAATTATCTAATTATAAATAGTATTGACACACTATGTGAATACTAAATATGAAACATAATGGGCGGATATCTACGGTGACTTAACCATGTATGTATCATTAAGAAAACTACTGTAGTGTGAGGAATGTTCACGTCGATAGTATATCGACTATGAATCCATTTGGATCCCCTACCACTCCACAGCTGCACTCTTGGAGCGGGAGGAGCTACCGCGTATTTCCAGGGAGTAGCCCAAACCGATCTTTCCAACTTTCATGGAGTTGAGCGGATCACACCACGCCCTACAGTTGTATCTTCCTCAATTTCGAAGGTTTGATGTTTTTTCTATCATCAAGAATATTGTTACAATAGAGGGACAATTTCATCCTAATGACAATATGTGTTGGCTCAGTCCAATGTGAATCATTAAGTCGGTTACTTTTACTATGAGGGATGTACCCGTCTATACTGCGATGAATTTCCTACTTTGTTAATCTTAAAATTTAATGACACCGAATTCTATACTTTCGTAGGAATTCTGTGAGAGTTATTTATCTGACGGTAGTCGAGTACAATAAATTTTCATTTATTTGTACTCAGTCATAGAAAACATATGAGTAATGTCATGACATTTTTTTACTGTGGGGGACGTACTCGTCGATAGTGCGACGAATGTCGTGACTTCAGTAATCTTAAAATTCCATGATCTCGAACTCCGAACTTATGCAGGTGTATTTTCAGAGTACTGATATGATGGTAGCCAAATAAATTTATCATTTATGTGTACTTAATTATAGAAATAATGTACATATTGTGACTACTGTCATGACTTTCTTAATGTTAAAATTTCACGACTTTGAACTTCTGCAAGCGTATTGTGAATGTGTGGCTGATGACAGTAGAATAAATGTGTCATTTATATAAACTCAATCATAGAAAAATACGTAACCTTTGAGTTCACAATTATCCTGCATTATGATTTTATCAAAATATATAGAAAATATTATCAAAAAAATTCTTTATATTATTAAAATCATCATAAATCTAAAAAACATATTTATATTACATGAAATTTGTATTGTAAATTCTGATATTTATTGCTAAAAACTTTGGTAAAAATAAGGTATGTAAAAATAGATGAATTATATATTGTTCAATATTTCATATTTTTCCTAAACTACCGGTATCTTAGAAGCTCCTATAATTGCCATCATGTTCTAGCTTTTATTTCCCCACAGCGCATGTCGTTTCAATTATTTTTTCCTTCACATATGACGTACCAACTAAGGACTCTCTAGCTTGTTATTTTTTCTTCACCAATCACGTATCAGCTAAGGAGTCTCATACGAGGCTGGTTTTAAATCGAACTCGCTGTCCACACGTTTCCAGACGTGACAGCTTATGTACACATTTTATTTTATCGTAACATATATTGTGTCAATATGTTACGTGACTGTTAATGGTTCGTAAAATCTAAGCCGTATATTTTAGATCTAACCATCTAAATAATTAAGATGATGTGGGTTAACGTGATGACTCTATTTTTAACCTACGTATTGTGCTTTTAGTATATAGTAGATCCCATTGCATCACCAGATTTTTCCAACAGGTTATTAACATTCCTCGGTATCATCGTCATATTACCCAATACTTGAGATCATCTTTTTATTTACATTACAAAGACATAGTAATAAAAGTTAACTGTGTATGACTGCTAGGAAACATAAACTCAAATATTTAAGTATTAAAAGCAAGACAGGCAAAAAAGTGTTTTTGATGACATTTATGGAAACAACATATGAACTCATGAGCAAAGATAATTATCCAAATTATAGTCCTAGAAAAAGTTATCCTTTCAAATTTAGTGTGATAAAAATTATTCGAGGTTTATTCTCATTACATCCCCACTTATTGGTATCGGTACTTCTACATAAATACAATTGTTTTCCATAATGGCGGGTCAATGAACCTTCACCTATATATACATCCTATGCTTGATCTCTCTTTTTGGTTGACACCAACTGTACTAATAGGTTACTACTCTTCTATGGAGTATTAATTTAATTGGAAACTCCAACATTGTTCAGCTAATGTTTTTTGAATTTAACTCTTATGGTACTGTGAGCAATCTATTGCCTATATTATTACGCCAATGTTGAAATTATGGTTGGACCAAAATAGTTAAGTATCCCTACCTTATTATGTACTTATTTTCCATGGACTTGACATATGACCAAATAGTGCCGAATAAAAATACTTAGGCAAATACATTGGATATTATTAAAAGATCATATAGCCCAGGACACATATAGCATAGCACACTATATCATATATTTCCAAAATGTATCGATAATTTTTGGGGTGTTAGTATGAGCTCTCTAGTGTCGTCACAAAGGTAAACATTGCACATGCTTAACTTGAGTCATTAGTGAACTTAGTACTAAAACCATTTCATGTGTTCCCAATGCCAACCCTAAAAATTATATTAGTATAATTACCCATAAAAATGTATATTAGAAAATAAAAAATAGATATCGAATATGGCCTAGTACCACTTAGATAGTAGTGGGGTGCGCTGTCGACACTCAAGATGCTAACCGACACCATAGTTAGGAAATTATCCTTAGATCGTGTTGTGTAGCTTGACGTTGGTACTATATAAATATACTTACCGAACGATACTAAGATTGTAAAGATATACACAATCAATTCTTTTTAACCATTTAAATGTGTTTTTTAGTGAAGGGGGCATATGCATCATGGAAGCCAAAATGAATTTCCGATTGGCTTTTTGTTATTTTTTGTTCTGGGCATTTTGAAGATTGATTGGTCGTTTGATTCCATGCCTCCATCGAAGCTTGTGTTGACGTCACACAGAATACTAAACTATTGGCTCCATCAAAAGTTCTTGTTTGCCATGCTCTACTTAACGGAGTTTGTGGTTCTAATTTGATGTATTTTAGAATATCATAAAATTGAAAAAAAACTTACACGTCTATCTTCACACTGCTATATGCGCACAAATCCGTTTCACAAAAAATCGACTTATCGTGTGGCCTGTGCAAACAACATAAAATTTGGCGCTAAATATACATGAATATCTTCAACACTTGATGATATTCATGTATGTATAAATCATTTTTATTTAGCAACAATGCAGTTTTGCTGCCACCACATCCTTGACTTAGTAGGCAGACGCAACATGTTCAAACTAAAACTATATATGTTGATCGGAGGTTAATTTTAGGCAAATCAGTTTTAAAGTTAGTTTCATGTACATACGTGCATAGATTGGTTATTCTGATTTTTTTAAGGAAATCAACTTTAAAATTGTACGTGCAAACATATAAATCAATTTTAGAGATAGTTTTATGTATCGTCACCTGCATAAGATTGGTTAACCTGATAATTTTATGTACATCACGTATGTGTAAACATAATTTTTTTTGGCTATTATAGCCATACATGTACGCTTGAAAGCCCTGGCTGGTCTTCTTTTGTTTTTTTTTCCTTTAGACCGTGTCCGTGTTAAACGTGACACGTTAACTATGTCTAAAATATGTGCTCGTATATGTTACGTAAAATCTTTTGATCTTGACCATTAAAATAATAGATCTAACCGCTAATATAATTCTAATGATGTGGATCAATATGGTGTCTCTGTTTTAAACCTCCGTATTGTGCTTTTAGTATATAGTAGATTGTTGCTCAGACACGAGGGCAGGGCTGCATGAGGGTACCCTAGCTCCCCTGTCTCCATGTGGTTTGAAAAGGTAATGATCTGTTTCTGGTTGTATGCTTAAGCACGATTGAGGTTCACAAATTCAAATACTACACCACAAAAACTTGATTGCGGTTCACTAAAGAAGACTATAGTAGTTGCCATAAGATTTCCTGGGATGTTCTGCCTTCGAGGTCAAAAGGCAGAATCCTCCTCAAAACAGGCTTTCGCTCCGCTTTATAAATAAAGCAACAACATCCATACAACGTTCACCAACAAGTTCTAGAGCAAAAGAGAGAAAGCGCTGGGGCAACAGCACAGACAAGCCCAACATAAAAACAAAAGGACGAGCGAGCCCCCAGAAGTGGCGACTCTCGTTAGGCCGGCGGCATGGAGAGGTGGCGGGCCGCCTCCAGTAGTGCCCGAAGCATATTGTCCACCCGCTCCCGGTCCCGCTGCCTACACAACGGGTACCACAGCTGCAAGGAAGCCAATATTTTGAACACCGAGTCAGAAGCACGACGAGGGAAAACTCTCTCAATAACCATCTTATTGCGAGTAGTCCATAAAGTCCAAGACATCGCGGCGAACATGAACCAAAAGAGGCGACGCCTCGTCCCAGTCCGGTTCGCCTGGGTCTCTAGAAACTCGCCAAGGTCCCGGGCCTGCCAAGCAGGGCCCAGGGCCTCCCGGACAAAGCTCCATAGAAACCGGGCCGCGGGACAGGTGAACATTATGTGGGTTCCCGTCTCAGGGATCCCGCATAATGGACACAACCCGTCCCCCGGCCCATGTCTCTTGGCCACCTCGACCCCTGAAGGCAAACGATCGCGCAAGAGTTGCCATACAAAGATCTTTGTTTTCAGGGGAAGGGGAGCCTTCCATAGCGGAGTCGTCCAAGGTAGGGAGGGCCCTCTAAACAGGGCCCTATACGCTGAACTAACCGAGAAGATCCCCGAAGGGGATAATCTCCAAGCAACACTATCCGAAGAGGAAGAGAGGGAAGGGGGCAGACTGGCTCTAAGCTCAACCCATGTGGTGCCCTCCTCCATCCCAAAGGTTCTACGGAACGAGATGTTCCATGACCCCTCATGCACGGCCGAGGCGACCACTAGCATAGGGTCAGCACAGATCGCAAACAGGCTGGGATAAGACACCCGCATCGGTTGCTCTCCCAGCCATGGGTCGAGCCAGAAGAGGGTGCCTTCACCATTGCCAACGGAGGAGGAGATCCCTAGGCGGATCTCCTGCTTGAGGTCCTGGATGGTGCGCCAAAACTAGGAGCCCTCACGTCGCTCACAGGCCAAGAGAGGGCGGCCGCGCAGATATTTGGCATTGATCAAGCGGAGCCAAAGGCCCCCCTCACCTCTAAGAATACGCCACACCCATTTGAGAATCAACGCCTTATTGAAGCGGCGTGATGCTAAAATGCCTATGCCCCCAAGCTCCTTGGGGGCACAGATATCCGCCCATTTAACCATGTGATATTTCTGGCGGCCATTTGCATCCTGCCAGAAGAAGCGCGATAGCTCCTTATCAAAGGTGCCATGCACTCCCTCCGGCAGTAAGTATAGCCCCATAATATACATAGAGAGGCTAGATAGGCAGGAGTCAATGAGAACCGTCTTGCTACCCTTAGAAGTGAATCTCCCACGCCAAGGTTCGACCTTCGCCCTAACACGCCCTACCAGAGGATCGAGATCCTTGATTAGAATCCTCGATTCTCGGATTGGCATCCCTAGGTAGGTGATGGGGAAAGCGGCTAGCCTACAATTTAGGTTGTCGGCTATCCTCTGCTGATCCTCCGGCGCGTACCCGAGAATCACCACCTCGCTTTTATCGAAGTTAATTCCGAGGCCCGACATCTCCTCAAAGCACAGAAGGAGGAATTTGAGGTTAGCGATGTCCAGCTCTGAACCTTCCACCATGATCATGGTGTCATCGGCATACTGGAGGTGAGTAACCCCACCCCTAGGGATAAGATGCCCTACCACACCAGAGATGTGGCCGGCGATCTTAGCTTTCTCCAAGATCTCTGCAAGGGCATCCACCGCGGCGTTAAAGAGTAAGGGGGAGAGAGGATCCCCCTGCCTTACTCCACACGACGGCCTAAAGTAGGGACCCACCTCACCATTAACGTTGATCGAGGTGCTACCGCTCATGACGAACTGCATGACCCACGTGATCAGGCGATCATCGAATCCTCGCCGCTGGAGAACCTGGCGCAGGAAGTGCCAATCCAAGCGATCATATGACTTCTGGAAATCCAATTTCAGAAAGACAACTTTAAGCCACCTAGTCTTGACCTCGTGGATTATCTCATGTAACGCCAACACCCCATCATGAATATAACGCCCTTTGAGAAAGGCATACTGACAGGGTGATACGTCCAAAACGTATCTACTTTCCCGAACACTTTTGCTATTGTTTCTCCTCTAATTTGCGTGTTTTGAATACAACTAACACGGACTGACGCTGTTTTCAGCAGAATTGCTCTGGTGTCTCGTTTTTGTGCAGAAATCCAACTTCCAGTAAAAATTCGGGAAAAATCATGAAAAATCATATTTCACCAGAAGACCCACGGAGCCAGAAGACAGGAGGGAGAGGAGGTCCGAGGGCTCCTCACACACTGGTGGCGCGGCCCAGCCCTGGCCGCGCCACCCTGGCGTGAGGGGGGCCCAGCAGTCCTCTCGACCTCCCCTCTCGCCTACATATACCCTCTGACGACATAATATCGGGGAGACAGCGTTTTTCCCAGATAGACTTCCGCTGCGCCGCCGCCATCAGAAGCCGCGATTCGGAACCAGAAACTCCGTTCTGGCACCCTGCCGGGACAGGGATTCGGAGGAGATCTTCATCACCATCACCACCGATGCTCCTCCATCGACCATCCATGACTCCCCCATCTATGTGTGAGTAATTCCCCCGCTGTAGGTGAGGGGATGGTAGGGATTGGATGAGATTGTTCATGTAATTTGATATGAGATTGATAGGGCATAGTGCCTAGTATCTTTATTTAGTGCCTATGACATTGTTGCAACTTGTTGTGCTTAATGCTTGTCACTTTGGGCCCGAGTGCCATGATTTCAGATCTGAACATGTTATTATTTCTATGATGATACTTGTTGTTTATGGTCTTACCTACAAGTTGTATACACATATTGTTGTCCGGAACCCGAGGCCCCAAAGTGATAGAAATTGGGATAACCGGAGGGGATGGCTATGATGTGAGGATCACATGTGTTCACCGAGTGCTAATGCTTTGCTCCGGTACTCTATTAAAAGGAGTACCTTAATTACCAGTAGTTTCCCTTGAGGCCCTGCTGCAACAGGCTGATAGGACAAAAGATGTCGTGCAAGTTTCTCCTTGTGAGCACGTACGACTATATATGGAACACATGCCTATGATTGTTTGTACTAGGATGCTTTATCATTATTTATCTGCAATGCCCATGTCTCATTGATTTCATGAATTATCTTATCCATGCAACGCCCGTAATCCATCCCTATGCCTACAGTATTTGTTCCTACTGTTTACTACTGTTACTATTACCTCTGCTATTTTACTACTGCTGTTACTGTTTCACTACTGTCACCGCTATAAAACTGTTGCTACTGATAAACTATTGCGAGCAAGACTGTTTCCAGGTGCAGCTGAATTGACAACTCATCTGTTAAGGCTTACATATATTCTTTGGCCCCCCTTGTGTCGAATCAATAAATTTGGGTAATACTTCCCTCGAAGACTGTTGCAATCCCCTATACTTGTGGGTTATCACAGGGGTGTGTCAGGCGTTCCATAACTGGAGCAATCCTAGACGCACAGACTTTAGCAAAGATGCGCTGGATGACGTTGATCACCGTGATCGGCCTAAATTGGCGGATATTTGTGGCCCCCACTACTTTGGGGATCAACGTAATCACGCCAAAGTTCAAGCGGGACATGACCAGAGTTCCAGTATAAAACTCCTGGAACATTGGCATGATAACCGCTTGAAGCTTCTCCCAGAAAGTCTGGAAGAAGGAGACAGGAAGGCCGTCCGGGCCAGGGGCCGAATTGGCCTTCATCTTCCTAACCGCACGGGCGACCTCCTCTGGCAGGAATGGGAGTGTGAGGTCCGCATTCTTGTCAGCTGTGACCCTAGCCGCCAGGGGCTAGAAGTCGACTGCTAACGCCACCCCTGAGCGGGGTGCCGCCGTGAAGAGATCCTTATAAAAGGAATAAGTGTGCGCGGAAATATCATTATTATCCTCCAGCAAACGATCGTTATCCCATAAGCACGGAATGGAGCATTTTCGACGTCGTCCATTGGCGATGGCATGAAAGTATGCGGTATTAGCATCCCCCTTAAGTATCCAATTCTGGCGGCTTCGCTATCTCCAGAAAAGCTCTTCACCCTTGTAGATCTCCATAAGGGAGTTCTCCAGGGCGTACCTAAGTGTCCATTCATCAGCAGAGAGGCCCACTGAGTCTGAAAGGCAGAATCTACCTTTCAGATTTTAGTTTTGATCATCTGCCAAAGATGCTCTAACTAACTTATATCATACATGCAGTCGACCATTTAAGTGAAGCAGTTTGAACGAACTACCACTTTTTCATCGCCAGAAGTGCTTGCCTCTTGTTAACTGACCGTTCTGCATAAAAAAAAACTCTCATTAAGGAAACCATATGGATCGCATTTTACTATCTTTCCTTCTTAATTTTTTGCTTTTCACGAGAGTACTATATGTCTGACCCTTCCTCTCTCAATGGCCCAAGTCATCGGCGTGGCTGTGTAGGGCCTATAGACTCAAGTTCAAACAACTTTTCTCCTTTGAGACTTGTGTGATCACATCAAGCTGAAATTTTAGACAAGATCGTTTCAATCTAGTGGGTAATGTGAGCTGATTTGGTCTTTAATCAAGCCGTCCCGAATCAGTGCGCTTCCTTGCGGTCGACGCGCCGTCGAGGCTTCACTAAAATATTCAAGTATTCAACCAAGAGAAACCCAACATTGCGTTCATTGATTAAAAAGATAAACTAAGCCGATCGAGTATATATAGCATGGTGCGCAACTGCTCTTTATCACAGACGCTTTCAAAGTTGCTTGTACAGATGATTAGACTGAACTGGCATTTCATTAGCGTATAAGCAGGTTGTGCTGGTGGACAACAAGCGAAATGTCTTCCAAACAGGCTGTGTACTATGTGAAGAGCGTGTGAATGCGTAGGTGTAACTGAAAATATGCACGCATACTTGATATTCAGAAACCGTGTTGATTTAGTGGCTTTTATAGATGGAAATAAGTCATGTACGAGTTTTCAAAACAAACAAAAAAAGATAAACTATACAAGTATATACATACTTAATGCCGAGGCACTCGTGACAATTTCTTCAATTTTCGTGGTCAAATATATAGGTAATAAGAAGTAGAAAAACGCATAGCTATACAACGCGGACCACATATCATCTCCCGAACATCGGAAGAGGGAAGTGGCCAACGAAACCACCAAAAAATCTAGGCATGTCCAACAGTCAACATAGCATCAAGTCATCAACAAATTAATTAACGGAAGAAAGCGAGCAAGTAGCTCCGGAGTCTGGACTAAACTAATTAAAATATATGTATGTCCGCAGAAGAGACGAAAAACGCGCCCGCGTCGCTCAGCTCAGGCGGCACGGGCGAACCCTAGCCGCCGCCGCCAGCAGCCCCTCCCCTCCCGTCCTCCCTCCGGCCGCCGCCGCCGGAAGATGCTGCCGGGCGAAGCCCAGGTAGCGGACGGCGGCGGCGCGGCCCTTGCTCTGGCGCTGCGGCGTCCTCGCGAGCGATCTGGCGGGGGGATCTCGGGCCTCCTTCGGCTGCGTCGCGCGGTGGTGACTGGCGGCCCGGCGACCTTCGGCGGTGCTTCTCCGGCGGTCAGGTCGCCTCGGCGACGACGGCTTGTCCGGAGCAGCGACGGCGGTGAGCTCTGCGGGCTTGTCCCGCCGGCTCATCCAACTTGGCATGGCGGGGTGGCGGCCTGCTTCCCAAGCTCCGGTGGTGGTGCTCCCCGGTGACGGTGGAGCATCGGGCTCCTGCTGCAGTGGCGGTGCAGCCTCGGTGGTCGGCGGATCTGGGCGAGGGCGAGCTCGCTCTTATCTGTCCCTCTAGCTGCTGCTGGAGACGAGTTTGGTGGTGGCTCTGGCGGGGCAGTGGCGCTGCTGCTTTGCTGGAGGTGCTCGGGTCAGCGGTCTGCGAGCGTGGGGTGGTGGTCTGGCGAAGCTCCGGGCGAAAGTTTGTCCGGCTTGCCGGCCGGCGGTGGCGGCGTCTGTGGACGTCGTGATCCTGTGTGGAGGCGCCGCTGTGGAGTTCTTCGACACCCGCTACCCCGGGCCACGATCTTCGGGCGAAAGCCTAGACCCCGACAAGGGGTTGAGCGGCGGCGGCGTCTTCGCGTCGTTCCCCTCTTTAGGGCGCCGTCTTGAAGATCTTCGGCCTCGTTCACGCTTTCCATGGGCTGGACGTGCACGACATCGAGATCGGCAGGTGCCCGGTCAGCGATGTGAGCTTTCCGCGTGGTGGCTTGCGCGGCAACGACGGAAGATGCTGCCGCCATTTGTTAAACTCTGATCTGCTGTGGAAACTTTGAGGAGGCTTGTTCTGATCTGCTGTGGAAGCTTTGAGGAGGTGCTTGTTGTCTTGGTGCCGTGAAGCCATTTGTCTACGCCGGTGGCGCTCGGGTGCCGTGGCGTCGTCTCGCTGCGCGTTGCCTTCGACCACCCCCCCGATGCTGGTGGTGTCGCGGCGTTGGGTGGTCTTGGCGGTGCGCTTCCGTTAGGCTTCGTTGATGGTTGCCGTGGCGTCGTCTCGCTGTGCGTGGCCTATCGACCACACCCCCGATGCAGGTGGTGTCGTGGCGTTGTGTGGTCTTGTCCACACACTTCCGTTAGACTCCGTCGTTGGCATGGTGCCCCGGTTTGGACTCGGTTGATCGGGACTGTCGATTATGCCGGCGGTCTCTCTCTTTTGTGTGTTGGTGTGTGTATTTTTGTTTATGCTCTTCTTCCGTTCCCCCTTGTAACTCTGGTTCCTTTGAACCCATCTTGCATTAGGCTGCAAAGCCTTATAGGCAACTGAATACAAATTCAGGTGGGGATTCTTCTCCCCCCCCCCCCCCCCCCCCCCCCCCGGTGAAAATTCAAAAATAAAATAAATATATGTATGTCCCAATCGCGTATGGACCATGTGTACGGAGTACATGTGATCTCATAACGACATCGACGGGTTCTCTGTATGCGCGGGAGACGGTCAAGTTAGCAACTTAGCATGCTAGACCGAGTTGTAGGTTGCATCTACATTAAATGCCATGTGAAAAATCAACTTAAGAGTAGAGAAATACCCCGATAAATGTACAACACGGACTAGCTTGGTGAACACATGGTAATTCAAATTCAAATAATAAAAGCAGAACAAATTTAAAGGGAGGTCACTTGGGACCTCGTTTTTCTCACTACAGCACGCAATGGCTATGCCGACGGCCGGCGGCCGTCGGGTCAGCTACCTAAGGCCGTCGGGCTAGGCTGACCTGACGGCAGCCGTCGGTGTAGCCCCGTCGGCGTAACCCGGCGTCGGGCCAGCCAAGGAGGCCGTCGGGTCAGGTCACTACTGTCGGGTTAGGCTAGCGCCGACGGTCGGGAGGATGCCGTCGGTCGAAAATTACCGTCGGGTCAGCTGTCAGTGGGTCCCAGCGCCGTCTAACGCCGTCCAGACCCTATGCCGACGGCAGTGCCGTCGGCTCAGCCTAACAGGCTGACCGGCCCACCATGCGCGAATTCGTCCCTTGTTTCCTGCCAGGTGCTATGCCGACGGCATTGCCGTCGGGTTAGCCCCTGCCATTTGGTCATGTTGGTAGGGCTAACCCGACGGCAATGCCGTCGGCATAGCTCCTGGCAATTTTTTTTTTTGAAATTTAGGTTTTCAGCAGGATATTTAGCATGCAGGCAATATAATAAAACAAATATATAAATGCATCATGTTATCACACATTCATATGCATAGTATCACATATCACACACATAGTATCATGCATACATAGTATCACATATCCAACATCGTGCATACATAGTACCGCCCACACACGCTCGCACTACCTACTCGGCGATGACCCCATTTCTGACCTAGTGAAATTTGGAAAGCGCTCGTCGGCCGCGGTCGCCGTATCTCCAACGGAAGACCCAGGAGAAGCCGAAGGAGTACGGCGAGCACTTGGATGAATCGGCGTGATCTCTCGTGACGTACTCGGCGTTGCCCCGTCACCACCAAACTCGGCGTTCCGAGAACGGCCCGTTCTCTACATGTTTTGAACAAGAGTTAGCAACTTGCGACACGTTGGCATAGAGAAGGAGCAAGTATGCATGTTGGAGAAGAACTTACCGGGGTCTGTGCGTAGTACTGGGCAGCGAAGGCTTCCTTGTGTAGGCACACTGGGTTAGGCCCCGGCTCAGGTGGCCGCTCTGAGTCTAGCGCCGCGCTCCGCTCTCCAGTTCTAAGGAACATCTTCACCGCCTGTAAGATAGTTTGGATGTCAGATAATGCAAAGATAAAGGTTCAAAGTAGCTAGGATAAGAACAAGACGGCTCATCTTTTGCAAAGGTTTGAAACTTACGTCGGTGGACTCTAGGAGGTACGTATCGAAGACACGTCTCTTCTGCTCCCACGCATCTAGTTCGGCCCGATATCCCGCATAGTAGGCATCGTATGCCGCCTCGAACTCATGCTACAATGTCAAAATTCATGAATTCTTGTCAACTTAGCCATTTTAGGGATGAATGTCGGAAAGATGATGAAAATGAGAACTTACATCGACCCGTGTAGTAGTCCTGCGAGGTGGCGGTGGCGGGACAGAGGGGCAGTCGGCGGTGAGGGTAGCTTTCACACGGGTGAGGGTCGTGGTAGGCTGGATCACTGATACGTCTCAAACGTATCTATAATTTTTGATGCTCCATGCTTGTTTTTACACCATTTGCCTATTGTTTCGTTACACTTAGTGGCATTTTTATACATTTTCCGGAACTAACCTATTAACGAAGTGCCACAGTGCCAGTTTCCTGTTTTCTGCTGTTTTTGTGTTTCAGAAGTGATACACAGGAAATATTCTCGGAATTGGACGAAACAAGTTCCTGAAGACTTATATCACGGGGAAGCTTCCAGACATCCGAAAAAGAGATGGAGGAGGGCCACGTGGGCCCCACACGCACAGGCGGCGCGGCCATGCCCCTGGCCGCGCCACCCCTGTGTGAGGGGGCCTGGCCCCTCCTCTGACATCGCCCCTTCGCCTATAAAGACCCCCCGACGAGAAAAACCTAAGGGCCCGATCAGATTTCCAGAACACATCGCGATCCGCCGCCGCCGTCGACCCGAAGATCGGGAGGGTCCAGAAGCTCTTCCCGGCACCCTGCCGGAGAGGGGAATCGCCACCGGAGGTCTTCTTCATCGCCATGCTTGCCTCCGGAGCGATGAGTGAGTAGTCTACCTTGGACTATGGGTCCATAGCAGTAGCTAGATGGTTGTCTTCTCCACCATGTGCTTCATGTTTAGATCTCATGAGCTGCCATACATGATTGAGATCACCGTTATGTAATTCTATGATGTTGGTTTGTTGGGATCCGATGAATATTAGTGTTTATGATTAAGTTGCTGTACTGAATTATATCTTTTGTTATCTCTATGTTGTTTATGATCTTGCATGCTCTCCGTTGTTAGTAGCTATCTTGGCCGAGTAGTTGCTAGTGACTCCAAGAGGGGGTATTTATGCTCGATAGTGGGTTCATGTCTCTATTTAACCTGGGGGAGTGACAGAAACCTCTAAGGTGGTAGATGTGCTGTTGCTACTAGGGAGAAAACAACATTCATATGCTCAAGGGCATATGCTTTGTTTACATTACACACTTTGCTTAATGCAATTATCTGTTGTTCGCAACTTAATACTTCTAGGGTGTTCGGATGATATCCCAGGAAGTGGATTATTAGTCATAGATGCAGTTGGATGGCGTTCTATGTATTTTGTTGTAATGCCCAGAGTAAATCTCATAGTGATCTTCTTGACATATCACGTTATCTTTATTCTATCAATTGCCCAACTGTAATTTGTTTACCCAGCATGTTATTTTATCTATGGAGAGACACCACTAGTGAACTGTGGACCCCGGTCCTATTTTAATCATATTGCTATCACCTGTTTACTTTTCCCGCACTGTTTACTTTACTCGCACATTACTACTGTTTTCCACTCGATACACTCATAACCTTTGTTTCAAGCAAACCGGTGAGATTGACAACCTCATCGCAAGTTGGGAACAAAGTATTTGTCTGTGTGTGTGCAGGTTCCGCGTTGCTGCTGGCCGAAGACGAGTCAACAAGTATCGTTAACGGCGCCCTTGTTGGAGTGTTATTATGCCAGTCCGCATCACCTTCAGTCGTCACCGTCTCTCCTCTCCAAGATCGACATACCTTGGTATCTTAACTGAGGGAAAACTAGCCGCTACACTCATCATACCTTCCTCTTGGGGTTCCCAACGGGCTGGTCATCACCACGCACAAGGACTTACTGCTCCCACGTCAACTAAACACCACAGCTCTTTTCTGGCGCCATCACCGAGTAGCAGCTACTTTTCTGGCGCCGTTGCCGGGGAAGAGAGAAGACTTCTGCGAGGGGAGTTCTTCGCACACACATTCTTTACTTTGTTATTTGTTTTGCTTTACTTTATTTTATTTTACCTGCATTGCTTTTTATATCAAAAACCCAAAAAAATTAGAATCCTTGGTAGTTGTTATTTCTTTGCTTTTAGTTTATCATGTCTAGTTTAGTTGCTACTACTATGTCCCCCGAGGACATGATCTTTACCTTTAAGCAGAAAGATGAGGAAAGCTTTAAAGAAGCTTGGTCTAGAATTTATGATTGGCATGGAAAAATTGAACCTAAAATGACTTTGAGTTTGCTTCTTAGTAGCTTTTACTTTGGACTTTCTCTTCGTTATAGATATGCTTTGGATGCTACTGCAGAAGGAGATTTCCTTCATTGTGATGGAGATCAAGCCTTCAATATTATTAAAAAGTTGATTACAATTTATAGCATGCCAACCTATTTTGATTCCTCTCTTGTGAGCATTTTTAATAGACTTAATACTCTTGAGACTCACACTGCTAGTTTGAGTTCTTGCTACAATACTTTGCGCCAGCATTTTGATTATGTGCCAACAAATACTGAACCTTCAAGCTGGTATCCTACAATAAAAATCACCATTAGTGGTGAAACTTTTCATGCTCGTTGTGATATTATGTCTGAATTTTGTCTCATGCCAAAGGATGTTTATGAATCTTTGAGCCTTTGGAAGCTTTCTGAGGGAGGAGAAGAAATTTTTCTTACTAACAATGCCACCATATCTTCCCTTGGAATAGCTGAAGGAGTCTTTACAAAAATCCTAGGAAGAATGATATCTACTGATTATCTTGTTATTGAATGTGTAGGAAAAGGACAAATCACACTTGGAAGATCCATTCTGAAGCTCCTTGGCGCCGTTATCGATGTGGGAAAAGGCAATATAACATTTACTACTCCACCTTGCAATAACCATGTCTTTCCTAGAGTTAAGAGCAAAGGTAAGAAAGGGAGACGTAAGGCACGTGCTGATCCTAACACTTCATCACTTGATATTACTTGATTCGCACTTTTCTGCGCCTAGCTCAAAGGCGTTAAAGAAAAGCACTCTTGGGAGATAACCCATTGTTTACTTTTCAGTACTTTTTCTTTTATTTGAGTCTTGGAAGTCATTACTACTGTAATGACCGCTCCTTATCTTGTTTATTTCGTTTTTGTGCCAAGAGAAGCCTCTAATTTGAGTGAGGTAAAGATTTGGGGATGTTGCTGTCCAGAAACTGTTTTCGGTGCTGCACCGTAAAAATTCGTGAAAATTCTATGTTTATCTTTTGGACCTGCGATTTCTTGTGCATATGCCCCAGGTTATATCCAAACTTTTCTTAGTTGAACACTTTTTGATTTGAGCAACGGAAAATCCCTCAAAAATTCGTCCTTTGTCAGCTGTTCAGTTTTGACAGATTTCTGCCAATATTTGTTTTTGCCACTTTATCGCTTTCTTTTGAGTTCTTTTTGATCATGGAACTCTTGTGGAAGTTGCTACAGTAGTATATACTTTATATGTGGTGGTTTTGGGTTGAAACCTGAAGTTAAAAGAGGTTGAATATATTTTATGCTTACACTAATGTTGCTAATAGAATTGTGTTTAGTTTTGTATGAAGGAAGTTTTCAAGTGTAGGGATTGGAGAATGATGAGATGAGTTGAAGAATGGAGAAAAGCTCAAGCTTGGGGATGCCCATGCATCACCCCAAGAAATATCCAAGAAGTACAAGCGTCAAAGCTTGGGGATGCCCCCGAGGCACCCCTTCTTCATCGGCAAAAATCAGGTCACCTTTCAAAACACTATATTTTTATTGCTTCATGCACTATGTGTTTTTCTTGGAGCGTCAGTTGTTTTAGTTTTATTAGTTGGTTTAGTTTGTTTGTTTGCTGCAATAAATGGTTGGACCCCAACAAATTTCCTTTGGAGGAGATGTACTCGTTTTCATTTGCAAAGAACGCTCTAGTTTTCACTCTTATCGTTTATCGAGCGCTCTACTTTTTCTGCTACTGCTTTTGGTTTTCGTTTTCGCCTTGATTTGCATTCAGATCTTGCCATATCTTTTCATTAAGGTGTATTTTTGCCTCTGATATTTATTGGTTTTCATCAAAAGAGGTGTTTATAAAAATTTCAAATGGTGTTGGAAAAGAGAAAAAGCTTTGAGCAAAATAGTGGTACAAGAAGGAGTTTGTGTAGACTGCGGCTTAGGCTTTTTCATGTCATGCTTGATGTCTTTTTGATAGTATGCTTAGTGGTTTTGCTGTAGCATGACTTGTCTCAAATAACTGAGATTGCTTAATGAGCCTGTGAAAAAATCATGCGTTGTTTTTATTGTATGGAAGCATTATTTTGGTTTTCTCCTTGATGCTTTATTTGGGTTGACTTGGCGCATGCTCACACATGTTAGACTCTTACAAAGTCGCCATTAGCCTGCATGATCATTTAGTTTTTGACTTTTGATGCCATCGTATGCTTCTTTTAATGTCGCTTTGTCGCTTTGCATGATTATGGCCATTATTGCTCTCTTAGTTGGTCGCTCCCAGTCTTTTGCTAGCCCTCGCCTTGTACTGAGTATGAGCTATACCCGTGCATCCAACTCCTAAAAGCCAAGTTTGCCATTGTGTCCACTATAAATTCCTATGCATGGTATTTGTAAGCCATTCCAAAGTAAAATTTTCGTGTGCTACCTTTCAAAAACCTTCAAAACACTTCTCGTTTTGTGACACTGTTTTCAGCTCATGGGGACGTAGTGGTCGGATTTGCTATCTTCCATATTGCTTATTCCAAAAAGAAAAAAAAAGAAAAAAAAGAAGAAAAAAGGCACTCCTCCAAAGAATGTGAATGTTGGTGGGCACCCGATGGAATCGGTTAGCCATGGTATGTGAAAGGAAAAAGGTGGGGAGGAGTGCCAAGTTTTATAAAAAGAGCACAAGAGTGCCAATCTCTCTCTCAAAAACTTGCTTTATTTTTGTATGGAAGATAGTAAGAACCCCATTGCCAGTCGTTGACAAAGACAACCACCTCTCAAAATCAAGTTTTATCTCTCTGTTTTACAAATGAAAAGCTCTAGCACATGTTTAAATCACTGCTTCCCTCTGCGAAGGGCCTTTCTTTTACTTTTATGTTGAGTCACCACCTTCTTTATTTATGCACCATTAAGAGAGCATAGTTGTCATTCTTAGTGTGATATGCATTGTCCCAAAGTTCATTGATTGATTCATATTGTTGGTTTCACTTGTTCTTAAATTATTTGTATCTAGTCGCCCTCTTAAACTTTGAGGTGTCCTATGCATTTATGTTTTGCTCTCTTTGAAGGACAAGCTGAAAACCATTTGTATGTTTTTCCTTATGATTTGAACACACGTTTGACTTTCATTGTTTCATTATCATGATCTTTTGTTTGTGTTCATTTACATGTTTACAACATGGTTGCTAAGTTCTTATTGTCATGATTATATCTTTCATGCCCATGTTTCAAGTTCTATTGATCCCAGCTCACCAATGCTTACATATATGATCAAGATTGTGTAGGTGCATGTCACCTCAAAAATTATTCTTTGTTATCACTTACCTACTCGAGGACGAGCAGGAGTTAAGCTTGGGGATGCTTGATACGTCTCAAACGTATCTATAATTTTTGATACTCCATGCTTGTTTTTACACCATTTGCCTATTGTTTCGTTACACTTAGTGGCATTTTTATACATTTTCCGGAACTAACCTATTAACGAAGTGCCACAGTGCCAGTTTCCTATTTTCTGCTGTTTTTGTGTTTCAGAAGTGATACACAGGAAATATTCTCAGAATTGGACGAAACAAGTTCCTGAAGACTTATATCACGGGGAAGCTTCCAAACATCCGAAGAAGAGACGGAGGAGGGCCACGTGGGCCCCACACGCACAGGCGGCGCGGCCAGGCCCCTGGCCGCGCCACCCCTGTGTGAGGGGGCCTGGCCCTTCCTCTGACATCGCCCCTTCGCCTATAAAGACCCCCCGACGAGAAAAACCTAAGGGCCCGATCAGATTTCCAGAACACATTGCGATCCGCCGCCGCCGTCGACCCGAAGATCGGGAGGGTCCAGAAGCTCTTCCCGGCACCCTGTCGGAGAGGGGAATCGCCACCGGAGGTCTTCTTCATCGCCATGCTTGCCTCCGGAGCGATGAGTGAGTAGTCTACCTTGGACTATGGGTCCATAGCAGTAGCTAGATGGTTGTCTTCTCCACCATGTGCTTCATGTTTAGATCTCATGAGCTGCCATACATGATTGAGATCACCGTTATGTAATTCTATGATGTTGGTTTGTTGGGATCCGATGAATATTGGTGTTTATGATTAAGTTGCTGTACTGAATTATATCTTTTGTTATCTCTATGTTGTTTATGATCTTGCATGCTCTCCGTTGTTAGTAGCTATCTTGGCCGAGTAGTTGCTAGTGACTCCAAGAGGGGGTATTTATGCTCGATAGTGGGTTCATGTCTCTATTTCACCTGGGGGAGTGACAGAAACCTCTAAGGTGGTAGATGTGCTGTTGCTACTAGGAAGAAAACAACATTCATATGCTCAAGGGCATATGCTTTGTTTACATTACACACTTTGCTTAATGCAATTATCTGTTGTTCGCAACTTAATACTTCTAGGGTGTTCGGATGATATCCCAGGAAGTGGATTATTAGTCATAGATGCAGTTGGATGGCGGTCTATGTATTTTGTTGTAATGCCCAGAGTAAATCTCATAGTGATCTTCTTGACATATCACGTTATCTTTATTCTATCAATTGCCCAACTGTAATTTGTTTACCCAGCATGTTATTTTATCTATGGAGAGACACCACTAGTGAACTGTGGACCCCGGTCCTATTTTAATCATATTGCTATCACCTGTTTACTTTTCCCGCACTGTTTACTTTACTCGCACATTACTACTGTTTTCCACTCGATACACTCATAACCTTTGTTTCAAGCAAACCGGTGAGATTGACAACCTCATCGCAAGTTGGGAACAAAGTATTTGTCTGTGTGTGTGCAGGTTCCGCGTTGCTGCTGGCCGAAGACGAGTCAACAAGTATCGTTAACGGCGCCCTTGTTGGAGTGTTATTACGCCAATCCGCATCACCTTCAGTCGTCACCGTCTCTCCTCTCCAAGATCGACATACCTTGGTATCTTAACTGAGGGAAAACTAGCCGCTACACTCATCATACCTTCCTCTTGGGGTTCCCAACGGGCTGGTCATCACCACGCACAAGGACTTACTGCTCCCACGTCAACTAAACGCCACAGCTCTATTCTGGCGCCATCACCGAGTAGCAATCACCGCATTAAGAACGCGGTAACGGCCATGCTGCCGGCCACGCCCCGAGACGATCACCGAAGTCTCGTCAACCTCGACCGTCGCGGGGTCATCCACCTCTGGATGGAAACCCTGCAAAGTACTCGAGTACGAAGAGAAGTCCTCCGCGGTGTTGCCGTAGAACAGAGGGAGCGCAGGCTGAGGCTCATGGAGGTCGGGAGGCGCAAGCCTCATCGCCAGCCACACCTGCATGTCGGTGGGCATCACGCCGGTCTCACGAAACTGCATCGCGAAGGAGATGTAACGGTTATCAAGTAGGTAAATGAGAGGAAATAAATACAAGTTGTTTGAGGGTAAATAAATACCATCTTTGCCTTGAAGCGATCATGGTTCCTGTTGCCCGCATTGTGTGTTCCCTCGGTGCCCCGGTTTGCCTTGTTCCGCGAGCTCACATCGTTGAAGGCATCGTCCTTCCCCATCCACCTCAGGGCAAGCTCCTTCCATGCCTCCACTTTCTCATCGGTCCACAAGGGGCGAACCTGAAAAATGAACATACGGAGTCAGTTGAGGAGCAGATAATGCCATTGCAACTTGGAAGCACATTGCCAATTTACTTACCGATACATAATCATCTAGCATCATCGGAGGCGGATCATTGATAAGCTCATGCTTCGTCATCGTCCTGCCGAGCTTCTCAGCCAAGAAGTGGTTCATGGATGTGTGCTTCTGATTGTAGAATTGCTGGCGTGTGAGCTTCTGACACGCCCTCCGCAAAGTCGCGTTCGCCAACTCCTGATGCTCTGGAAGCACCCTGTGCCACTTCTGCACATCATGCATAAAAATTTGTGAGGGTCATGGGCTAGCATGGTGAGGTCATGAACTATGAATGGAATTCATAAAGTATATGCACTTACCCAAAACTTGGCAATCACAGCATCAGAAGCTTTCCCAAAGCCAACACAATCTGCGGCCTCATAGTCCACCCAATGGAGGGCAAGCTTAGGCACGCCGCCGGGGACCACTGTGTACAAGCCCGGCCAATACATCCTAATGGCAGCTCCAAGCAAGCCATTAGGAAGTCGGGGCCCCGGCGGAACGATCCAATTGCTGCATAATAATCAAACATTAGTACATGCCAAGAATGAAATTACATGTTCAAAATTACTATAGACACTTACTCAACGCCGTTAGGCTCAATGAGGAGCTTGCCCTCCTCGGTGGTAGGTTCCTTGCTCGGATGTGGAACCGTCGCTTCCCCACGAACCTTGTGCTTCTTGGGCTGCGGAACCCCCGCCGCCCCCCCCTCCATCCCCTCCCCTCCATCCCCTCCTGTGTATCCCCCGTCTCCTCCGCCTCCATAGACCGCGAGTGGGAAGCCACGTCGCCAGAAGCGGAGGGTAGGTCAGACAGAGGTGACTCTCCACCAACTCGTCCTCGTCCTCCCACTCCACCACCTCGTCCTCGTCCTCGTCCCCCCCCCCTTCGTCTCCTCCTCCCGCGTCTCCTCCTCCTCCCGCGTCTCCTCCTCCTCCTCCTCCTCCGTCTCCTCGTCCTCGGCCTCGTCCTCGCCCTCGTCCCGCGTCTCCTCCATCTCTAAGACGCGGCGGCAGACAAGGTTCTCTTCTACTTCTGGTTATCTTCTGTTGCTGCATCGTATTAAGCAGGGAGGACGGCGATTGCTTGCTCATATTGATCAATCACCTGCATTGAAAAACAAATAAACAATTAAGATAAGTACAAAGCATGGCAAGATATGAAGATAAATACAAAGCATGGCAAGATATGAAGATAAATACAAAGCATGGCAAGATATGAAGATAAATACTAAGCATGGCAAGATATGAAGATAAATACTAAGCATGGCAAGATATGAAGATAAATACTAAGCATGGCAAGATATGAAGATAAATACTAAGCATGCAAGATAAAATGACACTAAGACATAAAAAGACCCTCACCTTGAATCATCGCTCTCATAATCAGGGTTTTCATTATCATTATCACTATCACTATCACGTGAGTATCTTGGAAGCTCATCGCATGGTGGAGGCTCATCAACGATGCCATTGTTCGCATGTAACTTGGAGAGCATGTCAATGTCCTTTAGATCTACCACTGTCTCGCCACGAGGTTGTGCATCATTCTCAAGGTCCTCAAGACCACCCATTTGTAAGTCAAAGTCCCCGAAGGTCTCTTGCTCTTGATAGAAAATTCCCCCATATGTTACAGGGTCAATGTTGTTGTAATCTTCGACGGAGGGCATGGGTAGCTTACCATGTGGAGATACCTGGAACACGACTTCCCAGCCGTTGAGTTCCACTTTCTGGCATGGGTAGGGCAAATAGTAAACTTGCTTGGCTTGGTGAGCCACAACAAACACATCCGCTCCGCTATAGGTGGTTGAAGGCCTAACCTCAACTAACCCAATGGAAGAGGTAATTCTTTGTCCACTGTGTGGGTCGAACCAGTGGCATTTGAACACAACCAGGTTGAGCTCTATGTTCGTTTGATCGAACGTCAGCTCGTATACGTTCTCTAACCTTCCATAATAATCGAATCCATCGGCCCCTTTGGTGAAGACCCCGGTATTAACAGTTTTTGCATTAGGTCGACTCTTCTGGTGAAACTCTGTATGAAAGCGATACCCATTGACATCATACTTCTCATACTTCTTGACTTTACGGCTAAAACCTTGGGAAACACATCTCAACTCATCCGTCATCTCAATGTTGGGATCCGCTCCCTACAAGTTCATTTCAAAATGTTTTTGTGCATTAATTACGTGTAAAAGGGACAAGTCACGGATTGCAAAGTAAGAAGGACAGGTTAGAAATTACTTTGTCCCTGAACCAAGCCGAGAATTTTTTCTTTCCAGGGGCACCCTCTTTTAGAAGAGTGTCCACCTCCACGGCATCGGGACCCGTCGTTCCCGACCAGTGTTCATCAATAAATTGGCTAAAAGGAGAAAATAAGTATTAGACCGAAACCAAGTTACTAGTTGCAAAGTAATATGTTCACCATTTTACCTGGCGAAATCGACAACTTCATTCATGTTCGTAAGCACATATAGCATTATGCAATCCTTCTCTTCATTGGTGATGATATAACTTTTCGAGCCACCGGCCTTGCCACCGGGACATTGGAAGAGGAGGAGCTTGGGACTATGCTTGGGCTCATCGACATTGTACCGAGAGACCTGGTTATGCAGAGTCGGAACATCATCGGCATAGTAAGTTGTCGAGGCGTTTGCCATCTCCTCAAGCTGAGTTGCCTCAACTATGCATGCTTCAATCTTAGCTTTGTTTCCACATTTGTATCGAATATACTTGAACTCTCTCTCAATACAGAACTGCCAACGAAACTACACCGGTCCACCCAAGAGTGCCTCGTTCGCAAGATGAACAACGAGATGTGCCATCGGAGTAAAGAAGCCTGGCGGAAAGATCGTCTCTAACCTGCATAGCAACTCCGGCACTAGATCATGCAGCTTCTCAATCATCAGGGGACATATCTGCTTAGCACAGAGCGTGCGAAAAAAATGACTCAACTCCGCAAGAACTCGCCAGACATGCTCGGGGAGATACCCTCGAACCATCGCCGGCATCAGCCGCTCAATCCATATATGATAGTCGTGACTCTTGAGCCCGGTGACTTTTCCTGTTACAAGATTGACTCCCTTACTCATATTCGAACAATAACCATCAGGGAACATCACGGCGTATTTGAGCCACTTGAAAGCCTCCTTCTTTTGGATGTTATCAAGACAGAAGTTGGAATGCGGCTTGAACCAATTTGTTTGATTGCGGTCAGGAGGCTGCATGTGTAATTTTGTCCTATCACATAGCTGCTCAACATCAACTCTAGCCTTAACATTATCCTTTGACTTGCCAGCAATGTTCAAGACTGTGTGAAAGATGGACTCTGCGACATTCTTTTCGGTGTGCATCACATCGATGTTATGGGGAAGTTCGAGGTCCTTGTAATACTCGAGCTGAGTTAAGCCTGCCACGTGAGTCCAGTTATGCGTTTGACCATATCCCTCAAATTGCGGGCCACCTCCCTCTTTAGGCAGGAGAGCCCGTAGCTCGGCATCAACAGCTGTACCATCGAACGTAGGTATCTCCTTTTCTTCAAGCACAACTTTGCCCTTCGTGAAGTTCTTTTTGTCTTCTCTGAACCGATGCCCTCTTTTAAGAAACTGCCGATGCATGTCAAAGGAGGTACGTTTGTGACCCGCATTTAGCCAAAGGAACTCAAGTCGGTGCCTACACACTGGGCATGGGAACTTACCAGCTGTACACCAACCGCAGAATAGGGCATACCCGGGTAGGTCGTGCATGGAATAGTGGAACCAAACTTTCATGAGGAAGTTTGTCTTCGATGCTCGATCATATGTCAACGTCCCGTGGTGCCAAGAGTGGTTCAAATCATCAACAAGCGGCTGCATATAGACACTCAGATTCTTCCCCGGGTAGTCGGGCCCTGGAATGACCAGCGACAGGAATATGGTCTTCCTTTGCATTAGGACTCCGGGAGGGAGATTGAGCGGAATAACAAACACGGGCCAGCAGCTATACGATGAAGCCGACATACCATATGGATTGAATCCATCGGTTGCTATAGCAATCCTGACATTCCGAGCATCTGCTGCCTCATTGGGGTGTTCGTCATCAAAGTTCTTCCATGCCTTACCATCAGATGGATGACCCATCTTTATCTTTCCGTGCTCGTCCGGGTATCTCTTCCCCTTCTTATGCCACATCATCTGTGTGGCAGACTCCTCCGACATGTAAAGCCGCTGGATTCTTTTTATGAATGGGAGATAACGAAGAATCTTCACGGCGACTTTTGTCTGCTTCTTCTGACCATCAGGTCCCTTCACCTCATGATACCTAGAGGCCCCACACTTTTTACAATACTTGTCATCCGCAAACTCTTTTCGAAACAGAAGGCAACCTTTAGGACAGCAATCTATCTTTTCATAATCCATGCTGAGCGCTTTCAGAATTTTCTTTGTTTCATACATGGTTTTAGGCATGCAATGTCCTTCGGGCAACAGGTTACCAGTAGTTCTCAAACCCGCTTCATAGCTTGCTCGGGTGTTGCCATACTGGACCTTGTTGGCTAGAGCTTGCGAGATGGCATCGAGCTGAGAAATTTTTGCACCCTCATATAGAGGCCTCTTAGCCGCGGCCATCATATCATAGAAGGCCTTTGTGGTTGGCTCTGGTTCCTCCGGTTCTGGCGGTTCCTCTGGTTCTGGCGGTTCCTCTGGTTCTGGCGGTTCCTCCTGTGTAGGTGGTGAATCTGGCATGTACGCATCATGGAGATCATCTAGCAAGTATCTAATCCCATCATCCTCATTGCCATCGATTCGCTGTCGCATCACCTCACCTCTATCACGGTCGTACTGAGAAAAGTCGACCGAGGTAACATAGTTAGGCATATACCCATGCAACCAAAGGTGCTTGGTCATGTCATCCTTTCCCTGACGATGACGCCTGTTGCACCGAGTGCAAGGACAACTTGGACAAACACCTGACTTTGAACCACGTGCCAACTCCTTCACTAATAAATCTGTCTTCGATACCCACTCAGCTGTTTTTTCAGTCGCACTAATACGGCCACTGTACATCCACCCATTATCAGCCATCCTCTATTTTGTAGGTAGCCAAACAACAAATATAGCATTTTATATCAAATAATAGCTTGAAATTAAATGCATCTTATTTTTATTTACTACCGGGTAGAACGCATGCATCAACCAACATCTCTACTAGGTGGGCTCCTAGCAGGCGCCGGATCCGTAGATTGAGTACATTCTCCATGCTCTACCTCGGTCCGAGACAGAATTTCGGTAGCACCTCCCCGCTGCTCTCCCGATACACGTCTCAACAAAAAGCCGAGAGGATGTGTACCCGGAGAACAAAGGGGGAGGCGCTGCCGAAACTCTGACTCGGACCGGGGTAGGGCATGGAGAATGTACCCAACTACGCATCCGCCGACTGTCCCGTAAATGCCGCAAGCGTTACGGTTCAAAATATGCCGACCTCTAATGCATATTTATCTGCGTAACGCTTGCGGACGGGAAGTGACACCTAGGTTACGCGACTCGACGAGAAATGGAATCTAGTGACATAAAAAATGCGGAGTTCGAGTTGACAATGTAGCTCACCCTCGGCTGTAGAGGAAGTACGGGGCGGTCGCGACGGACGGGGCGGTCGCGACGGACGGGGCGGTCGCGACGGGCGGTCACGACGGGGCGGGTCGCGACGGGCGGTCACGATAGGGCCTATTTTCATTTCAATTAAAACAAATTCAAATTAGTAAACAAATTCACATATGCATTTTGGTTTCATTAATAATCAAATTCATTTCTATTAATATTCATTTTCCATTTTATTTCTATTCCTATCTATTTTTTATTTTTATTATCCAATGTATTTCTATTTCTCTTTTCTATTTATATTTCACTATTCTATTCTAATTACAACAATTAAAGAAAAAACAAAAAAAACGGTTGGTACCTGCAAGGGGTGGAGGTGCTGGGGGCGGTGGAGGGGTCGCTGGGGGCGGGGCAGGCGGCGGTGGAGGGGTCGCTGGGGCGGGGCAGGTGGCCGGCGAGGCCGCTGGTGGCCGGAGAGGGGCTGGGTGGCCGGGGATGGGGAGGGGGCGGATGGCCGGGGATGGGGATGGGGCGGGTGGCCGGGGAGGGGCGGGTGGCCGGGAGGGAGGAAGGCGCGGCGGGTGGGGGTGGGTGGCCGGGAGGGAGGAAGGCGCGGCCGGCGGGGGGCGGTGCGGTCGGGCACGGCGGCGGGATCGTTGGGCGCGGCGGCGGGGTCGGGCTCGGGGGGGAAGACGATGGGAAAAGAAAAAGCTAGGGGAGAGAGAGGCCGGGCGGGCCGGCCCGTTTATTACGGTCCACCCTAAGCCGACGGCCGAGCCTATGCCGACGGCATGCCGTCGGCTTAGGATTTTTTTTTTCATTTTTTCATTTTTTATTGTTTTATTACATTTCCTTAGATTGTTAATTAGGTTAATATTTTTATTCTCCTGTACATATGACCTTAGTGCCGCCCTCCGGAGAAATCTAGGGGGTAGATCGCGTGGCGACTACTAGCTAGGGTTTCGCCCCAGAACAGGCTTCAGGGGCCCGCATGCATGTGAACCATTGCTTTCCATGTATATATGTCCTAAACAAACCAAAATAAAGCAAAAGATCCATCGGTGAGGCCTCATACGGAGAAAGCTATAGGGGGTAGATCTCCGAACCCCCCGGTCTAGGGTTTCACCGGATAAGTACCACCGGAGCGTCGTCCACCCTAGAAAACTTGCATGCATGTGTCCCTAACATATGTGTATAGGTGTGACCCAAGGTTGGTACATGCAATATATATAGGTCCCGGGCAAGGCCTCTTCACATACATGGGGTGTTAACACTAGCTGAAATCCAGGATCTGTACGTGGAAACTCCCGCTACGGGTCTATCGGAGCCTATTTCATGGTAAAGTGGGCCCAACCATTGCTTTCCATGTATATGTCATAAACAAACCAAAATAAAGCAAAAGATCCATCGGTGAGGCCTCATACGGAGAAAGCTATAGGGGGTAGATCTCCGAACCCCCCCCCCGGTCTAGGGTTTCGCCGGATAAGTACCACCGGAGAGTCGTCCACCCTAGAAAACTTGCATGCATGTGTCCCTAACATATGTGTATAGGTGTGACCCAAGGTTGGTACATGCAATATATAGGTCCCGGGCAAGGCCTTCTTCACATACATGGGGTGTTAACACTAGCTGAAATCCAGGATCTGTACGTGGAAACTCCCGCTACGGGTCTATCGGAGCCTATTTCATGGTAAAGTGGGCCCAACCATTGCTTTCCATGTATATATGTCATAAACAAACCAAAATAAAGCAAAAGATCCATCGGTGAGGCCTCATACGGAGAAAGCTATAGGGGGTAGATCTCCGAACCCCCCCGGTCTAGGGTTTCGCCGGATAAGTACCACCGGAGCGTCGTCCACCCTAGAAAACTTGCATGCATGTGTCCCTAACATATGTGTATAGGTGTGACCCAAGGTTGGTACATGCAATATATATAGGTCCCGGGCAAGGCCTTCTTCACATACATGGGGTGTTAACACTAGCTGAAATCCAGGATCTGTACGTGGAAACTCCCGCTACGGGTCTATCGGAGCCTATTTCATGGTAAAGTGGGCCCAACCATTGCTTTCCATGTATATATGTCCTAAACAAACCAAAATAAAGCAAAAGATCCATCGGTGAGGCCTCATACGGAGAAAGCTATAGGGGGTAGATCTCCGAACCCCCCCCCCCGGTCTAGGGTTTCGCCGGATAAGTACCACCGGAGCGTCGTCCACCCTAGAAAAGTTGCATGCATGTGTCCCTAACATATGTGTATAGGTGTGACCCAAGGTTGGTACATGCAATATATATAGGTCCCGGGCAAGGCCTTCTTCACATACATGGGGTGTTAACACTAGCTGAAATCCAGGATCTGTACGTGGAAACTCCCGCTACGGGTCTATCGGAGCCTATTTCATGGTAAAGTGGGCCCAACCATTGCTTTCCATGTATATATGTCCTAAACAAACCAAAATAAAGCAAAAGATCCATCGGTGAGGCCTCATACGGAGAAAGCTATAGGGGGTAGATCTCCGAACCCCCCCGGTCTAGGGTTTCGCCGGATAAGTACCACCGGAGCAGTCGTCCACCCTAGAAAACTTGCATGCATGTGTCCCTAACATATGTGTATAGGTGTGACCCAAGGTTGGTACATGCAATATATATAGGTCCCGGGCAAGGCCTTCTTCACATACATGGGGTGTTAACACTAGCTGAAATCCAGGATCTGTACGTGGAAACTCCCGCTACGGGTCTATCGGAGCCTATTTCATGGTAAAGTGGGCCCAACCATTGCTTTCCATGTATATATGTCCTAAACAAACCAAAATAAAGCAAAAGATCCATCGGTGAGGCCTCATACGGAGAAAGCTATAGGGGGTAGATCTCCGACCCCCCCGGTCTAGGGTTTCGCCGGATAAAGACCACCGGAGCATCGTCCACCCTAGAAAACTTGCATGCATGTGTCCCTAACATATGTGTATAGGTGTGACCCAAGGTTGGTACATGCAATATATATAGGTCCCGGGCAAGGCCTTCTTCACATACATGGGGTGTTAACACTAGCTGAAATCCAGGATCTGTACGTGGAAACTCCCGCTACGGGTCTATCGGAGCCTATTTCATGGTAAAGTGGGCCCAACCATTGCTTTCCATGTATATGTCCTAAACAAACCAAAATAAAGCAAAAGATCCATCGGTGAGGCCTCATACGGAGAAAGCTATAGGGGGTAGATCTCCGACCCCCCCGGTCTAGGGTTTCGCCGGATAAAGACCACCGGAGCATCGTCCACCCTAGAAAACTTGCATGCATGTGTCCCTAACATATGTGTATAGGTGTGACCCAAGGTTGGTACATGCAATATATATAGGTCCCGGGCAAGGCCTTCTTCACATACATGGGGTGTTAACACTAGCTGAAATCCAGGATCTGTACGTGGAAACTCCCGCTACGGGTCTATCGGAGCCTATTTCATGGTAAAGTGGGCCCAACCATTGCTTTCCATGTATATATGTCCTAAACAAACCAAAATAAAGCAAAAGATCCATCGGTGAGGCCTCATACGGAGAAAGCTATAGGGGGTAGATCTCCGACCCCCCCGGTCTAGGGTTTCGCCGGATAAAGACCACCGGAGCATCGTCCACCCTAGAAAACTTGCATGCATGTGTCCCTAACATATGTGTATAGGTGTGACCCAAGGTTGGTACATGCAATATATATAGTTCCCGGGCAAGGCCTTCTTCACATACGTGGGGTGTTAACACTAGCTGAAATCCAGGATCTGTACGTGGAAACTCCCGCTACGGGTCTATCGGAGCCTATTTCATGGTAAAGTGGGCCCAACCATTGCTTTCCATGTATATATGTCCTAAACAAACCAAAATAAAGCAAAAGATCCATCGGTGAGGCCTCATACGGAGAAAGCTATAGGGGGTAGATCTCCGACCCCCCCGGTCTAGGGTTTCGCCGGATAAAGACCACCGGAGCATCGTCCACCCTAGAAAACTTGCATGCATGTGTCCCTAACATATGTGTATAGGTGTGACCCAAGGTTGGTACATGCAATATATATAGTTCCCGGGCAAGGCCTTCTTCACATACGTGGGGTGTTAACACTAGCTGAAATCCAGGATCTGTACGTGGAAACTCCCGCTACGGGTCTATCGGAGCCTATTTCATGGTAAAGTGGGCCCAACCATTGCTTTCCATGTATATATGTCCTAAACAAACCAAAATAAAGCAAAAGATCCATCGGTGAGGCCTCATACGGAGAAAGCTATAGGGGGTAGATCTCCGACCCCCCCGGTCTAGGGTTTCGCCGGATAAAGACCACCGGAGCATCGTCCACCCTAGAAAACTTGCATGCATGTGTCCCTAACATATGTGTATAGGTGTGACCCAAGGTTGGTACATGCAATATATATAGTTCCCGGGCAAGGCCTTCTTCACATACGTGGGGTGTTAACACTAGCTGAAATCCAGGATCTGTACGTGGAAACTCCCGCTACGGGTCTATCGGAGCCTATTTCATGGTAAAGTGGGCCCAACCATTGCTTTCCATGTATATATGTCCTAAACAAACCAAAATAAAGCAAAAGATCCATCGGTGAGGCCTCATACGGAGAAAGCTATAGGGGGTAGATCTCCGACCCCCCCGGTCTAGGGTTTCGCCGGATAAAGACCACCGGAGCATCGTCCACCCTAGAAAACTTGCATGCATGTGTCCCTAACATATGTGTATAGGTGTGACCCAAGGTTGGTACATGCAATATATATAGTTCCCGGGCAAGGCCTTCTTCACATACGTGGGGTGTTAACACTAGCTGAAATCCAGGATCTGTACGTGGAAACTCCCGCTACGGGTCTATCGGAGCCTATTTCATGGTAAAGTGGGCCCAACCATTGCTTTCCATGTATATATGTCCTAAACAAACCAAAATAAAGCAAAAGATCCATCGGTGAGGCCTCATACGGAGAAAGCTATAGGGGGTAGATCTCCGACCCCCCCGGTCTAGGGTTTCGCCGGATAAAGACCACCGGAGCATCGTCCACCCTAGAAAACTTGCATGCATGTGTCCCTAACATATGTGTATAGGTGTGACCCAAGGTTGGTACATGCAATATATATAGTTCCCGGGCAAGGCCTTCTTCACATACGTGGGGTGTTAACACTAGCTGAAATCCAGGATCTGTACGTGGAAACTCCCGCTACGGGTCTATCGGAGCCTATTTCATGGTAAAGTGGGCCCAACCATTGCTTTCCATGTATATATGTCCTAAACAAACCAAAATAAAGCAAAAGATCCATCGGTGAGGCCTCATACGGAGAAAGCTATAGGGGGTA
Organism: Dactylis glomerata; assembly: GCA_007115705.1. NCBI lineage: Eukaryota > Viridiplantae > Streptophyta > Magnoliopsida > Poales > Poaceae > Dactylis > Dactylis glomerata. The sequence continues at coordinate 80,240 of QXEO01001558.1, forward strand.
GATCTCCGACCCCCCCGGTCTAGGGTTTCGCCGGATAAAGACCACCGGAGCATCGTCCACCCTAGAAAACTTGCATGCATGTGTCCCTAACATATGTGTATAGGTGTGACCCAAGGTTGGTACATGCAATATATATAGTTCCCGGGCAAGGCCTTCTTCACATACGTGGGGTGTTAACACTAGCTGAAATCCAGGATCTGTACGTGGAAACTCCCGCTACGGGTCTATCGGAGCCTATTTCATGGTAAAGTGGGCCCAACCATTGCTTTCCATGTATATATGTCCTAAACAAACCAAAATAAAGCAAAAGATCCATCGGTGAGGCCTCATACGGAGAAAGCTATAGGGGGTAGATCTCCGACCCCCCCGGTCTAGGGTTTCGCCGGATAAAGACCACCGGAGCATCGTCCACCCTAGAAAACTTGCATGCATGTGTCCCTAACATATGTGTATAGGTGTGACCCAAGGTTGGTACATGCAATATATATAGTTCCCGGGCAAGGCCTTCTTCACATACGTGGGGTGTTAACACTAGCTGAAATCCAGGATCTGTACGTGGAAACTCCCGCTACGGGTCTATCGGAGCCTATTTCATGGTAAAGTGGGCCCAACCATTGCTTTCCATGTATATATGTCCTAAACAAACCAAAATAAAGCAAAAGATCCATCGGTGAGGCCTCATACGGAGAAAGCTATAGGGGGTAGATCTCCGACCCCCCCGGTCTAGGGTTTCGCCGGATAAAGACCACCGGAGCATCGTCCACCCTAGAAAACTTGCATGCATGTGTCCCTAACATATGTGTATAGGTGTGACCCAAGGTTGGTACATGCAATATATATAGTTCCCGGGCAAGGCCTTCTTCACATACGTGGGGTGTTAACACTAGCTGAAATCCAGGATCTGTACGTGGAAACTCCCGCTACGGGTCTATCGGAGCCTATTTCATGGTAAAGTGGGCCCAACCATTGCTTTCCATGTATATATGTCCTAAACAAACCAAAATAAAGCAAAAGATCCATCGGTGAGGCCTCATACGGAGAAAGCTATAGGGGGTAGATCTCCGACCCCCCCGGTCTAGGGTTTCGCCGGATAAAGACCACCGGAGCATCGTCCACCCTAGAAAACTTGCATGCATGTGTCCCTAACATATGTGTATAGGTGTGACCCAAGGTTGGTACATGCAATATATATAGTTCCCGGGCAAGGCCTTCTTCACATACGTGGGGTGTTAACACTAGCTGAAATCCAGGATCTGTACGTGGAAACTCCCGCTACGGGTCTATCGGAGCCTATTTCATGGTAAAGTGGGCCCAACCATTGCTTTCCATGTATATATGTCCTAAACAAACCAAAATAAAGCAAAAGATCCATCGGTGAGGCCTCATACGGAGAAAGCTATAGGGGGTAGATCTCCGACCCCCCCGGTCTAGGGTTTCGCCGGATAAAGACCACCGGAGCATCGTCCACCCTAGAAAACTTGCATGCATGTGTCCCTAACATATGTGTATAGGTGTGACCCAAGGTTGGTACATGCAATATATATAGTTCCCGGGCAAGGCCTTCTTCACATACGTGGGGTGTTAACACTAGCTGAAATCCAGGATCTGTACGTGGAAACTCCCGCTACGGGTCTATCGGAGCCTATTTCATGGTAAAGTGGGCCCAACCATTGCTTTCCATGTATATATGTCCTAAACAAACCAAAATAAAGCAAAAGATCCATCGGTGAGGCCTCATACGGAGAAAGCTATAGGGGGTAGATCTCCGACCCCCCCGGTCTAGGGTTTCGCCGGATAAAGACCACCGGAGCATCGTCCACCCTAGAAAACTTGCATGCATGTGTCCCTAACATATGTGTATAGGTGTGACCCAAGGTTGGTACATGCAATATATATAGTTCCCGGGCAAGGCCTTCTTCACATACGTGGGGTGTTAACACTAGCTGAAATCCAGGATCTGTACGTGGAAACTCCCGCTACGGGTCTATCGGAGCCTATTTCATGGTAAAGTGGGCCCAACCATTGCTTTCCATGTATATATGTCCTAAACAAACCAAAATAAAGCAAAAGATCCATCGGTGAGGCCTCATACGGAGAAAGCTATAGGGGGTAGATCTCCGACCCCCCCGGTCTAGGGTTTCGCCGGATAAAGACCACCGGAGCATCGTCCACCCTAGAAAACTTGCATGCATGTGTCCCTAACATATGTGTATAGGTGTGACCCAAGGTTGGTACATGCAATATATATAGTTCCCGGGCAAGGCCTTCTTCACATACGTGGGGTGTTAACACTAGCTGAAATCCAGGATCTGTACGTGGAAACTCCCGCTACGGGTCTATCGGAGCCTATTTCATGGTAAAGTGGGCCCAACCATTGCTTTCCATGTATATATGTCCTAAACAAACCAAAATAAAGCAAAAGATCCATCGGTGAGGCCTCATACGGAGAAAGCTATAGGGGGTAGATCTCCGACCCCCCCGGTCTAGGGTTTCGCCGGATAAAGACCACCGGAGCATCGTCCACCCTAGAAAACTTGCATGCATGTGTCCCTAACATATGTGTATAGGTGTGACCCAAGGTTGGTACATGCAATATATATAGTTCCCGGGCAAGGCCTTCTTCACATACGTGGGGTGTTAACACTAGCTGAAATCCAGGATCTGTACGTGGAAACTCCCGCTACGGGTCTATCGGAGCCTATTTCATGGTAAAGTGGGCCCAACCATTGCTTTCCATGTATATATGTCCTAAACAAACCAAAATAAAGCAAAAGATCCATCGGTGAGGCCTCATACGGAGAAAGCTATAGGGGGTAGATCTCCGACCCCCCCGGTCTAGGGTTTCGCCGGATAAAGACCACCGGAGCATCGTCCACCCTAGAAAACTTGCATGCATGTGTCCCTAACATATGTGTATAGGTGTGACCCAAGGTTGGTACATGCAATATATATAGTTCCCGGGCAAGGCCTTCTTCACATACGTGGGGTGTTAACACTAGCTGAAATCCAGGATCTGTACGTGGAAACTCCCGCTACGGGTCTATCGGAGCCTATTTCATGGTAAAGTGGGCCCAACCATTGCTTTCCATGTATATATGTCCTAAACAAACCAAAATAAAGCAAAAGATCCATCGGTGAGGCCTCATACGGAGAAAGCTATAGGGGGTAGATCTCCGACCCCCCCGGTCTAGGGTTTCGCCGGATAAAGACCACCGGAGCATCGTCCACCCTAGAAAACTTGCATGCATGTGTCCCTAACATATGTGTATAGGTGTGACCCAAGGTTGGTACATGCAATATATATAGTTCCCGGGCAAGGCCTTCTTCACATACGTGGGGTGTTAACACTAGCTGAAATCCAGGATCTGTACGTGGAAACTCCCGCTACGGGTCTATCGGAGCCTATTTCATGGTAAAGTGGGCCCAACCATTGCTTTCCATGTATATATGTCCTAAACAAACCAAAATAAAGCAAAAGATCCATCGGTGAGGCCTCATACGGAGAAAGCTATAGGGGGTAGATCTCCGACCCCCCCGGTCTAGGGTTTCGCCGGATAAAGACCACCGGAGCATCGTCCACCCTAGAAAACTTGCATGCATGTGTCCCTAACATATGTGTATAGGTGTGACCCAAGGTTGGTACATGCAATATATATAGTTCCCGGGCAAGGCCTTCTTCACATACGTGGGGTGTTAACACTAGCTGAAATCCAGGATCTGTACGTGGAAACTCCCGCTACGGGTCTATCGGAGCCTATTTCATGGTAAAGTGGGCCCAACCATTGCTTTCCATGTATATATGTCCTAAACAAACCAAAATAAAGCAAAAGATCCATCGGTGAGGCCTCATACGGAGAAAGCTATAGGGGGTAGATCTCCGACCCCCCCGGTCTAGGGTTTCGCCGGATAAAGACCACCGGAGCATCGTCCACCCTAGAAAACTTGCATGCATGTGTCCCTAACATATGTGTATAGGTGTGACCCAAGGTTGGTACATGCAATATATATAGTTCCCGGGCAAGGCCTTCTTCACATACGTGGGGTGTTAACACTAGCTGAAATCCAGGATCTGTACGTGGAAACTCCCGCTACGGGTCTATCGGAGCCTATTTCATGGTAAAGTGGGCCCAACCATTGCTTTCCATGTATATATGTCCTAAACAAACCAAAATAAAGCAAAAGATCCATCGGTGAGGCCTCATACGGAGAAAGCTATAGGGGGTAGATCTCCGACCCCCCCGGTCTAGGGTTTCGCCGGATAAAGACCACCGGAGCATCGTCCACCCTAGAAAACTTGCATGCATGTGTCCCTAACATATGTGTATAGGTGTGACCCAAGGTTGGTACATGCAATATATATAGTTCCCGGGCAAGGCCTTCTTCACATACGTGGGGTGTTAACACTAGCTGAAATCCAGGATCTGTACGTGGAAACTCCCGCTACGGGTCTATCGGAGCCTATTTCATGGTAAAGTGGGCCCAACCATTGCTTTCCATGTATATATGTCCTAAACAAACCAAAATAAAGCAAAAGATCCATCGGTGAGGCCTCATACGGAGAAAGCTATAGGGGGTAGATCTCCGACCCCCCCGGTCTAGGGTTTCGCCGGATAAAGACCACCGGAGCATCGTCCACCCTAGAAAACTTGCATGCATGTGTCCCTAACATATGTGTATAGGTGTGACCCAAGGTTGGTACATGCAATATATATAGTTCCCGGGCAAGGCCTTCTTCACATACGTGGGGTGTTAACACTAGCTGAAATCCAGGATCTGTACGTGGAAACTCCCGCTACGGGTCTATCGGAGCCTATTTCATGGTAAAGTGGGCCCAACCATTGCTTTCCATGTATATATGTCCTAAACAAACCAAAATAAAGCAAAAGATCCATCGGTGAGGCCTCATACGGAGAAAGCTATAGGGGGTAGATCTCCGACCCCCCCGGTCTAGGGTTTCGCCGGATAAAGACCACCGGAGCATCGTCCACCCTAGAAAACTTGCATGCATGTGTCCCTAACATATGTGTATAGGTGTGACCCAAGGTTGGTACATGCAATATATATAGTTCCCGGGCAAGGCCTTCTTCACATACGTGGGGTGTTAACACTAGCTGAAATCCAGGATCTGTACGTGGAAACTCCCGCTACGGGTCTATCGGAGCCTATTTCATGGTAAAGTGGGCCCAACCATTGCTTTCCATGTATATATGTCCTAAACAAACCAAAATAAAGCAAAAGATCCATCGGTGAGGCCTCATACGGAGAAAGCTATAGGGGGTAGATCTCCGACCCCCCCGGTCTAGGGTTTCGCCGGATAAAGACCACCGGAGCATCGTCCACCCTAGAAAACTTGCATGCATGTGTCCCTAACATATGTGTATAGGTGTGACCCAAGGTTGGTACATGCAATATATATAGTTCCCGGGCTAGGCCTTCTTCACATACGTGGGGTGTTAACACTAGCTGAAATCCAGGATCTGTACGTGGAAACTCCCGCTACGGGTCTATCGGAGCCTATTTCATGGTAAAGTGGGCCCAACCATTGCTT
>QXEO01001559.1:0-16152 GCA_007115705.1 Dactylis glomerata
TAAATGGGGTAGGGTAGCAGTGGTGCGTGGGCACGAGAAGGAGCTGGAGGGGCAAGCATATGGTAAACTCGCTCGCAGAACATGTCGGATGCGATCATACCAGCACTAAAGCACCGGATCCCATCAGAACTCCGAAGTTAAGCGTGCTTGGGCGAGAGTAGTACTAGGATGGGTGACCTCCTGGGAAGTCCTCGTGTTGCATCCCTCTTTTTTTGCGTCTAATATTTTTTTGCGGCCCGCCGTGGACGTATTTTGGGGGCGGTAAAATGGGGGTAAGCGTGGTGCGTGGGCACGAGAAGGAGCTGGAGGGGCAAGCATATGGTAAACTCGCTCGCAGAACATGTCGGATGCGATCATACCAGCACTAAAGCACCGGATCCCATCAGAACTCCGAAGTTAAGCGTGCTTGGGCGAGAGTAGTACTAGGATGGGTGACCTCCTGGGAAGTCCTCGTGTTGCATCCCTCTTTTTTTGCGTCTAATATTTTTTTGCGGCCCGCCGTGGACGTATTTTGGGGGCGGTAAAATGGGGGTAAGCGTGGTGCGTGGGCACGAGAAGGAGCTGGAGGGGCAAGCATATGGTAAACTCGCTCGCAGAACATGTCGGATGCGATCATACCAGCACTAAAGCACCGGATCCCATCAGAACTCCGAAGTTAAGCGTGCTTGGGCGAGAGTAGTACTAGGATGGGTGACCTCCTGGGAAGTCCTCGTGTTGCATCCCTCTTTTTTGCGTCTAATATTTTTTTGCGGCCCGCCGTGGACGTATTTGGGGGCGGTAAAATGGGGGTAAGCGTGGTGCGTGGGCACGAGAAGGAGCTGGAGGGGCAAGCATATGGTAAACTCGCTCGCAGAACATGTCGGATGCGATCATACCAGCACTAAAGCACCGGATCCCATCAGAACTCCGAAGTTAAGCGTGCTTGGGCGAGAGTAGTACTAGGATGGGTGACCTCCTGGGAAGTCCTCGTGTTGCATCCCTCTTTTTTTGCGTCTAATATTTTTTTGCGGCCCGCCGTGGACGTATTTTGGGGGCGGTAAAATGGGGGTAAGCGTGGTGCGTGGGCACGAGAAGGAGCTGGAGGGGCAAGCATATGGTAAACTCGCTCGCAGAACATGTCGGATGCGATCATACCAGCACTAAAGCACCGGATCCCATCAGAACTCCGAAGTTAAGCGTGCTTGGGCGAGAGTAGTACTAGGATGGGTGACCTCCTGGGAAGTCCTCGTGTTGCATCCCTCTTTTTTTGCGTCTAATATTTTTTTGCGGCCCGCCGTGGACGTATTTTGGGGGCGGTAAAATGGGGGTAAGCGTGGTGCGTGGGCACGAGAAGGAGCTGGAGGGGCAAGCATATGGTAAACTCGCTCGCAGAACATGTCGGATGCGATCATACCAGCACTAAAGCACCGGATCCCATCAGAACTCCGAAGTTAAGCGTGCTTGGGCGAGAGTAGTACTAGGATGGGTGACCTCCTGGGAAGTCCTCGTGTTGCATCCCTCTTTTTTTGCGTCTAATATTTTTTTGCGGCCCGCCGTGGACGTATTTTGGGGGCGGTAAAATGGGGGTAAGCGTGGTGCGTGGGCACGAGAAGGAGCTGGAGGGGCAAGCATATGGTAAACTCGCTCGCAGAACATGTCGGATGCGATCATACCAGCACTAAAGCACCGGATCCCATCAGAACTCCGAAGTTAAGCGTGCTTGGGCGAGAGTAGTACTAGGATGGGTGACCTCCTGGGAAGTCCTCGTGTTGCATCCCTCTTTTTTTGCGTCTAATATTTTTTTGCGGCCCGCCGTGGACGTATTTTGGGGGCGGTAAAATGGGGGTAAGCGTGGTGCGTGGGCACGAGAAGGAGCTGGAGGGGCAAGCATATGGTAAACTCGCTCGCAGAACATGTCGGATGCGATCATACCAGCACTAAAGCACCGGATCCCATCAGAACTCCGAAGTTAAGCGTGCTTGGGCGAGAGTAGTACTAGGATGGGTGACCTCCTGGGAAGTCCTCGTGTTGCATCCCTCTTTTTTTGCGTCTAATATTTTTTTGCGGCCCGCCGTGGACGTATTTTGGGGGCGGTAAAATGGGGGTAAGCGTGGTGCGTGGGCACGAGAAGGAGCTGGAGGGGCAAGCATATGGTAAACTCGCTCGCAGAACATGTCGGATGCGATCATACCAGCACTAAAGCACCGGATCCCATCAGAACTCCGAAGTTAAGCGTGCTTGGGCGAGAGTAGTACTAGGATGGGTGACCTCCTGGGAAGTCCTCGTGTTGCATCCCTCTTTTTTTGCGTCTAATATTTTTTTGCGGCCCGCCGTGGACGTATTTTGGGGGCGGTAAAATGGGGGTAAGCGTGGTGCGTGGGCACGAGAAGGAGCTGGAGGGGCAAGCATATGGTAAACTCGCTCGCAGAACATGTCGGATGCGATCATACCAGCACTAAAGCACCGGATCCCATCAGAACTCCGAAGTTAAGCGTGCTTGGGCGAGAGTAGTACTAGGATGGGTGACCTCCTGGGAAGTCCTCGTGTTGCATCCCTCTTTTTTTGCGTCTAATATTTTTTTGCGGCCCGCCGTGGACGTATTTTGGGGGCGGTAAAATGGGGGTAAGCGTGGTGCGTGGGCACGAGAAGGAGCTGGAGGGGCAAGCATATGGTAAACTCGCTCGCAGAACATGTCGGATGCGATCATACCAGCACTAAAGCACCGGATCCCATCAGAACTCCGAAGTTAAGCGTGCTTGGGCGAGAGTAGTACTAGGATGGGTGACCTCCTGGGAAGTCCTCGTGTTGCATCCCTCTTTTTTTGCGTCTAATATTTTTTTGCGGCCCGCCGTGGACGTATTTTGGGGGCGGTAAAATGGGGGTAAGCGTGGTGCGTGGGCACGAGAAGGAGCTGGAGGGGCAAGCATATGGTAAACTCGCTCGCAGAACATGTCGGATGCGATCATACCAGCACTAAAGCACCGGATCCCATCAGAACTCCGAAGTTAAGCGTGCTTGGGCGAGAGTAGTACTAGGATGGGTGACCTCCTGGGAAGTCCTCGTGTTGCATCCCTCTTTTTTTGCGTCTAATATTTTTTTGCGGCCCGCCGTGGACGTATTTTGGGGGCGGTAAAATGGGGGTAAGCGTGGTGCGTGGGCACGAGAAGGAGCTGGAGGGGCAAGCATATGGTAAACTCGCTCGCAGAACATGTCGGATGCGATCATACCAGCACTAAAGCACCGGATCCCATCAGAACTCCGAAGTTAAGCGTGCTTGGGCGAGAGTAGTACTAGGATGGGTGACCTCCTGGGAAGTCCTCGTGTTGCATCCCTCTTTTTTTGCGTCTAATATTTTTTTGCGGCCCGCCGTGGACGTATTTTGGGGGCGGTAAAATGGGGGTAAGCGTGGTGCGTGGGCACGAGAAGGAGCTGGAGGGGCAAGCATATGGTAAACTCGCTCGCAGAACATGTCGGATGCGATCATACCAGCACTAAAGCACCGGATCCCATCAGAACTCCGAAGTTAAGCGTGCTTGGGCGAGAGTAGTACTAGGATGGGTGACCTCCTGGGAAGTCCTCGTGTTGCATCCCTCTTTTTTTGCGTCTAATATTTTTTTGCGGCCCGCCGTGGACGTATTTTGGGGGCGGTAAAATGGGGGTAAGCGTGGTGCGTGGGCACGAGAAGGAGCTGGAGGGGCAAGCATATGGTAAACTCGCTCGCAGAACATGTCGGATGCGATCATACCAGCACTAAAGCACCGGATCCCATCAGAACTCCGAAGTTAAGCGTGCTTGGGCGAGAGTAGTACTAGGATGGGTGACCTCCTGGGAAGTCCTCGTGTTGCATCCCTCTTTTTTTGCGTCTAATATTTTTTTGCGGCCCGCCGTGGACGTATTTTGGGGGCGGTAAAATGGGGGTAAGCGTGGTGCGTGGGCACGAGAAGGAGCTGGAGGTGCAAGCATATGGTAAACTCGCTCGCAGAACATGTCGGATGCGATCATACCAGCACTAAAGTACCGGATCCCATCAGAACTCCGAAGTTAAGCGTGCTTGGGCGAGAGTAGTACTAGGATGGGTGACCTCCTGGGAAGTCCTCGTGTTGCATCCCTCTTTTTTTGCGTCTAATATTTTTTTGCGGCCCGCCGTGGACGTATTTTGGGGGCGGTAAAATGGGGGTAAGCGTGGTGCGTGGGCACGAGAAGGAGCTGGAGGGGCAAGCATATGGTAAACTCGCTCGCAGAACATGTCGGATGCGATCATACCAGCACTAAAGCACCGGATCCCATCAGAACTCCGAAGTTAAGCGTGCTTGGGCGAGAGTAGTACTAGGATGGGTGACCTCCTGGGAAGTCCTCGTGTTGCATCCCTCTTTTTTTGCGTCTAATATTTTTTTGCGGCCCGCCGTGGACGTATTTTGGGGGCGGTAAAATGGGGGTAAGCGTGGTGCGTGGGCACGAGAAGGAGCTGGAGGTGCAAGCATATGGTAAACTCGCTCGCAGAACATGTCGGATGCGATCATACCAGCACTAAAGCACCGGATCCCATCAGAACTCCGAAGTTAAGCGTGCTTGGGCGAGAGTAGTACTAGGATGGGTGACCTCCTGGGAAGTCCTCGTGTTGCATCCCTCTTTTTTTGCGTCTAATATTTTTTTGCGGCCCGCCGTAGACGTATTTTGGGGGCGGTAAAATGGGGGTAAGCGTGGTGCGTGGGCACGAGAAGGAGCTGGAGGGGCAAGCATATGGTAAACTCGCTCGCAGAACATGTCGGATGCGATCATACCAGCACTAAAGCACCGGATCCCATCAGAACTCCGAAGTTAAGCGTGCTTGGGCGAGAGTAGTACTAGGATGGGTGACCTCCTGGGAAGTCCTCGTGTTGCATCCCTCTTTTTTTGCGTCTAATATTTTTTTGCGGCCCGCCGTGGACGTATTTTGGGGGCGGTAAAATGGGGGTAAGCGTGGTGCGTGGGCACGAGAAGGAGCTGGAGGGGCAAGTATATGGTAAACTCGCTCGCAGAACATATCGGATGCGATCATACCAGCACTAAAGCACCGGATCCCATCAGAACTCCGAAGTTAAGCGTGCTTGGGCGAGAGTAGTACTAGGATGGGTGACCTCCTGGGAAGTCCTCGTGTTGCATCCCTCTTTTTTTGCGTCTAATATTTTTTTGCGGCCCGCCGTGGACGTATTTTGGGGGCGGTAAAATGGGGGTAAGCGTGGTGCGTGGGCACGAGAAGGAGCTGGAGGGGCAAGCATATGGTAAACTCGCTCGCAGAACATGTCGGATGCGATCATACCAGCACTAAAGCACCGGATCCCATCAGAACTCCGAAGTTAAGCGTGCTTGGGCGAGAGTAGTACTAGGATGGGTGACCTCCTGGGAAGTCCTCGTGTTGCATCCCTCTTTTTTTGCGTCTAATATTTTTTTGCGGCCCGCCGTGGACGTATATAGGGGGCGGTAAAATGGGGGTAAGCGTGGTGCGTGGGCACGAGAAGGAGCTGGAGGTGCAAGCATATGGTAAACTCGCTCGCAGAACATGTCGGATGCGATCATACCAGCACTAAAGCACCGGATCCCATCAGAACTCCGAAGTTAAGTGTGCTTGGGCGAGAGTAGTACTAGGATGGGTGACCTCCTAGGAAGTCCTCGTGTTGCATCCCTCTTTTTTTGCGTCTAATATTTTTTTGCGGCCCGCCGTGGACGTATTTTGGGGGCGGTAAAATGGGGGTAAGCGTGGTGCGTGGGCACGAGGAGCTGGAGGGGCAAGCATATGGTAAACTCGCTCGCAGAACATGTCGGATGCGATCATACCAGCACTAAAGCACCGGATCCCATCAAAACTCCGAAGTTAAGCGTGCTTGGGCGAGAGTAGTACTAGGATGGGTGACCTCCTGGGAATTCCTCGTGTTGCATCCCTCTTTTTTTGCGTCTAATATTTTTTTGCGGCCCGCCGTGGACGTATTTTGGGGGCGGTAAAATGGGGGTATGCGTGGTGCGTGGGCACGAGAAGGAGCTGGAGGGGCAAGCATATGGTAAACTCGCTCGCAGAACATGTCGGAGACGATCATACCAGCACTAAAGCACCAGATCCCATCAGAACTCCGAAGTTAAGCGTTCTTGGGCGAGAGTAGTACTAGGATGGGTGACCTCCTGGGAAGTCCTCGTGTTGCATCCCTCTTTTTTTGCGTCTAATATTTTTTTGCGGCCCGCCGTGGACGTATTTTGGGGGCGGTAAAATGGGGGTAAGCGTGGTGCGTGGGCACGAGAAGGAGCTGGAGGGGCAAGCATATGGTAAACTCGCTCGCAGAACATGTCGGATCCGATCATACCAGCACTAAAGCACCGGATCCCATTAGAACTCCGAAGTTAAGCGTGCTTGGGCGAGAGTAGTACTAGGATGGGTGACCTCCTGGGAAGTCCTCGTGTTCCATCCCTCTTTTTTTGCGTCTAATATTTTTTTGCGGCCCGCCGTGGACGTATTTTGGGGGCGGTAAAATGGGGGTAAGCGTGGTGCGTGGGCACGAGAAGGAGCTGGAGGGGCAAGCATATGGTAAACTCGCTCGCAGAACATGTCGGATGCGATCATACCAGCACTAAAGCACCGGATCCCATCAGAACTCCGAAGTTAAGCGTGCTTGGGCGAGAGTAGTACTAGGATGGGTGACCTCCTGGGAAGTCCTCGTGTTGCATCCCTCTTTTTTTGCGTCTAATATTTTTTTGCGGCCCGCCGTGGACGTATTTTGGGGGCGGTAAAATGGGGGTAAGCGTGGTGCGTGGGCACGAGAAGGAGCTGGAGGGGCAAGCATATGGTAAACTCGCTCGCAGAACATGTCGGATGCGATCATACCAGCACTAAAGCACCGGATCCCATCAGAACTCCGAAGTTAAGCGTGCTTGGGCGAGAGTAGTACTAGGATGGGTGATGTAACAACCCAAAATTTTGGAAAATAGAAATAAATGGATTTATTAAAATACCAAATTTTGGAGACAACAAAAACTTTTATTTTAAATACAAGATTAATTTATTGTCTTTTAGAACTTGTGAATTTGAGCATTTGCTCCCATGCTTCAAATAAAAAGAGTATGGGAAGGGTTTTAAAACAAATAATTATACCTGTAAAATGTTTTTTGTTAAATTGAAATAGTTTTCTAACTATTAAATTTTGTGCATGGTTACATGCTAAACCCATTTGGGTCAATTGCCAAACCCAAAATTAAGTCAAGCAATCACAAACAAATAGAAAGGAATCAAGAAAATAAACCGCAACACAAAAACCTAAGTAAGAAAAGAGGAAGTAGTGATCTTAAAGAAATTACTGATTCCACTACTTTGCCCTTATATATTAAGCAATATTTGAACTATACCATCATACATCTCTCCACCACAACTAAGAACAAGTTGCAAAGAATCAAATACAATAAAGTTTGAAACAAAAATCAACTTGTAACCCTATTCAAATTTCTACCAAAGTTGGAATCCAAATAAGAGGTCATTTCCCAACTCCCTCTCATCTACAAGAAAACCAACACCTTTGGACCAAGATTAAAACCTTTTGCACTTCATATGGCATGTATGCATAAAATTTCAATATAGGTCTTTTATGATTTCATGTGGGTTTTAATTTGTTGTGCAATGTTTAGTTAATTCAAACTTAACCAATAGAAGCATTAGAGAAGAACCACAAAGATCAAAAGAACCAGAAGCAAGAGAAATAAAGAAAAAGAGAAGAAAAGATGATCTAGAAAAAGTTAACCACTACCCTGCTTTGGACACTTAGAATAAGAAATCTGTAACTCAAGCCAAGGTGTGGTCAGTTAGTTGAGCTTGACCATCTCACATACTAACTCAACCAAGAAGTTTCCAGCAAAAACTCAAACCCTAACCTCCTTCAAAATCTGTCCAAAGTTTGAATCTGAAACAGAGACCATACTTCAAAATTGAAATAAGATTTTTGCAAAACCTCATATTTCTTCATAACAAAAATATGTTTGGAGCCCTTATCCAACATCTTGACAACCCACGGTGGCAGATTTCAAAAATTCAAAATTTGAATTCTTTCGGGCATTTCAACAAACACTTGGTGGGCAGAAAATCGGCAAAGGTGCAAGTTATTACCAGGACCAGTAGCCAGCCCCCTCTCTGTCCTTCCCACAGTGACCTAGCTCCCTCCTGGACTCTCCTCTGTCGACCCCCTGTCTCCCCTGCCCAAGCACCGACCGTGAGCCATGGAGGAGAAGAGGAAAAGCAACCCGGACCCCCTTCCTTGCCCCCTCTGCACCAGACCAAGCCGCCGCCCGAAAACGCGCCAGCAGCACCCCACAGCACGCCGCAGCCCTCCGCCGAAAGCCCCGACCGCCGCGTCCCTTCGTTAGCCGTCACCGGCCGCGCTCTCTCCGCAGATCCACTCGCCCCGTGCTCCCTCTCCCGCCTATATAAAGCCGCCATTCTTCCCTGAAAAGAACCACACCATCCCCAGGACCTCCCTAGACAACGTTTCCCTCGCTCTCGTGCTCTCAGTCGAGCTCGCCGACCTCGACGTCCCCGCAGGCCACCGCACGTTCCCGGCGCTGCTGAGCATCCCCCGGAGCTGTGCCTGCTGGAGGTGGCGGAGGAGAACCCCCGCAGCCGTCCTGCATCCTCGCCGCCGGTCGCCGCCGCTCCGGTGAGCCTCCCCGTCGCCGCCCTCCTCCCAGAGCTCGCTCTCGTTTCCGTCCCTGTAGAGCCACGAAGAAGAAGCCCGATACCAATTCGTTTTAAGTGGCCTGGCAGGCCGGCCCCGCCTGTCAGCAAGTTTTTTTCCCCAGCGCCCCCCGGGATCCCTAGCTGGGCCGGCCAGATTCGTCTCCCCGGCCCATATTGGTTCCAGTCCGTTTATGTTTTTTTTCGTTGAACTTTTTCGTATTTGTTGCTTTACTGCAAGATTCAAATTCAAATTCCCAGAGTTTCGTAGGTTCAAATTTAGCAAATAAATATGCGTTGGAAAGCTTGTAAAATGCCCTACACTATAGAACTGGTTAGAATTCCATTTGAATTAGGAATTTAATCAGATATGAATAGTGAGACCATAGCTTTATTAAACATAGAAGCTTTCTAGAAAATTATTTGCGCCCCCTAAAATCATGAAATTTAAATTGTGAACTCACCAATGACCTCCCCTACTGTGAGTAAACCCAAATCAACTCCAAACCCTACTAGTGGGATCAATTAGACCCTAACCCAACTCTAGTTGGTAACATAAAATGATAGATCCATATCATGTACTTAGAATTAAAATTTGCCCTCTTTACCCATTTCACTTAGTGGATTCCTCCCACTTAAACTAGTATTAGTACTCCTAAAACAATACCAATGCTTAGAAGGTGAACCACATATGACACTTAGTAGAAACCCTAACTTGCACACTTCATGCAAACTTGGAAGAAAACTTACAAACCAATTCAATAAAATCCAACATGAAGGCTATTGTTTGGAAACAAGTATGTGTGCTTGGTATGCTGCTAAGATTGTGTAGTGATTGTGTGTATTGTGTTTATTTCGTTATTAGACGCTAGTGTTGCTGCGGAGGATATTGAGGGTGATTATTATTATCAAGAAGAAGAAGAATATCCCGGACACTTTGCCAACCAAGGCAAGCCATCTGTTGATTCATACTCCCCATGCCCAGTTTTAATATTGCATTCTACTTGTTTTAAGTAAATTGCATGATTGAATTGCTAGAGTAGAATGATAGAAGAATAGTGATGTCTTGCTTAACAAGAGCATCAAGTTGAGTTTATCCAACTCTATTTAGTGTTCATCACTCAATGTAGTTGCTTAGTCGCTAATAATATTGAGGCCATCTATAAGGGGAACTCTAGTTGAAATTGGTGATTTGAACTTGAAACTTGAATTGGAGATTGCTCCTACATAATGGCTTTATGAAAGAAATTAATCTTGACTAAGAACTATGAAATATATTTCTCAATGACAACGAGTGATGTACATGGGAGCCAACCCTACAGTACGACCACATTATCCCGGTATGGGACGGGGCTTAGTGGAGTAGTTTGTTTCGCCTTAGTGTAGACCCTACAAATGTGAATGGAGGTCCGACCAAGGACTCCTTTTCCAGGGCACCCTTGGCGGTTGCCGAGTTTCGCCTTGTCCTCCTCTTCATAGGTGGTTGGGGTACAAGCCGAAGAGCCCTCATTGAAAATGTACTGCCGGGGTAGGACTCTATTTCGGTTAGTGGCATTCCGGAGACCAATTGGCTGGGAACCTTGCACCTTCCGGACAGCTTCTTGGAGACTCCGGTGTTGAGGGGTACATCTCTAGGCGGTAGTGTTTATGCTAAGGCGGGCAGGTGAAACATTATGGTCGGCTACTTGTCGTGGCATATGTTGTTATGCGGGGAAGTTGCCCACACGATGAGTAGTCGGATGGTGTGGGTAAAGTGTACAACCTCTGCAGAGTGTAAAACTATTCGAATAGCCGCGTCCGCGGTCATGGACAGTTGGCTAACTCTACTTGACTTTTGTCAAAGATAAAATTCACAATGGTGAACTTGGTGAATGACTTGACTTGACCATGATGTTGACACACCTGAAGTTCCTTTAGGTTGAACTTAGAGAACTAAACTTCTTTTCTACCAATGAACATTCTTGGAAATAAAACTAGCTTTTGCAAGTAAACTTAGTGCTTAGTCCACCATATCAACCATGCATATCTCTCTCATCACTTTGTTTATAAGAAGGTTTGCGAGTGCATCCAATGTACTCACGGCTGTGTCCCTGGCTATTAACTTGGCCAGACTTGAAGGAGCAAGATCAAGAAGGAAAGACTCATTGACGACTTTGCGAATTAGGCTCGTTTCCTACTGTCCGCTTTGCCTGTGCGGTTGAAGCTTGACAATATGGACCCAAAGTGTTATTCCGCTGCATGTTGATGTAATGTAAGGTTTGGTCTGTGCGACCACCTATGTAATCCCCTTTATTTACTATTAATGTCTATGGAACTGGTTACCAACTACGTTATGTATATCGCAACAACGGTTCTGGGATTGCGGTGGAATACATAACGGGCACTTCGAATTTGTATCAAATTTGAGGTCGTCACAAGTTGGTATCAGAGCCTAGGCTGACTCTAGGAAACCCTAGTTAGCATGGTCGTTAGAAAATGATATTCCTAATATCACAAGTTTGGTATCAGGACTATCATGACCTTAGGAGACCTTAGTTAGTATGGTCGCTAGCTAAGAAAGTGATAATTTATCAAACACTTATTTCTACAAAAGAAACTTGTTTGCTTTTGTATCCAAAGCCAATCTTATACCCTCATCTTATTCACTTCAAATATCTTATACTCTCAACTTATGCTCTCAAAATATTTTGACAAAGAATTTTTGTATGAACATCTTTGATTACAATTTATTTTTAAAAAGATTTGTTTTATTCTATTCCTCATCTACTTCAAATATATACCATGGACGATATACCGACCTTAAGACCGAAGGACTTTTGGATCAAAAGATTAGGGACTCAATATTTTTCAAGACTTCAACCTTGGATGTTAACTACAACTGCTACCATCGAAAGAGAGTCTCTTCACCTGATCCAGAAATCTTCCAACAAGAGTCAACCCGGTGAGACAAAGACTGCAAGAGCAAATAGAGAGTGATCAGAAATGATGAAGACCCAGCAACCTTTTGACCCACAGGATTTATAGGAAATGCTCAGTTGATTTCATTGAGCTGCCCTTACCTCACGATTATTAAGTGTGTTTAGTGCCTTGTGTGTTTGAATGATTGATTTGTTTTGGGATGTGTTGCTCATATGCCCTCCGGCAACCTGTAGCAACCACCCCAACAACTTGTTTTCTCAAAAGTGTTCTAGTAGTCTTGTTTATCTCCTTCTAAAATGAATGAGACATGTAATCTGCAAGACCCCTTATTAATGAAATTCTATGGTTTAAACCTAAAACATTTTGTTTTTGAAAAGGGTGATTGTTTGTTGAAAATGCTATGTGATTGATGAATAGGTGTTTTGGACCATTTGGCCTTATCACATTTTGGGTGTACCCAATCTTTCCATCTCTATAGGAATCAATATACACTCTATCTCTTATCCGGTAATCTCATTTCTTAATCTATCTCAATCTCAACTTGTGAATCTCGGGACGAGATTCTTTTTAAGGGGGGAAGATTGTAACAACCCAAAATTTTGGAAAATAGAAATAAATGGATTTATTAAAATACCAAATTTTGGAGACAACAAAAACTTTTATTTTAAATACAAGATTAATTTATTGTCTTTTAGAACTTGTGAATTTGAGCATTTGCTCCCATGCTTCAAATAAAAAGAGTATGGGAAGGGTTTTAAAACAAATAATTATACCTGTAAAATGTTTTTTGTTAAATTGAAATAGTTTTCTAACTATTAAATTTTGTGCATGGTTACATGCTAAACCCATTTGGGTCAATTGCCAAACCCAAAATTAAGTCAAGCAATCACAAACAAATAGAAAGGAATCAAGAAAATAAACCGCAACACAAAAACCTAAGTAAGAAAAGAGGAAGTAGTGATCTTAAAGAAATTACTGATTCCACTACTTTGCCCTTATATATTAAGCAATATTTGAACTATACCATCATACATCTCTCCACCACAACTAAGAACAAGTTGCAAAGAATCAAATACAATAAAGTTTGAAACAAAAATCAACTTGGAACCCTATTCAAATTTCTACCAAAGTTGGAATCCAAATAAGAGGTCATTTCCCAACTCCCTCTCATCTACAAGAAAACCAACACCTTTGGACCAAGATTAAAACCTTTTGCACTTCATATGGCATGTATGCATAGAATTTCAATATAGGTCTTTTATGATTTCATGTGGGTTTTAATTTGTTGTGCAATGTTTAGTTAATTCAAACTTAACCAATAGAAGCATTAGAGAAGAACCACAAAGATCAAAAGAACCAGAAGCAAGAGAAATAAAGAAAAAGAGAAGAAAAGATGATCTAGAAAAAGTTAACCACTACCCTGCTTTGGACACTTAGAATAAGAAATCTGTAACTCAAGCCAAGGTGTGGTCAGTTAGTTGAGCTTGACCATCTCACATACTAACTCAACCAAGAAGTTTCCAGCAAAAACTCAAACCCTAACCTCCTTCAAAATCTGTCCAAAGTTTGAATCTGAAACAGAGACCATACTTCAAAATTGAAATAAGATTTTTGCAAAACCTCATATTTCTTCATAACAAAAATATGTTTGGAGCCCTTATCCAACATCTTGACAACCCACGGTGGCAGATTTCAAAAATTCAAAATTTGAATTCTTTCGGGCATTTCAACAAACACTTGGTGGGCAGAAAATCGGCAAAGGTGCAAGTTATTACCAGGACCAGTAGCCAGCCCCCTCTCTGTCCTTCCCACAGTGACCTAGCTCCCTCCTGGACTCTCCTCTGTCGACCCCCTGTCTCCCCTGCCCAAGCACCGACCGTGAGCCATGGAGGAGAAGAGGAAAAGC
This sequence comes from Dactylis glomerata, assembly GCA_007115705.1. Taxonomy (NCBI): domain Eukaryota; kingdom Viridiplantae; phylum Streptophyta; class Magnoliopsida; order Poales; family Poaceae; genus Dactylis; species Dactylis glomerata. The sequence continues at coordinate 13,488 of QXEO01001559.1, forward strand.
AACCCGGACCCCCTTCCTTGCCCCCTCTGCACCAGACCAAGCCGCCGCCCGAAAACGCGCCAGCAGCACCCCACAGCACGCCGCAGCCCTCCGCCGAAAGCCCCGACCGCCGCGTCCCTTCGTTAGCCGACACCGGCCGCGCTCTCTCCGCAGATCCACTCGCCCCGTGCTCCCACTCCCGCCTATATAAAGCCGCCATTCTTCCCTGAAAAGAACCACACCATCCCCAGGACCTCCCTAGACAACGTTTCCCTCGCTCTCGTGCTCTCAGTCGAGCTCGCCGACCTCGACGTCCCCGCAGGCCACCGCACGTTCCCGGCGCTGTTGAGCATCCCCCGGAGCTGTGCCTGCTGGAGGTGGCAGACGAGAACCCCCGCAGCCGTCCTGCATCCTCGCCGTCGGTCGCCGCCGCTCCGGTGAGCCTCCCCGTCGCCGCCCTCCTCCCAGAGCTCGCTCTCGTTTCCGTCCCTGTAGAGCCACGAAGAAGAAGCCCGATACCGATTCGTTTTAAGTGGCCTGGCAGGCCGGCCCCGCCTGTCAGCAAGTTTTTTTCCCCAGCGCCCCCCGGGATCCCTAGCTGGGCCGGCCAGATTCGTCTCCCCGGCCCATATTGGTTCCAGTCCGTTTATGTTTTTTTTCGTTGAACTTTTTCGTATTTGTTGCTTTACTACAAGATTCAAATTCAAATTCCCGGAGTTTCGTAGGTTCAAATTTAGCAAATAAATATGCGTTGGAAAGCTTGTAAAATGCCCTACACTATAGAACTGGTTAGAATTCCATTTGAATTAGGAATTTAATCAGATATGAATAGTGAGACCATAGCTTTATTAAACATAGAAGCTTTCTAGAAAATTATTTGCGCCCCCTAAAATCATGAAATTTAAATTGTGAACTCACCAATGACCTCCCCTACTGTGAGTAAACCCAAATCAACTCCAAACCCTACTAGTGGGATCAATTAGACCCTAACCCAACTCTAGTTGGTAACATAAAATGATAGATCCATATCATGTACTTAGAATTAAAATTTGCCCTCTTTACCCATTTCACTTAGTGGATTCCTCCCACTTAAACTAGTATTAGTACTCCTAAAACAATACCAATGCTTAGAAGGTGAACCACATATGACACTTAGTAGAAACCCTAACTTGCACACTTCATGCAAACTTGGAAGAAAATTTACAAACCAATTCAATAAAATCCAACATGAAGGCTATTGTTTGGAAACAAGTATGTGTGCTTGGTATGCTGCTAAGATTGTGTAGTGATTGTGTGTATTGTGTTTATTTCGTTATTAGACGCTAGTGTTGCTGCGGAGGATATTGAGGGTGATTATTATTATCAAGAAGAAGAAGAATATCCCGGACACTTTGCCAACCAAGGCAAGCCATCTGTTGATTCATACTCCCCATGCCCAGTTTTAATATTGCATTCTACTTGTTTTAAGTAAATTGCATGATTGAATTGCTAGAGTAGAATGATAGAAGAATAGTGATGTCTTGCTTAACAAGAGCATCAAGTTGAGTTTATCCAACTCTATTTAGTGTTCATCACTCAATGTAGTTGCTTAGTCGCTAATAATATTGAGGCCATCTATAAGGGGAACTCTAGTTGAAATTGGTGATTTGAACTTGAAACTTGAATTGGAGATTGCTCCTACATAATGGCTTTATGAAAGAAATTAATCTTGACTAAGAACTATGAAATATATTTCTCAATGACAACGAGTGATGTACATGGGAGCCAACCCTACAGTACGACCACATTATCCCGGTATGGGACGGGGCTTAGTGGAGTAGTTTGTTTCGCCTTAGTGTAGACCCTACAAATGTGAATGGAGGTCCGACCAAGGACTCCTTTTCCAGGGCACCCTTGGCGGTTGCCGAGTTTCGCCTTGTCCTCCTCTTCATAGGTGGTTGGGGTACAAGCCGAAGAGCCCTCATTGAAAATGTACTGCCGGGGTAGGACTCTATTTCGGTTAGTGGCATTCCGGAGACCAATTGGCTGGGAACCTTGCACCTTCCGGACAGCTTCTTGGAGACTCCGGTGTTGAGGGGTACATCTCTAGGCGGTAGTGTTTATGCTAAGGCGGGCAGGTGAAACATTATGGTCGGCTACTTGTCGTGGCATATGTTGTTATGCGGGGAAGTTGCCCACACGATGAGTAGTCGGATGGTGTGGGTAAAGTGTACAACCTCTGCAGAGTGTAAAACTATTCGAATAGCCGCGTCCGCGGTCATGGACAGTTGGCTAACTCTACTTGACTTTTGTCAAAGATAAAATTCACAATGGTGAACTTGGTGAATGACTTGACTTGACCATGATGTTGACACACCTGAAGTTCCTTTAGGTTGAACTTAGAGAACTAAACTTCTTTTCTACCAATGAACATTCTTGGAAATAAAACTAGCTTTTGCAAGTAAACTTAGTGCTTAGTCCACCATATCAACCATGCATATCTCTCATCACTTTGTTTATAAGATGGTTTGCGAGTGCATCCAATGTACTCACGGCTGTGTCCCTGGCTATTAACTTGGCCAGACTTGAAGGAGCAAGATCAAGAAGGAAAGACTCATTGACGACTTTGCGAATTAGGCTCGTTTCCTACTGTCCGCTTTGCCTGTGCGGTTGAAGCTTGACAATATGGACCCAAAGTGTTATTCCG
>QXEO01001560.1:0-32306 GCA_007115705.1 Dactylis glomerata
TATTGCGAAGGTTGGGTAAGCATATCAAAGGCCCACTCCTTCTGTTCCAGAGTATACCTGCTTCGGTGTAGGGGTCGGGCGTAGGGCAGCGAGCTTCCTTTTCACTTTGGCTCTGTCCTCCGCCTCAACTTCTTCAGCAGTCTTCTCGATAGGAGGAGGCGGCACCGCCTAGCTATCTTGGCCCGTTTCTTCGGAGAGACATTGCTAGTGGACATAGCAGCGGACTTGCCACAACTCTGGGACTTACGAGTGGGCTGAGGCGCGGAGGTGGCGGAGGCGGCTGACATTGAGGTGGAGATCGATGTGGACTCGGGTATGGTGGTAGTCGTCCCTGTCGTCGTCGGGAGGTGGTTGAATTGCGAGGACTCGGAGGAGAGGTGGCCGCCTTGGCGCCGAGCCTGGAAACACGATGTGTTTCTTATCCCAAAGAATTATACCACCCAATACTTCTCTCAGTTTTTCCTCCTCTTCAGGTCAGCGACGTCAAGAAGGAGGGACTCATACCCCCTTCAATTGCATCCACCCCGACCTTAGCATAGCCAGGTCGAATCTCACGGCCATGCCAGGTTTGTCCAGGTCCAGATGGCAACACATAGCCAACCGCCACCTTCATCGATATGTTCTTCATGGGATTAATGCAGCTCACAGTCTATCTTCTTGGTGATATCATCCACGGGGTAGTGAACCATCGGTACCTCCGTGGAAGCCACGCTGCTTCTCCGCTGAGATCGGTCGCCTGATGCATGTTCTAGGTGTTGCTGATGCTGAGTTGCCCCTTGCGACTTTAATTCCTCCAGTGCCTTCTGCTGCAGTAAATACAACTCTCTCAGCTCAGCCTGTTGCCTTTCTATGCTCTCTATCCGTGAGGCCTCCTCCTGCGCCTTCCGCTTCTTCGCTCTCTCTCGGCTTCTATAAGTCTGGCTCTCTTCGGCGAACCCAGACCTCCACGGAATAGCAGAACCCAGACCCCGTGTTCGTCCTGTGTGTTCTTTGTTCCCGAGGGCCTTTGTCAGCTCGTCGTTCTCTCTGTCCGGCTTGAACGTCCCCTCTTGAACCTCGGCGATTGTCTTGACAAGTGCTCCAGGGGTTCAGCAATTTGTTTCTTCTCTTCAACTAATTTCCCTGTTCTCTCATCATAGACAGCTCCATGGGCAAGTGCCCAATTTCTTGACCTTCTGGGCCATTGTTCTGTTTCTGGTTCGATGCCCTTTTCTCGTAGGGCGGCCTCTTGCATATCCCACTTAGGCTCGGCCCTTTTGTAGCCACCTGGACCCAACTTATGGTGATATTTCTTTTTCGTAGCATTTGCCTGATTTTTCTGACTCCTTAGCTTACCCAGCTCTGACTCCTTGTACTCCACAAATGCGTCCCAGTGATCCCGCAGGAACTCATTGGGGCCAGTAAATTCTGGAGCTTGTCGATCGGCGTTGACATAGGCGTTCCATAACCTCTTCTTGTGGTTATTGAACTGTGCAGCCATCTTCTTGAGAGCCCACTCCCTGACTTTCTCCTTCTGTTTCTCTGCTTCTTCCAGGGACTCGGTGACCGGCAGATTGAAATGTGGAATGAGGGAATCCCAAAGTCTGTCTTTCAAGACCTTGGTGACATAATTGACTGCTGCACCCTCTTCTGGCTCTGGCTGTGCTGGCTCTCCCTTTGCCGCCTTGGGCTTATACCAATACTGAATGCTTATCGGCACCATGTCCCTGACAAGACATCCACATTGAGTAGTGAACGCACTTGCGACACTCTTGGGTTCCAACGGTTCGCCTTCACTTGAGAGACGCCCAATCGTGTAATGCTGATTCGATGCTAGCCGTTTGGCCGGGCCTCGCTTCTTTCTAGAAGATTCAGAGGTCTAAAATAAGAAAACACTCGTTAATATAGATACCACATAATGCATCGTCATCTACTGATTCATGAATAGAGCTAGTCTTCATATATATATATATATATATATATATACCTCGCTGGACCGTTTTATTAAGTCACGTCCAGTCCCTTGTGAGCCGTCCTCGCAATCATCATTTTCCGATTCATGCGGCTGCTCCTCCTCCATTCCGTCACCCGACTCGTTCAAAAATTCTGAGCCGTCTCCTTCTGCACGGGTGGTACCCTCTCCTTGTGCACGGGTGCTACCCTCTCCTATAATATTCAGTATCTCTTCTTCACCTTCTCTTCCGGCGCCGAAATCCATAACTGAAATCCATAACATATAGATCAACAACATTTCGATCTATTCACTTTCTAACTCTATATATCTAACATTTCTATTATCTAACTAATAGTAATAGCATTTCTATTACTATTACTATTCATTTTTATTACTATTACTAATAGTAATAGCATTTATATTACTATTAGTAATAGCATTTATATTACTATTACTAAGAAACTAATCTAACTAAGAAACTAACTAAGAATATAAGAAACTAATCTAACTAAGAAACTAATCTAACTAAGAAACTTAACTTAACTAATATTACTAATAGTAATAGCATTTATATTACTATTACTAACTAGAAATTTTACTAATAGTAACAGTAATAAAAATAACTAAGAAACTAATCTAACTAAGAAACTAACTAAGAATAACTAAGAAACTAATCTAACTAAGAAACTAATCTAACTAAGAAACTTAACTTAACTAACAATTAACTAATTAAATATTCTAACAATTAACTAAATATTCTAACTAAGAAACTTCACTTAACTAAGAAACTAATCTAACTATTAACTATTCTAAAAAAACTGAATCTAACTAAAAAAAACTTACAAAAAAACTTAACAAAAAAACTTACAAAAAACTAACCCTAGCAGTACTACTGCCGGCCGGCCGGCGCGGCAATGGCGAGGTCGGCGGTTGCGGGCGAGGTCGGCGGCTGCGGGCGAGGTCGGCGGCTGCGGGCGAGGTCGGCGGCGGCTGCGGGCGGCGACACTTCGGCGGGCGCTCCGGGCGGCGGGCGCTCCGGAGGACGGCGGACAACCCGACGGCGGGCGCTAGGGCGGCGCGGCGGTGCGGCGGCGCGGCGGCGGCTCGAGATTTTCAATGACCACAACGATCGATGATGTCTGTCCTCCGCGCGAGAAGTGTTGATCCAGGGGGGAAGAAGAAGGGGGCGGTGGCGCTATATATACCCCCCCCCCTTAGTCCCGGTTGGTGGCTCCAACCGGGACTAAAGAGGGGTCTTTGGTACCGGTTGGAGGCACCAACCGGGACTAAAGACTCTTTAGTCCCGGTTGGTACCTCCAACCGGGACTAAAGACCTTCGGCGGTTCGTGCGCCCAGATCCAGACCTTTAGTCCCGGTTGGTTAAACGAACCGGGACTAAAGGCCTAATAAATGCGCGCCAATGGTAGATTTTTTCAGATTTCATTTGAAAATATGAATTTTGAATTTCAATTTGAATAACTTCTGCATATTTTAGAATTTGATAAAACTTTGAATATGAAAAGTGTTTGAAATTGAATAACTAATTCAAAACTATTTTCTATTTTCAAAATTAATTATTCTAACTATTCAAACAATTAACTATGTTGCCATTTTCAATTAAAACAATATTGATTAAAATTCTTTTTGCATATTTTATAATTTGATAAAACTTTGAATATGAAAAGTGTTTGAAATTGAACAACTAATTCAAAACTATTTTCTATTTTCAAAATTAATTATTCTAACTATTCAAACAATTAACTATTTTGCCATTTTCAAATAAAACAATATTGATTAAAATTCTTTTTGCATATTTTATAATTTGATAAAACTTTGAATATGAAAAGTGTTTGAAATTGAATAACTAATTCAAAACTATTTTCTATTTTCAAAATTAATTATTCTAACTATTCAAACAATTAACTATTTTGCCATTTTCAAATAAAACAATATTGATTAAAATTCTTTTTGCATATTTTAGAATTTGATAAAACTTGGAATATGAAAAGTGTTTGAAATTGAATAACTAATTCAAAACTATTTTCTATTTTCAAAATTAATTATTCTAACTATTCAAACAATTAACTATGTTGCCATTTTCAATTAAAACAATATTGATTAAAATTCTTTTTGCATATTTTATAATTTGATAAAACTTTGAATATGAAAAGTGTTTGAAATTGAACAACTAATTCAAAACTATTTTCTATTTTCAAAATTAATTATTCTAACTATTCAAACAATTAACTATTTTGCCATTTTCAAATAAAACAATATTGATTAAAATTCTTTTTGCATATTTTATAATTTGATAAAACTTTGAATATGAAAAGTGTTTGAAATTGAATAATTAATTCAAAACTATTTTCTATTTTCAAAATTAATTATTCTAACTATTCAAACAATTAACTATTTTGCCATTTATACACACACCGTGGTGCTTCTTCCTTGCCATTAACTATCAAAACTATTTTCAATTACTTGGAATATAAAAAGTGTTCGAATTTGAATAACTAACCCAAAATCATACATTTACATCAAAGGTTTAATACATTATTACACATCACCAACATCCCCATCTAGTGTTGGGGTTTCCTTCTGCACCGTAACCATGGAGTATCTTCTTTGTTTAAGAGGAGGGTTGGGTCAGTGTTCACTCTGAAGGGCGGAATTTCATCAAACTTGTTATAATCTTCTGACATATCTGTCTTGTCCTCCACTCCCACGATGATTCTTTTCCCTGAGAGAACAATGTGTTGCTTTGGCTCATCGTGTGATGTATTCGTTTTCTTATCTTTTCTCTTTCTCGGTTTTGTAGACATGTCCTTCACATAGAAAACCTGAGCGACATCGTTGGCTAGGACGAATGGTTCGTCCATGTACGCAAGATTGTTGAGATCCACTGTTGTCATGCCGTACTTTTGGTCTACAACTACCCCGCCTCCTGTCAGCTTGACCCATTTGCACCGAAACAAAGGGACCTTAAAAGACGGTCCATAGTCAAGTTCCCATATCTCCTCTATGTAACCATAATATGTGTCCTTTGTCCCATTATCGTGTAATGCATCAAAGCGGACACCACTGTTTTGATTGGTGCTCTTTTTATCTTGGGCGACCGTGTAAAATGTATTCCCATTTATCTCGTAACCCTGGAAAGTCAATATAGTTGAAGATGGTTTCTTGGCCAACATGGACAGCTCATATCCAACAGTGGCGTCATTTATGAGAAGTGTTTGCAACCAACCACCAAAAGTCGCCATGTGCAACTTTGTAATCCAGGAGTTTGACTGCCCAGGGTTTTCCGAGCGTACAATATTCTTGTGTCGCTCCATATACGGCTCCACCAACGTGGAATTTCGTAAAACTGTGTAGTGTGCTTCACTCAAAGAATGTCCGTCCATACAGTATGCTGATTTCATTCCTAGTGTGCCTTTTCCACTTAGTCTCCCCTCATGCCGCGATTGAGGAAGACCAATCGGGTTCAGGTCAGGAACAAAGTCAACACAAAACTCAATGACCTCCTCTGTTAGATAGCCCTTGGAGATGCTTCCTTCTGGCCTAGCACGGTTATGCACGTATTTCTTTAAGACTCCCATGAACCTCTCAAAGGGGAACATATTGTGCAGAAATACTGGACCGAGAATGGTAATCTCTTCGACTAGGTGAACCAAGAGATGCGTCATAATATTGAAGAAGGACGGTGGGAACACCAACTCGAAGCTGACAAGACATTAGGCCACATCATTCTATAACCGTTGTAGATCTTCTGGATTGATTACCTTCTGCGAAATTGCATTGAGGAATGCACATAGCTTCACAATCGGTACTCGAACATTTTCTGGTAGAATCCCCCTTAGTGCAACTGGAAGCAATTGCGTCATAAGCACGTGGCAATCATGAGACTTTAGGTTTTGGAATTTTTTCTCAGCCATATTTATTATTCCCTTTATATTTGACGAGAATCCAGATGGGACCTTGATACTGCTCAGGCATTCAAAAAAGATTTCCTTCTCTTCTTTGGTAAGAGCGTAGCTCGCAGGACCCTTAGAATCCTCCGGATGCATGCCGTCTCTTCTTTTCATACGGTGTTGGTCCTCCCGTGCTTCTGGTGTATCTTTTGTCTTCCCATACAAGCCCAAGAATCCTAGTAGGTTCACGCAAACATTCTTCGTCACGTGCATCATGTCGATTGCAGAGCGGACCTCTAGGAATTTCCAATACTCAAGCTCCCAAAATATAGATTTCTTCTTCCACATGGGTGCATGTCCGCTAGCGTCATTCGGAACAGACAGACTGCCAGGACCCTTTCCAAAGATTACTTCTAAATCTTTGACCATATCAAATATATCATCACCAGTATGGCGTTTAGGCTTGCCCCGGACTTCTGCCTCGCCCTTGAAATGCTTGCCTTTTTTCTTCAATTGATGTTTGGGCGAAAGAAATCGACGATGCCCGAGATACACCACCTTCTTACTTTTATCCAAATATATACTATCGATCTCACCTAAAAAGTGAGTGCATGCATTGTATCCCTTGTTTGTCTGTCCTGAAAGGTTACTAAGAGCAGGCCAATCATTGATGGTCACGAACAGCAACGCTCGTAGATCAAATTCCTCTTGTTTGTACTCATCCCACACACGAACACCTTCAGTCTGCCACAGCTGTAAAAGTTCATCAACTAATGGCCTTAGATACACATCAATGTCATTACCGGGTTGCTTCGGGCCTTGGATAAGCACTGGCATCATAATAAACTTTCGCTTCATGCACAACCAAGGAGGAAGGTTATATATACATAGAGTCACAGGCCAGGTGCTATGACTGCAGCTCTGCTCCCCAAAAGGATTCATGCCATCTGTACTTAGACCAAACCTCAGGTTGCGTGCGTCTTCTGTAAACTCCGGGAAATCTCTGTCGATTTTTCTCCACTGCGACCCATCAGCGGGGTGTCTCAACATCTCGTCACTCTTACGGTCTTCTTTGTGCCACCTCAACAACTTGGCATGCTCTTTGTTTCTGAACAAACGTTTCAACCGTGGTATTATAGGTGCATACCACATCACCTTGGCAGGAACCCTCTTCCTGGGGCGCTCGCCCTCAACATCACCAGGGTCATCTCGCCTGATCTTATACCAAAATGCACTGCACACCGGGCATGCATTCAAATTCTCATACTCACCGCGGTAGAGAATACAGTCATTAATGCATGCATGTATCTTCTGCACCTCCAATCCTAGAGGGCAGACAATCTTCTTTGCTTCATACGTACTGTCGGGCAATTCGTTATCCTTTGGAAGCATCTTCTTCATAATTTTCAGCAACTTTTCAAATCCCTTGTCAGATAAACCACTCTCTGCTTTCCATTGCAGCAATTCCAGCGTGCTTCCTAGCTTTTTCTGGCCGTCTTCGCAATTTGGGTACAAATCCTTTTTGTGATCATCTAACATGCGTTCCAACTTCTCCCTCTCCTTTTCACTTTCACAGTCAATCTGTGCATCAACAATGACCTGGCCAAGATCATCAGCGGGCATATCTGATGCCCGTTCTTCACCTTCTTCTTCTTCATTATCTTCCATTGCGGTATCGGTGGTTTCAGGGAACTCAGGATAGTTGTCATCATTCTCTTCTTCATCGTTGTCTTCCATCATAACCCCTCTCTCCCCATGCTTGGTCCAACAATTATAGCCGGACATGAAACCGAACCGGAACAGGTGGATGTGAAGGGTCTTTGTGGAGGGGTAATCCTTCTCATTTCGACAACCATCGCATGGACAACACATAAAACCATTCCGCTTGGTTTCCTCAGCCACCTTGAGAAAAGAATGCACGCCTTTAATGAAATCTCCAGAGCGTCGATCGGCGTACATCCATGCTCGGCTCATCTGCATTATATAAGTACATATCAAACGCAAATCAAATATATAATTTCTATTTCTATCTCTAATTTTAGTTTGATAAGTAAGAATAAGTTAACAAAACTTTAGTCCCGGCTGGTGGGTACAACCGGGACTAAAGGTGGTTTTTGTGTCATCTAACAAAACCGTCGGTGGGATAAGGACATGTGGGTAACCTTTAGTCCCGGCTGGTGGGTGCAACCGAGACTAAAGCCCTTGGCAGGATAAGAATGCATGGGTTGATGCACTGCTCGATGAGATAAAGCATGTAGCGCACGACGCCCCTGTCGGAGGAACAAGACACAAGTAGAAGCGGCGCCGTGCCTATAAAAGGAGCATCGATACGCCACGGCAAGCACAGCTCGAAGGCAGGGAGAGTTTCATCCCCATGGATGGAGGAAAGGGTTGGGAAATCTCCCGTGGCAGAGCTTCTCGAAGATGTCGTTGGTGCTCACGCCCTACAGCATCTTCGGAAGCTCTGCCACGGGAGATTTCCCAACCCTGGCAGAGCTTCTCGAAGATGTCGTTGGTGCTCACGCCCTACGGCATCTTCGGAAGCTCCGCCCTACGGCATCTATCTCTATTTCTATCATTATTTCTATTTTTCTATTTCTATCTCTATCTCTATTTCTATTTCTATGTTAGCTATGTCTACTTCTATTTTTATATTTAATTCTATCTATATCTTTATCTCTACCTCTACCTCTATTTTTACCTCTATCTTCACCTACTTGTACACATAATCAAATGAACATCTAAATAATTGCTCCCATAAAAAAATCACAAATCTCTCTACTTTTAGAGCATTAAATGAGCTAAATTACCAATGAAACACAAAAGCACAAAGTTTCTCACCTTTTAGTCCACTTAGATTCAAGTGGGGACATCAATTTGTGATAGAAAATGGTGGTCAAAGAGGATGAACTCGAGGTAGGTTTGTTGTATGAAGAACACTTGAGAGTGGAGAGGGGGAGTGGCTGGCTCGGGGAGGAAGAAGGGACTGTTTTATATAGGGAAGTCATTAGTCCCGGTTGGTATTACCAACCGGGACTAAAGGTCCGGTCATTAGTCCCGGTTGGTGTTACCAGCCGGGACTAATGTCACTGACAACGGTCGGATTCTATCGCAGGAACTTTAGTCCCGGTTCGTAATACGAACCAGGACTAAAGGTTAAAAACGAACCGGGACTAATGGTTTCTGGGGTCCTGCGGCCGAAAAAGCAGTGGGGCCCAGGGCATCAGTCCCGGTTCATATTGCAACCGGGACTAATGCCCCAGGATATTAGCCCCGTTTTCTACTAGTGAACACAATACTGGGGGATTTATGCAAGTTTAGAAAAAATGGTGGTTTCCCAAACTTCACGCAGTAATGTGGTGGTATTTTTGAAATTAACTCGAGTTTCGGGGAAGTGGGGAGATGTGTCAGATGGTGACTATTGGTGGTGAAGTAGAAATATTGATGCTCTGATGAGGTAGTCGAGTCTCTTTTTATATGCGTCTCCATGGGGCTGCTCGAGCAAAGTTCCAGTCGGAGTAGAAGATATTAGATCGAGCAGAGTTGAGATCGAATTACTATATTTTGGGTCTCTGTTTTGGGCCTAACCGTCCGTAGCGTCAGTTGTGGTCCATGAGAGCACATGTACGTGGCTGTGACAAACAACAAACACTTATTATTAGTACCACCTCGCTAACAAGACAACAGAGAGGGCTCGCGGGAAGTATGACAATTTTCTTTCTCTAGCCGGTTTTACTAACCAGCACTGGTTTTTATGAATTGGGATCGCCATAACAGTTTTTTGTTTTTTGACATGCGAAGACGGACAAGGGATTGTCATAACATTTTTTTATTTTTTTGACATACAAAGACGGATGACCTGTTTTTTTTTATGCACCACGGTTCAACGACCATCACGACCTCAATCAATCTTATTTATTTAGATTATTATCTCATGATAGTATATCTCTCCCTAGGTACTTGTAAATTAGATCGAAGTCAAATTAGGAGACGATATGACGATGCTTCTGCCTGGGAGGGAAGAAGCTCGACGACTTGCCAAGCATATGCATGTTGCAATGATGCTGCCATCGATCATTTCCATGACCATGATTATGTGTACGTCGCCACCTGCCGTGCGAGCGCCACCGTTGCTGCTGACTTCAATCTGAACAAGCGTAATCACACACTCATGAGTTCATGTCTGTATATAAATCCGCACAAAGCAGCAAGCTAGCAGCGCTGCGGATTGGCATATCAATCGTATACAAACCCGACTGGCGTACGTGACGTTTTTTCAGTTCCGTTGCTCGTGCCAGCACAACTGAGAAGTGACTTTCAAACTCCAAATCGTGTGTCCACTGACTACTGTCCACCAATGTTGCCACAACAACATCAACAATTATTTCTGGCACGCTTTGCGTTGCCACCGGATCGGAAGCAGTTAATTTAAAGTGTCATGTATATGTATGCCTTTATGTGGGATACTTTTGTGCTTTTGCCGCTCGATCGAAGCATCGATACTACAGTACATGTGTATACAAGTATACAACGACAGATCGAGTGCTGAAAGTTTCATCCGCTTTGACAGCATCTACAGTATTACTACAGTACAATGTAGAGACCAACCTTTTCTTGCATGCATGTGCATTTCTGTGCCTTCGATTCGATGGCCATGGCGACAGCATAGGTAAATTGCAATGGCAATGAAAATCATTAGACGGGTTTCATCCTAGATTCGCCACTACCAGTAGAAGCTTCATAACTTAGGGTCGTTCTTAGTCAAATCTGTATGTATTAATATGAATTATAATCTTAACATCCATAAGAAATTCACCTGAACACTAAGATACCGTTATGTATAACGATCTTTATATGGTACATGTGTACATTAATCATTTCGAAGAAGGAAAATCTGACCAAGTGCAACTGACGTCGACTAAAAAGTGTTGCTTTTGTGATGACGGTGTAACGGTCCAATACTTGTTTATCTGATGCCCATTGTGCTCGCTTCCTGAAGTGGAGTGCTTTTGCGGCATTTTACACTCCTCTATTATCGTCTAGTATCTTAAATATGCTCGGAAATTGGTTAATGGGGGGCTAGAAACAACCGAAGATTCAAATCTTGGTGGTGTTTTAGGCTTTATGTTAGGCTGTTTGCAATTCTAGTGATTACATTTTAAAACCAAAATAGTATTGAACTTCATTTTTAGCGCTAAGCATTGGAACCATATGTGGTCATCACTTAAGGTGCTGAGGAACTGGCTACTCGATCTGGATTTTAGGTGCAACCGCTTGAAGACGATAGCGTGGCCCTACTTAGCCGATTTGGGTAGCCAGCTAATAATGGGATCATTTTTGCATGATCAGTTTTGCATTAGTGTGACATGTATTCTGTACAGTCGCTGACAAGGGTATAGCTAATACAGCCCGCTCGTTTAGTACCCCTGAGGCCCGTTAAGCTAGGCCCAAGTGTAATGATAGTCGAAATACGAGTTCTTACCGTATGTCAATGTTGTAATCTGTATCGGACCCTACCCGGTCCTCGAGACCTGGCCACCTATATATTAGTCATAGATGCAGTTGGATGGCGGTCTATGTATTTTGTTGTAATGCCCAGAGTAAATCTCATAGTGATCTTCTTGACATATCACGTTTATCTTTATTCTATCAATTGTCCAACTGTAATTTGTTTACCCAGCATGTGTTATTTATCTTATGGAGAGACACCACTAGTGAACTGTGGACCCCGGTCCTATTTCCATCATATTGCTATCACCTGTTTACTTTACTCGCACTGTTTACTTTACTCGCATACTCTATTGTTTTCCACTCGATACACTCATAACCTTTGTTTCAAGCAAACCGGTGAGATTGACAACCTCATCGCAAGTTGGGAACAAAGTACTTGGTTGTGTGTGTGCAGGTTCCGCGTTGCAGCTAGCAAGCAAAGCTTGGACGAGGCGCCATATATAAATTGTCCGAAGTTGTCGCAAACTAGCAAGCATCACCTTCAGTCGTTTGTCTCTCCTCTCCAAGAACGATAAACCTTGGTTTCTAACTGAGGGAAAACTAGCTGCTATACTCATCACACCTTCCTCTTGGGGTTCCCAACGGGCTGGTCATTCACCACGCATCAAGCTAATTTTCTGGCGCCGTTGCCGGGGAGGAAGTAGAAGACTTCTGCAAGGGGAGTTTTTCGCATGCACATCCTTTACTTTGTTATTGTTTTGCTTTACTTTATTTATTTTACCTGCATCGTTTTATATCAAAAACCCAAAAAATTTAGAATCCTTGGTAGTTGTTTTTACTTGTTTACTTTAGTTTTGCTGAAATGGCCAATCCTGAAAACACCAAGTTGTGTGACTTTACTAGCACGAACAATAGTGATTTTATCTGTACTCCTATTGCACCACCTGCTCCTACTGCAAACTTTTATGAGATTAAGCCTGCTTTGTTGAACCTTGTTATGAAAGAGCAATTTTCTGGTGCTAGTACTGAAGATGCTGCAGCTCATCTCAACAATTTTGTTGAGCTATGTGAGATGCAGAAATATAAGGATGTAGAAAGTGATATTATTAAGCTCAATTTGTTTCCTTTTTCTTTCAGAGGAAAAGCTAAAGATTGGTTGCTGTCTTAGACTAAGAATAGTATTGATTCATGGGCTAAGTGTAAGGATGCTTTTATTGGTAGATACTATCCTCCTGCTAAGATTATATCCTTGCGTAGCAATATTATGAAGTTTACTCAATTTGATAATGAACATGTTGCTCAAGCTTGGGAAAGAATGAAATCTATGATAAAGAATTGCCCCACTCATGGACTGACTACTTGGATGATTGTCCAAACTTTTTATGCAGGACTGAATTTTTCTTCGAGAAACCTACTTGATTCAGCTGCTGGAGGCACTTTTATGTCCCTTACCTTGGGCGCCGCAACAAAGCTACTTGACAACATGATGGTAAATTATTCCGAATGGCACACCGAGAGAGCTCCACAAGGTAAGAAGGTAAATTCTGTTGAGGAAACCTCTTCCTTGAATGATAAGATTGATACCATTATGGCTATGCTTGCTAATGATAGGACTCATGTTGATCCTAATAATGTTCCTTTGGCTTCTTTGGTTGCTCAAGAAGAGCATATTGATGTGAATTTCATTAGAAACAATAATTTTAACAACAATGCTTATAGGAACAATTTTGCTAGTAACAATTATAGGCCGTATCGTTCTACCAATGGTAATGGTTATGGTAATTCTTATGGTAATTCCTACAACAACACTAGGGCCGCGCCCTTCGAGCTTGAGGTAATGCTCAAGGACTTCATCGGTAAGCAAACTACTTTTAACAAGTCTGTTGAGGAAAAGTTAGGCAAAATTGATATTCTTGCTTCTAAAGTTGATAGCCTTGCTCATGATGTTGAACTTCTGAAATTAAAAGTGTTGCCTAATGATGTGAAAGAGAACAATGTTTTTGCTACTGCTAATGCTATTCAAGTTGGAATTGATGAAAACATTAGATTGTTAGCGGAATTGCACGCCAGGTGGGAAAGAGAAGATGAGATAGCTAGAGAGATGAAGGTATGTACCATTACTACCTCTAATGATGTTGATCCTAATGCTAGCAATCCTCTTACTTTGATTGGTGTAGAGAAAACTCCCACTCCTTGTGTTAAAAAGCCTAAAACTGCCAAAACTTTTTCTCAAAAGAGTGCTGAAATTTTTCGGAGTGTGGGAGATGATAGCTCTACTTCTTTTAATGATTTTGATGTTGATGGCTGCAATATATCTGAAGTTATTTTGTTCTTGCAAAAGCTTGCTTTGACTCCCAATGCTAGTTCTTTAAATATTGCTTTTACTAAGCATATTACCAATGCTCTCATGAAAATTAGGGATGAAAAGTTGAAGCAAAAAGCCTCTGTTCCCAAGAAGTTAGAAGATGGTTGGGAACCTATCATTGATATGCATGTTAATGGTTATGATTGTCATGCTTTATGTGATCTAGGTGCTAGTATTTCTATCATGCCTAGAAAAATTTATAACATGCTTGATTTACCACCGCTTGAAAAATGTTATTTTGATGTTCCTATTGTTGATGTTGCTAGGAAGAAACCTTTGGAAAGGATTAATAATGTTCTTATTGTGGTTAATAATAACCTTGTTCCCGTTGATTTTCTCGTTATGGACTTTGAATGCCATGCTTCATGTCCTATTATTTTGGGAAGACCCTTTCTTCGAACTGTAGGTGCTATCATTGATATGAGGGAAGGCACTATCAAATATCAATTCCCACTAAAGAAAGGTATGGAACACTTCCCTAGGAAAAGAAAGAAATTACTTTTTGACTCTATTCTTAGAGCAAATTATGAGCTTGATGCTTCATCACTTGATGTTACTTGATTCGCAATTTTCTGCGCCTAGCTCAAAGGCGTTAAAGAAAAGCACTCTTGGGAGATAACCCAATGTTTTTATTTTCAGTACTTTTTATTTTATTTGAGTATTGGAAGTCATTACTACTGCAATGACCGCTCCTTATCTTGTTTCTTTTGTTTTGTGCCAAGAGAAGCCTCTAATTCGAGTGAGGTACAGATTTGGGGATGTTGCTGTCCTGAAACTGTTTTCGGTGCTGCACCGTAAAAATTCGTATAAATTATCTGTATATCTTTCGGACCTGCGATTTCTTGTGCATATGCCCCAGATTATATCCAAACTTTCGTTAGTTGAACCATTTTTGATTTGAGCAACATAAAACCCCTCAAAAATTCGACCTTTGTCAGCTGTTCAGTTTTGACAGATTTCTGCCAATATTTGTGTTTGCCACTTTATCGCTTTCTTTTGAGTTCTTTTGATCATGGAACTTTTGGAGAAGTTGCTACAGTAGTATTTGCTATATATGTGGTAGTTTTGAGTTGAAACCTGAAGCAAAAAGAGGTTGATTATATGTTATGCTTGCACTAATGTTGCTAATAGAATTGTGTTTAGTTTTGTATGAAGGAAGTTTTCAAGTGTAGGGATTGGCGAATGATGAGATGAGTTGAAGAATGGACAAAAGCTCAAGCTTGGGGATTCCCATGCATCACCCCAAGAAATATCCAAGAAGTACAAGCGTCAAAGCTTGGGGATGCCCCCGAGGCATCCCTTCTTCATCGGCAAAAATCAGGTCACCTTTCAAAACACTATATTTTTATTGCTTCATGCACTATGTGTTTTTCTTGGAGCGTCCGTTGTTTTAGTTTTCTTAGTTGGTTTAGTTTGTTTGCTGCAATAAATGGTTGGACCCCAACAAATTTCTTTTGGAGGAGATGTACTCGTTTTCATTTGCCAAGAACACTTCGTTTTTCACTCTTATCGTTCACCGGGTGTTCTTCTTTTTCCGCTACTGCTTTTGGTTTTCGTTTTCGCCTTGATTTGCATTCAGACCTTGTCATATCTTTCCATCAAGGTGTATTTTTGCCTCTGATCTTTATTGGTTTTCATCAAAAGAGGTGTTTATAAAAATTTCAAATGGTGTTGGAAAAGAGAAAAAGCTTTGTGCAAAATAGTGGTACAAGAAGGAGCTTGTGTAGACTGTGGCTTAGGCTTTTTCATGTCATGCTTGATGTCTTTTTGATAGTATGCTTAGTGGTTTTTGCTGTAGCATGACTTGTCTCAAATAACTGAGATTGCTTAATGAGCCTTTGAAAAAATCATGCGTTGTTTTTATTGTATGGAAGCATTATTTTGGTTTTCTCCTTGATGCTTTATTTGGGTTGACTTGGCGCATGCTCACACATGTTAGACCCTTACAAAGTCGCCAATAGCCTCTATGATCATTTAGTTTTTGACTTTTGATGCCATCTTATGCTTCTTTTAATGTCGCTTTGTCGCTTTGCATGATTATGGCCATTATTGCTCTCTTAGTTGGTCGCTCCTAGTCTTTTGCTAGCCCTCGCCTTGTACTGAGTATGAGCTCTACTCGTGCATGCAACTCCTAAAAGCCAAAGTTTTCCAAAGTGTCCACCATACATACCTACTAGCAATTTGCTATTCCAAGTAAATTTGACTTGCTTTTATTTTCTCTTCAAATTAAACTCTTACCAGTGTTATGCGAAATTCGGTCAGTAAAGCTCTCACGAACCGGAAGGCACACTTTACTTTTTCCTGTTCTTAAAAATTTGACATTGTGGTCTCTTATGTTGAATTGTTATGCTTGCAAGTTGTAAGTTGGAGACTAGCCCAGCCATGCAGTCATGGGCAAGCTTTCAACATTGCACTTCTTATTTGAGTTGATATCGTGATCTTTTGTTTATGGATGCCCGCGGTGTGAAATGAATTGGGAATCTTGTGGGGATCATGGAGTTTGTATATGTGTTAGGGAAACGCCAGGCCGCTAATCTAAGCCATGCATAATTCATGGTGGAAATTTGCAGCATACCCATGGTGAACATTCGACGACGCATCTCACAATAAAAAGCTAAACAAATGGCAAATAAAAGAGATGTCGAGGTGTTCATTGTCTACTTGTCCTGTCATTTTGGTGTGGGCTTGTTCCATGTCATCGGGCACGGAGGTACCCCATTGGCGGTTCTCAATGATATGCATATACTTACAATGACAAGAGCCTTGCTTGGGACTCTAAGTAAAGTAGCATGAGGTTTGGGTACTCGTATTCATGGGGCACGAGGTTTTGAACTTATGATTTGTCAAGCATATGCATCATAATTGTTCTCGCATTAACTTTAACCATACAAGATGCTTATGATGGGGGCAATGAGAGCTCAAAGCCGGTAAGTACCATAATTTTTGAAGGTTATAAAACTTGCAATCACTGCTTCCCTCTACGAAGGGCCTTTCTTCTACTTTTATGTTGAGTCACCACCTTCTTTCTTTATGCACCATTAAGAGAGCATAGTTGTCATTCTTAGTATAATGTGCATTGTCCCAAAGATTTCATTGATTGATTCGTATTGTTGGTTTCACTTGTTCTTAAATTATTTGTATCTAGTCGCCCTCTTAAACCTGAAGGTGTCCTATGCATTTATGTTTTGCTCTTCATGAAGGACAAGCTGAAAACCATTTGTATGTTTTTCCTTATGATTTGAACACATGTTTGACTTTCATTGTTTCATTTTCATGATCTTTTGTTTGTATTCATTTTCATGTTTACAACATGGTTGCTAAGTACTTATTGTCAAGATTATATCTTCATGCCCATGTTTTAAGTTCTTATGATCCCAGCTCACAAATGCTTAAATATATGATCAAGATTGTGTAGGTGCATGTCACCTCAAAAATTATTCTTTTGTTATCACTTACCTACTCGAGGACGAGCAGGAGTTAAGCTTGGGGATGCTTGATACGTCTCCAACGTATCTATAATTTTTGATGCTCCATGCTTGTTTTACACCATTTGCCTACTGTTTCGTTACACTTCGTAGCACTTTTATGCATTTTCCGGAACTAACCTATTAACAAGTTGCCACAGTACCAGTTCCCTGTTTTCTGCTGTTTTTGTGTTTCAGAAGTGATACATAGGAAATATTCTCAGAATTGGACGAAACAAGTTCCTGAAGTCTTATTTTACCCAGAAGCTTCCAGAGATCCGAAGAGGAGTATGAGGGGGCCACCAGGGGCCCACACGCCAGGCCGGCGCGGCCAGCCCCTGGCCCGCGCCACCATGGTGTGAGGCCACCTGGCCCCTCCTCTGACATCGCCCCTTTGCCTATAAAGACCCCCCGACGGAAAAAAACCTAAGTGCCCGATCAATTTTCCAGAAACACATCGCGATCCACCGCCGTCGTCGACCCGAGATCAGGAGGGTCCAGAAGCTCTTCCCGGCACCCTGCCGGAGAGGGGAATCGCCACCGGAGGTCTTCTTCATCGCCATGCTTGCCTCCGGAGTGATGAGTGAGTAGTCTACCTTGGACTATGGGTCCATAACAGTAGCTAGATGGTTATCTTCTCCACCATGTGCTTCATGTTTAGATCTCATGAGCTGCCCTACATGTTTGAGATCACCGTTATGTAATTCTACATGTTTGGTTTGTTGGGATCCGATGAATATTGGTGTTATGATTGAGTTGCTGTACTGAATATTATATCTTTTGTTATCTCTATGTTGTTTATGATCTTGCATGCTCTCCGTTGTTAGTAGCTATCTTGGCCGAGTAGTTGCTAGTGACTCTAAGAGGGGGTATTTATGCTCGATAGTGGGTTCATGCCTCTATTTAACCTGGGGGAGTGACAAAAACCTCTAAGGTTGTAGATGTGTTGTTGCTACTAGGGAGAAAACAACATTCATATGCTCAAGGGCATATGCTTTGTTTACATTACACACTTTTCTTAATGCAATTATCCGTTGTTCGCAACTTAATACTCATGGGGTGTTCGGACGATATCCCCGTGAGTGGATTATTAGTCATAGATGTAGTTGGATGGCGGTCTATGTATTTTGTTGTAATGCCCAGAGTAAATCTCATAGTGATCTTCTTGACATATCACGTTTATCTTTATTCTATCAATTGCCCAACTGTAATTTGTTTACCCAGCATGTGTTATTTATCTTATGGAGAGACACCACTAGTGAACTGTGGACCCCGGTCCTATTTCCATCATATTGCTATCACCTGTTTACTTTACTCGCACTGTTTAGTTTACTCGCATACTCTATTGTTTTCCACTCGATACACTCATAACCTTTGTTTCAAGCAAACCGGTGAGATTGACAACCTCATCGCAAGTTGGGAACAAAGTACTTGGTTGTGTGTGTGCAGGTTCCGCGTTGCAGCTAGCAAGCAAAGCTTGGACGAGGCGCCATATATAAATTGTCCGAAGCTGTCGCAAACTAGCAAGCATCACCTTCAGTCGTTTGTCTCTTCTCTCCAAGAACGATAAACCTTGGTTTCTAACTGAGGGAAAACTAGCTGCGATACTCATCACACCTTCCTCTTGGGGTTCCCAACGGGCTGGTCATTCACCACGCATCAACAACCAGCACAACTATCCAAATATGTCTTAGATTCATCAGTTAGTCCATTATAAAATATATCAAGAAGTTCGTTTTTAGGCAATGGCTCTTTAGGCAAAGCTCTAATTAAAGAACAAAACCTTGTCCAAGATTCAGGCAGTATCTCTCCTTTTCCCTGTTCAAAGTCAAAGATTTTCTGCACAGCTGCATGTTGAGCACTTGCAGGAAAATATTTCTGAAAGAAAGCATTAACCAAAGCAATAGGACTATTAAGAGACCCAGGAGACAAAGTATTAAACCAAGTTTTAGCTGCATCTTTCAACGAGAAAGGAAAAATCTTAGCAACAAAGTAAGTGCAAAGCTTAATATCATCAGAAAACAAATTACTCAAAGTAGAAAGCTCATTCATGTGCTCCATAGCACTTTCATCTTTAGTACCACAAAAAGGAGTTTTATCAATAATAGATATGTAAGATAAATCTAAAGAGAAATCATAATCCTTGTCTCTAATATCTATGGGAGAAGCTGCAAACTTAGGATCAGGAGACAATTTATATCTAACATCACGTCTCGCTAGAAGTTCTTTAACATCAGCAGCATTACGAGTAGCACGACCTTCAGCAATAAAATCATCGTCAAGCTCAATATAAGCATCATCAAAATCATCACTAGGACATTCCCTAGACTCAGGTGAACTAACAGGTGTAACAGTGGTGTTTCCCAACTTAGCTCTAGCAATTGTAGCATCTAAAAAGGAACCTAGTGAACCACTCTCATCAAGCACAATAGAAGCATCATCTAAATTATCAGTGGCATTTTCAAACTCAGCAGAAGTAGTAGCAGTAGCGTGTGCATGTGGTGGTGTAAGCAACTTACTCATAACAGATGGTGAATCAAGAGCAACCGAAGTGTTCAAAGTCGTACCTCTTCTTGTAGTGGATGGCAATATAGGAACTTTTCCATCACAAGGTTTACCCATGATGAAAGGATTGCAGCAAACAATATGAATTCCAAGTGAACTTACAAATAAAGCTATGCTCCCTGGCAACGGCGCCAAAAAATAGTCTTGATGACCCACAAGTATAGGGGATCGCAACAATCTTCGATGGAAGTAAAACCCAAATTTATTGATTCGACACAAGGGGAGCCAAAGAATATTTATAAGCCTTAACAGATGAGTTGTCAATTTAGCTGCACCTAGAAACAGTCTTGCTCGCAGTGGTTTATTAGTAGCAACAGTTTTATAGTGGTGATAGTAGTGAAATAGTAACAACAGTAGTAAAATAACAGCGGTAATAGTAGCAATAGTAAACAATAGGAACAAATACTGTAGGCATAGGGATGGATGTACGGGCGTTTCATGGATAAGATAATTCATGAAATCAATGAGACATGGACAATTGCAGATAAATAATAATAAAGCATCCTAGCACTAACAATCATAGGCATGTGTTCCATATATAGTCGTACGTGCTCACAAGGAGAAACTTGCACAACATCTTTTGTCCTACCAGCCTGTTGTAGCAGGGCCTCAAGGGAAACTACTGGTAATTAAGGTACTCCTTTTAATATAGTACCGGAGCAAAGCATTAACACTCGGTGGACACATGTGATCCTCACATCGTAGCCATCCCCTCCGGTTATCCCAATTTCTGTCACTTTGGGGCCTCGGGTTCCGGACAATAATATGTGTATACAACTTGTAGGTAAGACCATAAACAACAATTATCATAATGAAACAATAACATGTTCAGATCTGAAATCATGGCACT
Source organism: Dactylis glomerata (assembly GCA_007115705.1). Classification (NCBI taxonomy): domain Eukaryota; kingdom Viridiplantae; phylum Streptophyta; class Magnoliopsida; order Poales; family Poaceae; genus Dactylis; species Dactylis glomerata. The sequence goes on from QXEO01001560.1 coordinate 20,537, forward strand.
CGGGCCCAAAGTGACAAGCATTAAGCACAACAAGTTGCAACAATGTCATAGGCACTAAATAAAGATACTAGGCACTATGCCCTAACAATCTCATATCAAATTACATGAACAATCTCATCCAATCCCTACCATCCCCTCACCTACAGTGGGGGAATTACTCACACATGGATGGGGGAGTCATGGATGGTTGATGGAGGGACGTCGGTGATGATGGTGATGAAGATCTCCTCCAAATGCCCGTCCCGGCAGGGTGCCAGAACGGAGTTTTTGGTTCCGAATCGCGGTTTCTGATGGCGGTGGCGTAGCAGAAGTCTATCTGGGAAAAACGCCGTCCCCCCGATATATTTAGGTCAGACGGTATATGTAGGCGGAAGGAGAGGTCGAGGAGACGGCCGAGCCGCCCTCACAACAGGTGGGCGCGGCCAGGGCTCAGCCGCGCCCCCTGTGTGTGTGGAGGCCTCGTGCCTCCCCTCTGGTTCGTCTTCTGGCTCCGTGGGTCTTCTGGTGAAATAGGATTTTTTCCAATTTTTCCCGAATTTTTACTGAAAGTTAGATTTCTGCACAAAAACGAGACACCAGAGCAATTCTGCTGAAAACAGCGTTAGTCCGTGTTAGTTTTATTCAAAACATACAAATTAGAGGAGAAACAATAGCAAAAGTGTTCGGGAAAGTGGATACGTTTTGGACGTATCATTGATCTTAACGTCTCTTTCGATAATACTTGATTCGCACTTTCTGCGCCTAGCTCAAAGGCGTTAAAGAAAAGCACTCTTGGGAGATAACCTAATGTTTTTACTTTCAGTTCTTTTTCTTTTATTTGAGTCTTGGAAGTTATTACTACTGTAATAACTGCTCCTTATCCTTTTTATTTCGTTTTTGTGCCAAGAGAAGCCTCTAATTTGAGTGAGGTAAGATTTGGGGATGTTGCTGTCCTGAAACAGATTTCGGTGCTGCACCGTAAAAATTCGTGAAAAATCTCAGTATATCTTTTGGACCTGAGATTTCTTGTGCATATGCCCCAGGTTATATCCAAACTTTCATTAGTTATACACTTTTTGATTTGAGCAACAGAAAACCCTCTAAAAATTCGACCTTTGTCGGTTATTCTGTTTTGACAGATTTCTGCTAATATTTGTGGTTGCCGCTTTATCGCTTTCTTTTTTAGTTCTTTTTATCATGGAACTTTTGGGGAAGTTGCTACAGTAGTATATGCTTTATATGTGGTGGTTTTGAGTTGAAACCTGAAGCAAAAAGGGTTGATTCAATGTTATGCTTACACTAATGTTGCTAATAGAATTGTGTTTATTTTTGTATGAAGGAAGTTTTTAAGTGTAGGGATTGGAGAATGATGAGATGAGTTGATGTAACGCCCCAACCTTGGGATCAAGGTGGAACATCTGTGTTAAGTGCTATTCCCTGGATCAATGATAGCACCACAGAACAAAATGAAATATTCATTGCATAGTATCAAGATTACAACGCGGATCTAGATACAAAGTATTTTAATCTTACAGATACCCAGCGGGAAAAACAAGGTGGCAAGGAGCCTCCATCTTCATCACGTGCCACAGGCAGCCATGTTGGAATGTAAGCTCGAGATCCTAATCCTGGTTCCTTACTCGAAATAAAACCTGCACGTTGAATATGCAGCCCCAAAGGGGTCAGTACAATGATGTACTGGCAAATGACACATATTTGGTGGATGTTGTGAGGAGTCTATCTACATGTATATTTGGCTAGTGGATCTTATAGGCTGATTTGCATAAAGCCAATTTTGTCCTATTTAAAAGTTTTATGTAACCTTCTTTCAAAGTTTTATATTTTCAAGGGTCGAAATAACCCCCCTACTACCACATACTAGCTTGGTATGTAGTACTGGGCGAAATTCAACAAAGTCGGAACCTCAGGCACCACCACCCCTCGGAGTGTATGGTCCTTAGTTCCTACCTAGGGGTTTCTAGGCAGATTTTAGTCATTCAGAAACGGTGATGAGATTCTTCCGTACATTCCATGTCTAGAGACTCAATTGTCCATTCCGAGGACTCGGCTAATCCATTAGTTTAAAAACCTTGCAAGGGTTGTGCACTTTCACCTTACGATTCATTTTATGCCCATACATAAAATGAAACGAGACCTTTTAGAAGGAGAGGGCAACTAACTTGGCAAGCTCTGTTCCCAACCTACAAATTCAACTACCACCACTTCTTGCCGACAAGTTGCACTCCCACATCTAATCAGTAAAGACAGAGCCCATAATGTCATAAGGCTGCACTGGAAGCACTCTAAGCATGGAAGACATAGTAACCCCTTTGTTCCTGGGTGGCCATCCCGAGCGGCATTCTGAACCCACATCCTCTCGACGAGGCATGCGTCCCAGAATCCACCTACTTCGCCGCCTCTTATCAAACCAATCCACCCAGGTGTTTCATTTTAGTTGAAGTTCTTAATTTTGTTCACAAAACACCTTTATCAAGTGATCAAAGCATGGCATCAATATTTTTCAAAGTATTTAGCATCCTAACAGGTGGGGTTTGAGGGATTGCTACACACTACTAGGATCTAAGCATTTGATAAAACAGTTGAACAGATCACCTATCATGCATACTACAAGAGGTGAAAACTCTAATGCATAAGTAAAATGGGTAAGGGACATGTGTGTCACTTGCCTTTTGAAGATCACGATGTTTCACTTCTCTCAACTAAGCACTTAGCTCTTCGCACAAACTATAACACAAAATAACATAACATAAACAATCCATACAAACACAATCAACAAATCAAACAAATGAAAAGTGTTTGTTTAACAATTTAGATTTATTGGCATGTTATGACAAGAAAGATATGGCGAAGGGTCATGATTTGTGAGATGTGAATTTGAGAGCTTAGCTTGGGAAAGATCAATATGAATTGAGAGAGAATTGGACTAAGCAAAATATAATTGATGGAGTTTTTATGCTTTATCAAAGCATAAACAAAATTTGGAATAACTCATGTGAACTACCTCACACGAGTGTCAAATAGTGCACAACCATACTATTGAGTAGATGTGACAACAATTACTCTTAAATAGTATGCATAACACTTAGACATTGGGTAAAGATTCATGAAGTATTGAGTTACTCAATCAACTCATTTGTAAATTGAATAGTTCAATACATAGAGATAAGATTTAAGTAGGCATTGGATTGGGTATGAATGATTGATATTTGAGGGCATGGCTCAATTGTTTCATTGATCAACATGGTGTATAACACATACTATGGTATGGGCTATAACAACTCCACATTAATATGATCTAGGTTTGGGATGAATTCATATTCTACTCAAGTAGCACAATTGCAATTTGAATATTTATGAATTAGACCAGGTATAATGAGTGAGATCTTTATGCTTCATCAAAGTATATGGAAATCTTGGATTATATCATGTGGGTAAATCACATAAGAGACAAAATAGTGCAATAGCAATACTATTGAATAAGTGTGACAACATTTATTCTTAAATAGTATATATATTACACTTAAGCTTAGGCTAGGATTCTTATAATATTGAAGTACTCAATTAACTCAACTGCAAATTGAATAGTTCAATGCAAGGCTAAGATTGAGTAGACATGAGTAATTGGCTATAGGTAATGGATATGTATAGATGATGTTTGAAAACAAGGCTTAAGGTTCCTAATGAGTAAATAGGATTGGGTTAAGTACTATGATGTTTATTTGATCAATACCATAGTAGCAAAGGTCGAAACTAAGATTGAAGGTATCACACTCTACTCAAATGACACATTTGAAATTTGAATAAGTGGGTACTATGCAAGATAGGTCTAAGTAAAAAAAAGATCTCGATCAAGATGTTGTTCAGATAGCATTGGTGACTAGGTATGAATATAGGATTTGCTATGGTAGAAGGAAACATTGTTAAAAGAATTAGATTTATTCTTATAATTGGAAATTACTCAAATCCTCATCTTAGAATTTGAATAATGGATGAAGTGGTTCAGAAATTGTGGGAATGATATTACTGGATAGGATACAGTAACACAAGGCTATTGCATTTGGAATCATCTTAAAATCACTTATAGATTTCAAATGAAGTCCAAAATACTACTATGCTCATATTTGAACTTAGCCATTGAGTGCACGACTTAAGTTTGGAATTTCTTGTTCCTATGATGTTCTACAGATCAAGGGCTTTCCAAGGACTACAAATTTATAATTTTTGGATAGACAGGGCTAAAGATATGAATTAAACAAACTAACAGGAGGTTCAGTCCCAATTTGAAAATAGTTTCAAATTGAACCTATGAAATATGAGATTTTATTGTACTACTGGATTCTACAGGTTTCAAGGATTCCAACGGTATATCATTTGTTATTTTTGGACCTGCAGATCAAAAGATATGAATTTTGCAAGATTGGGATCAAATCTGGTTTGAATTTCCAATTTGAATTTCTGTTTATACCAGAAGCCGACACGCGGCGTGATCTAATTGGTCGGTACCGTTACGGAAGGATCGACGTTGTGGGACGTTAGATCAAATGAGATCTGGACAGATCAGATCAACAGATACCCCTTCACTAAGTGATTTAATCCTAGTCACTGGATCTAGATCCGACGGACGGAAAGAGGTGGGAGGTGGTGCTCACCGTGGTGGTCAACTCCGGCGATGTGCGGTACAGGTTGTCGCCGGCGGCGATGCTTCGGTGACCTCCGGTGCAGATGGAGAGCTGGACGGTGATCAGTGCGACGCGGGGAAGACGAGGGCGTGGGCGGCGTCGTCGTTTGCGTCCAGTAGTGAGGCGGAGAGGTGGCTGGAGAGTGCACGGGCGTCGGTGACCTTTGGTTTGCACTGGAGAGCCCGATTTTCTGCGAAACGATTCATTCCGAGGGCATCAAGGGGTGCGCCAGAGCAGAGGAAGAAGAATAGGCTAGGAGAGGAGGTGCGGGGTCACCTGTCATTGACGAATTTCACCGGGGAGCTTGCAGGGACCGCGGAGTCCGACGATCGATTCCGTCGATTCAGCGGTGCCTCGAGCAGGAAGAAGAAAGGGGGTCGACGGAGGACCTCTGGGGGCTTTTATAGGTCGGGTCTTGATGGTCATTACTGCGAGAAATTACCGGGGGGAGTAACTCCGGCCGTTTCCATTGACAGAGAGTGAGGGAGAGGAAATAGGGGAGAAGATGGTGCTGACATGCGGGGCCCATACATCAGCGAGGGGGGAGAGGGATCAGGGGTACCGGTTCGGGATTCTTGCTAAATGGGCCACGGGCTCATTTCAGTTCTGGGCCGAAACGTTTCCCCGGGTCCATTTTCATATTTTTCTCTTCTTTGTTTCTTTTCTTTTTCTATTTTTCTTATTACTTTCCTAGATTTTGCAAAAATGCTCCAAATCAAATCAAACCACTTTCAGAAATTTAGCAAAATTCACAGCAAGGTTTTAAACCAATAGGAAACAAGTTTTCAGAACCAAAACAATATTTTTAATATAAATATAGATTGAGCCTAAAGGTTTTGCTTGCATAAAGCTAAATAGGATTTGAAGTAGGTCCTTTGAAATAAGAGATAATACTTTATAAAATAATGTTTAAAAAAATATCTTTCAAACTTAGTTCTTAAAATAAGATCTTTACTAAATAAAAACACCTTTGTGATTCACTCCTTTGCAAGCAAGCTTGCATAGGTTTGAATAAAGGGTGGAAAACAGTATTTTGATACTTGATCTTTCTCAAAGAAGTTCTTCAAGAAACTAATAGAAAGCTTAATAAAAATTTCTAATATAGCTTTCAAATAGACTCAAAAGGTTTTAATTCCCTGCAAATTTCAATCAATCCACTCAAAACAAAAGCAAAAATTTTCCCCCAAAATTTGATAAAATCTTGGGATGTTACAGTTGAAGAATGGACAAAAGCTCAAGCTTGGGGATGCCCATGTCACCCCAAAAAATATCCAAGAAGTACAAGCGTCAAAGCTTGGGGATGCCCCCGAGGCACCACTTCTTCATCGGCAAAAATCAGGTCACCTTTCAACACACTATATTTTTATTGCTTCATGCATTATATGTTTTTCTTAGAGCGTCAGTCGTTTTTAGTTTTTAGTTTTGTTTGCTGCAATAAATGGTTGGACCCCAACAAATTCCTTTTGGAGAAGTTGCCTTGCTTTTCATTTGCCAAGAACACTCAGTTTTTCACTCTTATCGTTTCAACGAGTGTTCTCTTTTTCTAGAACTGCGTTTAGCTTTCGTTTTTTGCCTTGATTTTTGTTCAGATCTTCTTATATCTTTTAATTAAGGTGTATTTTGACATCTGGTCCATGTTGGTTTTTATCAAAAGAGTTGTTTCAAAAAAGTTCGAATGGTGTTGGAAAGAGAAAAAGCTCTATGCAAAAAAAGTGGTACAAAAAGGAGCTCATGTAGACTGCGGCCTAGGCTTTTGCATGTCGTGCTTGATATCATTTTGATAGTATGCTTAGTGGTTTTGCTGTAGCATGACTTGTCTCAAATGACTGAGATTGCTTAATGATCCTTTGAAAAAATCATGCGTTGTTTTTAATTATTTGGAAGTATTATTTTGGTTTTCTCCTTTGATGCTTTATTTGGGTTGACTTGGCGCATGCTCACACATGTTAGACTCATACAAAGTCGCCACTGCCTCTATGATCATTTAGTTTTTGACTTTTGATGCCATCTTATGCTTCTTTTAATGTTGCTTTGTCGCTATGCATGATTATGGCCGTTATTGCTCTCTTAGTTGGTCACTCCCAGTCTTTTGCTAGCCCTCGTTTTGTACTGAGTATGAGCTCTACTCGTGCATCCGACTCCTAAAAACTAAGTTGTTCCAATGTGTCCACTATACATACCTATTAGCAATTTGTTATTCTAAAGTACATTTGACTTGCTTTTATCTATCCTTCAAATTAAATTCGTTTTGGTGTTATGCGAATATTGGTCAGTAAAGCTCTCACGAACCTGATGGCACACTTTACTTTTCTCGTTTTAAAATTTTGACATTGTGGCTTTCTTATGTTGAGTTGTTATGCTTGCAAGTTGTAAGTTCGAAATTAGCCCAGCCATGCCGTCATGGGGCAAGCTTTCAACATTGCACTATTTTTCATTTGAGTTGATATCGTGATCTTTTGTTTATGGATACTCGCGATGTGAAATGAATTGGGAATCTTACGGGATCATGGAGTTTATATACGTGTTAGAGAAACGCGATGCCCATAGTGAACATTCGACGACGCATCTCACAATAAAAAGCTATACCAATGGTAAATAAAAGAGATGCCGAGGTGTTCATTGTCTGTTTGTCCTGTCATTTTGGTGTGGGCTTGTTCCATGTCATCGGGCACGGAGGTACCCCGTTGGCGGTTCTCGATGATACGTGTATACTTACAATGACAAGAGCTTGCTTGGGACTCTAAGTAAAGTAGCATGAGGTTTGGGTATTCATACTTTACGGGACACGAGGTTTTCAACTTATGATTTGTCAAGCATATGCATCATAAGTGTATTCGTATTAACTTTAACCATTCAAGATGCTTATAATGGGGGCAATGAGAGCTCAAAGCTAGTAAGTACCATAATTTTTGAAGGTTTATAAAACTTGCAATCACTGCTTCCCTCCGCGAAGGGCTTTTCTTTTACTTTTTTGTTGAGTCTCCACCTTCTATCTTTATGCATCGTCTAAGAGAGCATAGTTGTCATTCTGAGTATAATGTGCATTGTCCCAAAGTTTTCATTGATTGATTCATGATGTTGGTTTCACTTGTTCTTAAATTATTTGTATCTAGTCGCCCTCTTAAACTTGAAGGTGTCCTATGCATTTATGTTTTGCTCTCTCATGAAGGACAAGCTGAAAACCATTTGTATGTTTTTCCATATGATTTGAACACAGGTTTGACTTTCATTGTTTCATTTTCATGATCTTTCATTTGTGTCCTTTTTCATGTTATAGCATGGTTGCTAAGTTGCTTCTATCAAAATTATGTCTTTCATGCCCATATTTTAAGTTCTTTTGATCCCAGTGCACAACGCTTACATACATGATCAAGATTGTGTAGGTGCATGTCACCTAAAAAATTATTTCTTTTGTTATCACTTACCTACTCGAGAACGAGCAGGAGTTAAGCTTGGGGATGCTGATACGTCTCTAACATATCTATAATTTTTTATGCACCATGCATATTTTTACACCATTTGCTTAGTATTTCGTTACTGTCGTCGTGGTGAAACAACATATGCCATAGGATGGCTTAAATGGGGGCCGACTAGATGCTGGAGGATTCGGGAGAGGGGAACGAGCTAAAGAGCCCGACAGAAAGGAACACAGATCTACACAGGTTCGGGGCTCTCGTAAGGAGATAACACCCCTACTCCTGCTCTACTTGCTTTATATATTTGGATCGATGGAGTATACAACACTGGTGCTCCCAAGCTCTCTGCTAGATGCTAGAGGAGGAAGATGAACTGCTAAGTGTAGGAATACTCAGTCACCAACAAACCTCCCCCTTTCGCTAGGACTCCTTGTGCCACCTTATATAGTGGTGGCTAGGGTTACAACGGTCATAGGAGACCAGGAGACACCAACTACACTCCAAACAGGACTTGCTGTCGAGGGCAGACGCCCATGACTTTCTCCCTGATTGCTCTCGATGGGACTCACCTTGCTATACCTTGTACTTGCAGGACTGTGACCTTACCACTCTGAGGTAAGCTTGTACTTGTGCACAGTGAGGGTAGGTAACCTCCACTGTGCACCCTGCCATCATACCCTGCTACCATGCTTGGATGTTTTCTTCCTTGATTGTAGCGATGTGACACCTTGGTTGACTTAAGTATCCCGGATATGAACGTTGGCCATATCCAGGACATATATGCCGGACCAACGACCTACGAAGGTCGGGTAATCCGGCCTCCCTGTTCCTGCACAACACATCAAAATAGATAGGCCGGCATATCTGAGTATATGCCGACACTCCTCAGTCAGTATTCCGGTTAATCCGGCATATCCAAGTATTAGCCGGGATACACACATATGCCGGCCTGGCCGATGCTCTTCATGTTCCGGCCAGGCCCTTCCTTGATAACCCGTCATAAAGTCAACCATAGACCAGGCCTCTTTCTAGTCTCTTGACCCTACCGGGGGTCATCCCCCCGACACTAGTCCCCGAAGCTGCCGAGGTTCCCTAGTCATAACTGTGGAGCCTTGGCAGGTTCAACATACCTTTCTTCATTATACCCCGGCGATCAGATTATATGCCGGCACATCCGCACATATGCCGGCTACTGTTCCTCTTCCAAAAAGTTATTCCGGCCGGTCCCGAGGGTATTCCGGACGGAACATATATATCGGGCAGTTATTTCGACATATAGACGAGTCTTCCTCGAGAAGCCACGCCTGACAGTTTGCATCGAAACTTGTAACTGCCCTGCCACCTCGAACGGTCACACGACGTGACGGTTCACAGCGCAGTTACTCCTGGCCATCATTGCGTCGTGGCTCGGTTACAGGAACCGCCGCCCCACTCCGTGCCGCCACGTGGTGCCTCACCGCAGAAACGGTCGGGGGAGTGGAGCACTTCCCTCCCCACGACCCTTACCTGGCAGACATATAAATAGGGCGGCGGGGGTAAACTTATCTTTTTACCCCACACCATCGTCCTCCTCCTCTGCTCATCTGCCTCCTACTCTTCCCCGCCGGACCGAAGAACAGGAGAACAGCATCGCCACCGCCGTCGTCCCTGCTCCCCGCCGACGCCGACGCCTCGACGACGCCCGACACCTCAGTCGACGACGCCGCCGCCGCCGCATCTCTCCTTCGCGACATTGCTGGGAGATTGAACCTTCTCCTGCACGCCCGCCGCCGCTCCATTGTCGCCGGCCAAGCTCCGGTGAGATCATCCTTTGTTCTTTCTTTCTCATGTTTTTCTATAGCCTCGCATCGGTAGCCACACTTGCATAGATCTGCAGCAGTTTCTCTGCTTATTTTCCCTTTGACTTGACTAGCCTTGCTAGCAACGCTCGCAGGTGTTCTTCCTTAGAGGTTTTACCCTTGTTCGTTTCCTGTTTTAACTGTTTCGGTAGATCTTCTATCTCTGCTAACATTGGTGAGGGCGGTATGCCGGAGAGACTAACCTCCCTCTTTTCTCCGGCCTTGATAGGATTAACATCACGGGACTCCGGCTCTCACGCCTTGTCCCGGCCATCAAGATGGCATCATCAAGCATGACGGGTACCTCGGCCTCGGAGGAAGATAACTCGGCCTGGGTCCAAGGACGCTCCGGCTGGGAGGGGTCGGAGGTCACCTCGGCCGACATATCCTGGGTCACCTCCACCAGGAGAGTACCGGAGGGAGTTGCATGCCGGCTACCGGCGGGAGAGACCGCGCCGGCACCCGAACCCGGCGAACGCGTCATCTTCATCGCTCACTTCGAGCGGGGTTTCGGCCAGCCGGTGTCGGACTTCTTCCGGGACATCCTCGACACCTACGATCTACAACCTCATCATATCCCGGCCAATGCCGTGATGATCCTCTCCGCCTTCGCTGCTTTTTGCGAAGGCTATGCCGGCATAGAGCCCTTATCCCAAGGCTGGGCGAAGTACTTCCAACTGCGGAAGCAAGTCATCCAAGAGCCGCCCCGGAGCAAGGATGAGCCGCAGGAGACAGCCCAGGAGAAGAAGGACCGCCCCATGACCCTATGCGGCGCGGCGACCATCATGTCCCGGAAGGGCTCGGACTTCCCCAAGGTGGAGCTCCTTGAGTCTTGCAAGAAGTGGCAGAAAAGCTTCTTCTACGTCAAGAACACCACTGACGAGGATCTGCTCAACCTGCCGCCATTTGTGGACGAGCCACCTTTGGCCATGAAGAATTGGACTTACAACCCGAAGAACTCGGTGATGCTGGTGAACGCGCTCCACCGGGTTAAGGGCGAGCTCTGGGATGCCGGCCTTACCCCTCAAGATCTGGTGGCCTGCTATATCAGCCGGCGCGTGTCCCCTCTGCAGCGCCGGTCGCACAAGATCTGTCAGATGAGCGGGCCCATGGACCCTACCCGGCATTCCACACATGAGCTGACTCCGGCCGACATTCTGCGGCGGATCAAGGACGTCTGCAAGTCCTCTCAGGCCACCTTTGCCTGGGGGCTAGAACCATATAGCCGGGATAGGCCTGCCCCGACGGTAAATACTCTGGCCGACACATGCTCTTTTGCCCGGCACATAGATACTTAAGCCGACACATATCTATTTATCGACATATATCGCGCCTGATCCGACATACTTCTTGCTTTTGACCAATTTACTTTGCATTATGCAGAAGTTCAGCTTCCAGGGCATGGAGAACTCCCGGATCAAGATCGCGGCGGACCGCACTGTTGCAGATGTTGAAGATCCGGATCACTGGGACAAGTTACCTCGGAACACCCGTGCTGCGGCTGCCGCGGGTAAGGCCTCTTCATTCCGGCATTCCACTCAAGACTGGAGTGACCCTGACCTCGATGAAGATTGCCAGACGTTTATCTGCCCGACACCTCTTGCTTATGCTGTTCCAGAAACACCTGTTGCTTACGCCTTTCCAATGCCATCCTCAGCTATCCCGGACGACATGGTTGTCGACGCCGCCCCTCTGAACCAGGGACCTCCTTCCACCGGTGGACGTTCCGGCCGGAAGCGAGGCGTGAAGCCCCAACCCGACACACCTCAGCAACAGAAGAGGCAGAAGGTTGGCGTGCCTTTTCCGAAGAAACCGAGGCCTGTTGCCGCGGGGTAAG
>QXEO01001561.1:0-56645 GCA_007115705.1 Dactylis glomerata
AAGGGTTCGACTTCGATGTAAGCAAAGCTGAGCAGATATTCGATTTACTGCTGAAGGAAAAGCAGCTGAAGTTACCCGAAGGCCATAAATCACTACGACGCAGAGATGAACGGGAGATCATACTGCAAGTGGCATCACTCATTCACCCACACCACCAATGATTGCAAGAGCTACGTCGGCAGATCAAACGCGATAGAACAGGGCCGTCTGATCCTTGGGCAGTTCGCCATGAAAGTGGACACAAACCCGTTTACCTGGCATCAACATGGTAGAAGCACAGCCACTCCACGAGGCGTCAGGTAGATTTCTCGTTCGATATTAACATGGCAGGGCCTGTGTCCCACCATGGCAAGTATAAGGAGGAAAGCGGCCACTCCCGGGGCAAGAAAAGAGAGGCCGGTCCACGCGAACCGGCCCGTTATGACGATAGGCGGTATATAAACCGAGGAACAAGTGAGAAGCGTGCGATATCAGAAGCCACACTCCACGCATCTCCTTAACAAGTATGAGCGTCAGTATGACCGACGTCGGCAGTACGACAGTGATGATGAAAGAGATCGTCGGAACCGACGCATACGATTGGAAATACCGTCGGCATGATAGAGATATGAAGATATGAGCACCGCGCTAGGGGAAGGTCAAAGGAAAAGGAAGGCGTGGATAACATTGGATTGTCCTTTCTTCAAGTACTGTTGGGATGCGGGAATGAGCCGATTGTCTACAGTCGACAAACTGCCCGGAATGTGGACAGCAGAAGGATGACACAGGTCCAGTTTCAGTGTTCAAGCGTCTAGGGGCCTCTCCGGCCTCAGAACAGACAAGAGGAGTCATCTCGAGCAAAAGATCTCGAGGAGTCAGAGGATGAAGAAGAAGATAGATATCACCGGCCAAGGTGGTGTCCGATGGACTCAGACAAACCCAAAAGCGTAGAGTTTCAGCGCTACGTAGCTTGGAGGAAGCCGAAGCGCAGTACCTCCACACTTAAGGAAAGCCCGGCCTGATCTGGCCGTGAGAATTCAGCAACCTTGGAGACGGAGGCCCGTCCAAAAAAGAAAGAGTGGCGCCCCAAACCAGTAAAAGCCGATGCGAAGACATCGGCTGGCACAAACATGGTGTTCATACTTCCGTTAGAGTTTTGCGCTCCAAGAACCGAAGAACTACCAGTGGCGCAGTTTGACTGCGGCCCACGGCCGGTTATCTTTGAAAAGCCACGGGAGAAGGGCTACAAACATCTGAAAGCCCTGTACCTGAGAGGTTATATCAATGGGCAGCCTGTCCGCAAGATGTTGGTTGACACCGGAGCGGCAGTCATATAATGCCATACTCCATGCTGCGGCGTTTGGGATGCTCCACTGCAGATCTGATCAAACCAACGTCACGCTAAGCGACTTCAACGGCCAAGCTTCAGAAACGCAAGGCGTTCTGAACGTGGATCTGACCGTGGGTAGAAAAACCATCCCTACGTCGTTCTTCATTGTTGACAGCAAAAGCACCTACGCTGTCTTGCTAGGAAGGGATTGGATTCACGCTAACTGCTGCATTCCATCCACGATGCACCAATGCCTGATACAGTGGGATGGAGATGAAGTGGAGGTCATCCATGTAGATGATTCGATCGAGATCTCAATAGCTGGCATGAACATTTGGGACGCAGAAGACCAAGAGCCGATCTCTGGAGTCAGTCTAGACGGCTATGAGCGCATTGAAGCTACAAAAAACGGGGTGAGGCTGGTCTTATCCACTGGCCTGACAGAGTAGCAAAGCCCACGATGGTGCGTGGTAAGGCCGATCCCTGTGATCGGCCACAAAAAATAAAAAGCAGTGATCTTACGACAAGCATGTCATGTAGTTGTAGTAGGGAGATTCCCTACCATTGTAGAGCACAAATAAGTTGTAAACCTTCCTTGAGTAATGCAATCAAAAGGGGGCCGATTCCGGCAATCGGCCAAATTATCTTTGTTATCCTCACCAAAACTTTTGGCCTGTGTTCAGCATCGATTTAGCAGGTGACGGAAAGCTGGGTATGGGTTTACATCCGCTGATGAGCTAGAGGAGATTGACATCGGTCCTGGGGATAAGCCACGACCGACATTTATCAGCAAAAAGTTAGATCCGAATCTGCGGGGTCCGATGATAGCTTTGTTGAAAGAATATCCAGATTGCTTTGCCTAGGACTATACGGAGATGCCCGGGTTAGACAGGAGCATCATTGAGCATCGGCTCCCGCTTAAAAAAGGATTTCGGCCATTCCAGCAGCGAGCACGACAGATGAAGGCCGAAATTTTAGAGGAAGTCAAGAAAGAGATCGAGAAAATGTTGAAAGCTGGGTTCATCAGGCCATGCAGGTATGCTGAGTGGATTTCTAGTATCGTACCTGTAGAGAAAAAGGATGGCCGATGGCGTGTTGCCATAGATTTTCGGGATCTCAATAGAGCCACTCCAAAGGATGAGTATCCGATGCCGGTAGCAGAGACATTGATCAACGCAGCTGCTGGTCATAAGGTCTTCAGCTTTATGGATGGCAATGCCGGTTACAATCAAATTTTTATGGCTCCAGAAGATATACACAAGACTGCATTCAGAGTCCCAGGTTCGGTGGGGTTGTTTGAATATGTAGTCATGACATTTGGACTGAAGAATGCCGGCGCCACATACCAAAGAGCCATGAATTACATTTTCCATGATCTGATCGGCAAGCTGGTGGAGATTTATATCGATGACGTGGTAGTCAAGTCTGCTTCAGTACAAGGACACTTGGACGATCTGCGACGCGTCCTGGACCGAACCAGAAAATTCGGGCTACGGATGAATCCAAAGAAGTGTGCCTTCGGTGTAACGGCCGGTCAGTTCTTGGGTTTCTTGGTCCATGAACGCGGAATTGAGATCGGCCTGAAAAGTCAGGAGGCAGTGCGAACAATGAAGCCACCTACCACGAAGAAAGAACTGCAGTGTCTCATCGGCAAGATCAACTTCGTCTGAAGGTTCATCTCCAATCTGTCAGGAAGAATAGAGCCATTCATGGGACTGGTGAAAATTAAATCTGATGAGGAGTTCCGCTGGGGGACAGAACAACAACGAGCCTTCGACGAAATCAAAGAATATCTAACGAAGCCGCCAGTGTTGGTTCCACCGCAGCAGGATAGGCCGTTCTACATTTACTTGTCGGTGGCTGACACGTCCATCGCCTCGGTGGTGGTGCAAGTTTATGATGGTCTGGAGCGAGTTGTGTTTTACATCAGTAGAAGGATGCTGGATGCAGAGACAAGGTATCCTGAGATCGAGAAGTTATGCCTCTGCCTATTTTTCACCTGCACCAAGCTGCGACACATCTTGCTGTCAGCAGAGATTATCATCATATGCAAATCAGATGTCATAAAACATATGCTGTCGGCTCCTGTGTTGAAAGGCCGACTCGGCAAATGGATGTTTGCATTATCGGAATTTGATATCCGGTATCAACCCGCCAAAGCGGTTAAGGGACAGGCGTTGGCCGATCTTATTGCTGAACGAATCAACACTGATATAGCAGCACTGTCTGTACGTGCATGGGCTATGTTTTTCGATGGATCGGCTTGTGATGATGGTTGCGGCATCGGCATTCTACTCGTGTCGCCCCGGGGGGCAACATATTCCTTCTCCATCAGGCTATCTACCCCTTGCACCAACAATGTCGCTGAGTATGAGGCAATACGCAAGGGAATGGAGTTGCTCATTGAAGCCGGAGCAGAAGCAGTGGAACTTTTTGGAGACTCCAAATTGGTGATTTCCCAACTCACGGACGAATACAAGTGTGAGAGCGAGACACTCTTCCCATTATGGTTGCAATGCCGTGAGCTGATGGCACAGTTCAGGTACTTAAACTTTAACTGGATCCCGCGATCGCAGAATACCGAGGCAAATGATCTCGCACAAATGGCTTCAGGCTACAAGGACATAGCAGATGGAACTGATGTTCAGGTACAGTTCCTGGAGACGGACGACTGGAGAGCCGATACCTTCAATTACTTGAAAGATTCGGCTCGGGGGGCACCTAAACGGATAAGGTACAAGGCCATGAAGTATGTGCTTATTGGGGATGACATGTTCTACAGGACTCTGGAAGGGCTATTGCTCAAATGTCTAGGGCCAGCCGAGGCAAATCGGCTTCTACACGAGGTACACGAAGGCGCCTGTGGAACTCACCAATCGGCTCACAAGATGAAATGGTTGATCAGGCGATCAGGGTTTTATTGGCCCACCATGCTTGAGGACTGTTTTAAGTACTATAAAGGGTGTCAAGCATGTCAGAAGTTCGGGAAGATTCAGATGGTACCTGCATCAGCGATGAACCCCATCATCAAGCCTTGGCCATTCCGAGGTTGGGGCATGGATATGATTGGCAAGATCAATCCTCCATCAAGCAAAGGCCACATGTGGATTTTGGCCATTACGGATTATTTCACTAAATGGGTGGAAGCCGTCCCTATGAAGTCAGTAAACTCGAAGGATGTTATCAATTTCGTGAAAGAACATGTCATTCATAGATTCGGGATTCCCCAAACTATCACGACCGATGGAGGTTTGGTCTTCATTTCTCACGAGTTTAGAGAGTTCTGCGAGGACACGGGAATTAAGCTGATCCGATCATCTCCATACTATGCTCAAGCAAATGGGCAAGCTGAAGCGTCCAATCAGAGCCTTATCAAGCTGATCAAGAGAAAAATCGACGAGCACCCTAGGCGTTGGCACGAGGTTTTGTCAGAAGCTTTGTGGGCTTATCGCATGTCATGTCATGGAGCGATAAAAACCTCGCCATACCATCTAGTCTATGGACAAGAAGCCGTATTGCCATGGGAGATTACGGCTGGATCGAGACGTGTCACTTTTCAGAACGATCTAACAACTGAAGAATATGCAGCCCTGATGAGTGACAGTGTTGAGGATTTAACTGAACTTAGGCTGTGGTCGCTTGAGAAAATTAAAGAGAACAAAGCCAAGGTAGCTCGTGCATATAATAAGAAGGTGAGACCAAAGGAGTTCCACGTTGGGGATCTGGTATGGGAAGCTGTATTGCCATTGGGAACTAAGGATGCAGCATACGGTAAATGGTCTCCAAATTGGCACGGGCCATACAGGGTCGACCAAGTTTTAAGGGGCAACGCGTACATGCTTGAGGAGCTGGACGGTGTGAAATTCCCAGTGGCTGTCAACGGTCAGCATCTCAAGAAATATTTCCCAAGCATGTGGGATGATGGACGGTGAAATATGGGGGCCGATACATGAAATCGGCCAGTAAAAAAATATATCCAGTGAAATATGGGGGCCGATACATGAAATCGGCCAGTAGAAAAATATATCCAGTGAAACATGGGGGCCGATACATGAAATCGGCCAAATAAAAAAAAAGCTACTCTCGAGGTTCAGACTGTTACGAGCAGGTGTCAGGTTACATGAATAAGCTACTGAAGGAATGCCTCGAAGGCACGGAGGGCGTCAGCACGGACGCGATCCACCTCGGCGATCTCGGCTACGTCATCATCGTCCTTGCCCGTCACTAGCTGCTTGCTCAGGGCACGTATTTCTGCCAGATCAGTCTTCAGTTGAGCTTTGAGGCCTTCTGCTTCGTCTTGGGAGCGGGCGATGAATGCTTCCTTGTCATGAATGAGCTTTTTGGTCGCCCGGACCTTCTCTTCGAGATCTTCCAATTCCTTTTTTAAGGATGCAAGCTCGGCGGTGCTGACAGAGGTGTCAGTTTTGGCATCCAGAGACGCCTTTTTCTCATTGAGCCGCTGGCATTTGGCTGCAATATCGGCCTTCAGTGGGAGTTGGGCGTGGCGTAGATTGATCCTCTCACGAGCCAACTTCACCCTTGACCCGTAGAAAGACAGAGTCACAACTGGCCAAAGCTTCACCTGCAATGCTACCGGGAGTTGGTCCTTGATTTCGTCAAGAACACTCTTCACCTCTTCAGAACCCTCGACCAACCTCTCGATTGGGGAGGACAGCAAGGCTTTGAGACGCTGGAATTGAGGTAGAACAGCGCTTGCTCGTGGTTCATCGTTGGCGGCAGAGGGAGCTGGTTCGATGGATTCAGGGTCGAACGTCAGCAAGCCTGAGATATCACAACCCTGGCAGGCAGAAGTGGCGTCAGTATGCGTCAAACAGGGAAGGATGAGTCGAAAGAAGCGAACATACCTCTCCTGAGATCAGGGGGATAGCCGACGGCGAGACAATCGGCTCGTGTGTTGTTGCTGAGGTCTTGGCCAGATTGGCAACCGTTTCATCTACACCTTCAGGGATTACTAGATCCAGGCTTGCGGAAGGCATCGGCACTTCCCCGACTTTCCCACTAGAAGTGTCATTCGTCTGCATGAAAGGTGCTTAGCCGATGTGAATAGCAATGAATCGGCATATAAACGGAGTGGTAAGAGTATGGAGGATAATTACTTTCGAAGCCTCCTGGCTCGAAGAAGAAGTTTGCAGTCCCTTGCGAGCCCTCTTGGGGCTCACAGCTTGCCCCGCCTCGACTGCTGCTCGGGGGGCAACAGGTTCAGGAACAGGCCTTTTCCTGGAAGCCGATGGTGGCACATCTGGCTGGCTCGGTGTGGTGGTTCTCTCAGATTCTGCTGAGCTTGAATCTCCTCGATTGAATTGTGTTTCCTCGCTGGAGGTGTCTTCGATGGAGACCTGTAAGAAAAGGAGAGTTGGTAAGCACAAGCATGTTTACAAGGATAAATGAGATCAACCAGGGCATGAATCAGCGTACGTGTGAGCTCTCTGGAGAAGGGCTCCGGTGCCTCAAAGTTTTCTTGGCCACTACCTTCCTCACCGCCGTTCTTGTTTTAGTTGGAACTCGGGAGGCAGCTAACCCGGAAGTTGCTTGGTTCTTGGAAGCCGATTTTGGTGATATCGGCTGGTTCTGCATCACGACCTGTTTCCAAGGTGGCGAGTTTTTGCAGAAAAGGACCACAGGAGCTGGTGGGAGGAATTCGAAGGGGGAGCCATCCTCGTTAGTAGGTTCTGGACCATCTTGTTGCTGCAAGGAGACAGAGCAGGATATTAAAAGAATCGTCGTGAGCTGCATCAAGAAAATTTGCAAGTAGCAGTACCTGTTCTATGGGGATGTCATATTCAGCATCGAGCTGTTCCAGCAATGGTCCCAGAGCTCTCCTGAAGGCATGAGTCTTCCACATTGACCACCAGTTCTCAAAACCATCGGTTGATGAAGCGAAAGTGAGGTTGTTAGGAATTGGGATGGTCAGAGCATCGAAGAAAGAATAACACCTCTGACTGGTGAGAGAATCGGGCAGGTCAGCTCTGCTCTCTGTGAGGTGGCGAAGAAAGAAATGAGGAGGTACTTGCCCAAGGCCAAATTGCCGAGCTGCTACGACCGGCTGGTAGAACTCGTATCCAGGCTTGATTATTCTGTTGGATGTGCTCATGCCAACTGGGAGGAAGCAGGGACGGATCACGGTGGAGAATAGCTGCCGAGTGCTAGTGTCATCGGCAAAGTTGTCCAGCCTGAAGGAGATTGGATTTTCAAAATTTTCCGATTCCTCCGTGTAAGGAAAGAAGATAGGATTGTCCAGGCCTTGGAAGAAAATGCTGAACCACTTGGATGCTTCATGAGGGATCAGTTTACTACCTGGCAGGCTATACAGAGCTTGGCCGTAGCTGGTGCATCGGATCTGCTTCCCTTTGGCATCTGGAAAGGTGCAACTTGCCAAAAGGGGGAAGTTTGGGATATGGTTTTGAAAGTACAGCTGAGCCCATAGTTGAATAAACCACCAAGGACCTCCTGTTTTGACTGCTATGTGGGAGGATAGTTTGACAGACATCAACTGGAGATATCGATAGACTTCTCCAAGGAACAGTTTGCCGATGCCAAGTTGAGTGCCTCTGGCAAGTTCATAGGCCAAGGAGAGATAATTCTTGGTTGGGGCAAGGGAAGGGCCACAGAATATGAAATGTTCCAGCCAGAAATTGAGGAAGGCCGTGTGTTCTTTCTCTGTGACAGGGCCCTTAGTTTTCATGTGGTTTCGAAGATAAGCACCCCAGTTCGTGCAATCTGTTTTGGAAGAAAGCTTGAAGGGGACTTTTGGCAGCATAAAAGCAGAGGGGCTGGGTGATGTGACGTCTAGACCAGTAATCATCACCACGTCTAACAGAGTTGGTGTCATGGGGCCATGGCCGAACATGAAGCAGTTCAGAGCATCAGACCAGAAATAGCCGATGGTTTTTAGAAGATTTTCATGTTTCTCAAGGGGAGACAATGACAAAGTCAAGGCATCGGCTATTCCCGTGGTTTCCCATTGGGATTGGTAAGTTTTGGCTACCCTACTGTACCAAGAAACCCAATATTCGGGAGGATTAGGCCAGGCTCGTAAGCAGTCGGCCCAAGAATCCAATCTAAGTTTTGGCTTACGAAGGGGATTCTGTTTGCCTCGCAAGAGATCAGATGGGCAGGACTAGATTCTGTACGGGGGCCAAGGCAGAGAGAATTGGGGAGAGAAGGATGCGGCAGCAGAATGTCTGAAACCTAAAATTTCAATGATGGGATAAAGCATTAATTCAGGTGTTTGCTATTAATTCTAGCACCGTGCTCGGGTTGCAAGGAACAGTGAAGGATTACCTTCAGACCGGAGACCGCTGTGTTAGCGCTGGACGATTCCGCCATCTAATTTGCCGGCGGAGATGGATCTATGCGGTGGGGAATCTAGGGTTCGTGTCGCCGTGAGCCCGATTTGTTCAATGAGGCAATTGGAGATCTGAGTTAGCCTTTTTGAAGATGGTTGCAGGTTACCGTTGAAATTGGAAAGTGACCGCTCAGACTTGTCTAAATAAGCGACCGAGTTTGACCTTGCCAACGTTTGTGGGAAAAGCCGATGTGTTGCCATCGGCTCTTTGGGTTTTGACTTGGTTAATCATATTACTATCGGCTTTTGGAACGTTGACCTATTTGACTATCGGCAAAATCAAATTGGGAAAAGCAAGCTTTGTTGATTCCAAAGACGGTTGTTTACAATGAAGCCGATTGCTTACAAAATGGAGATCTACTACTAGTACTACTACTACTTGTTCCTAATCTAAAAGGCGGCGTCGTCGTCGTCACCGTTGCCATTGCCGCCGCCGTCTTCGCTGTCATCGGCGCTGCTGCCGGCGTAGTCCTCACCGCTGCTGCTGAAGTTGTCAGCGGGGGCCTCCTCGTCCTCGTCGTCGTCGTCGGTGTCCTCACTGGACCCGGCGCGGAAGCGCTTCACCGGCGGGTATTCGTCGGAGGAGGTGTCCTCCTCTGCTTCTTCCTCCTCATCGGAAGAGCCGATGTCCTCGCCCCAGGACACGGCGTCGTCGGCGCTCTCCGCCTCCAGTTCCCCGTCGACGAGGAGTTGGAGGTCCTCCTCGCCGTCGGTCAGGGACTCGTCGTCCTCTGACTGGGCGGCGAAGTCCCAGTCTCTCTCGTCCCACCATTGTGGGGCGAGAGCTTCGTACGCCGCCATTGGCGGGTGCGCCGGCATCGGCTCCCGGTCGATGGAGTCGGAGGATTGGAAGGAAAGGCCGGATGTGTTGGAGGAAGAAGAGGAGGCCATGGCGGAGGAAGAGGATTTTTTGGCTATTGGAGAAGAATGAGGATGCAAATGGTTCGGATATATTTAAATAAGGGGAATAGTGGAAGATGGTTCAATGCCATAGCGGTTTTCGAGAACGTGGTGCCAGAGTTGTCAAATCGTGTGCTGCGGAGAAGTTGAGAAGGCGAGGCATCATGATGAGGAGGCGATATGACGGTTCTGCTCTGCAACGCGTGACCCGATGAAGAAAAAACAGAGTGGTTTTGGAATTATTATTGCCAAAACCAGGGGGGCATGTGTTATCGCCACATTTTGGCCAAATAAGGAGATGGGCCGTAATCAAGATGGGCTTGGAGGCTGGATCGGCCTTGCGCGTGGATTTGGGCTAATTGCCCGTGTATCTGTATATTATGATAGAGTACGTTTCGGTTTAAACAAGAGATAGAGTTGTTAGGTTTATTCCAAAGATAGAAAGTCTCCAGACTATAAATATGTACCTAGGGTTATTGAGAAAGGAGGACGATCACGTTCACAACAAACACAATCTCGGCGCATCGCCACCCCTTGTTTCGAGGGTTTCTTTCAGGTAAGCGTCGTGCTGCCTAGATCGCATCTCGCGATCTAGGCAGCATCTGCTTATGTATTATTTGGTGTTGCTCGTACTGAAGCCTTGTTGATGGCGAGTAATACTGTTATCATAGATCTGTTTGGGCTAGCATCGGTGCTTTTGGTTATGTTTGCTTAGTCATGCTGCCCCTAGAGATCTCGCTGCCTTTGCACCTATTTTGGGTGTAAGGGCAGCATCTTGCTTGATCTTTATTCAGTCGATTCAATCTGTCATAGTTGTTCCTTGTTCTCCAAGGATTAGTTTGATATCCGCATGGTTAGGCCTCACAAACGGGTTGAACGATCCAGTAGTACGTAAGGATATGGTTTGCCAATTCGAGAGGAGTTGTTCCGGGAATTGACTCTACGTTGGTTTTTTGGCCTCCTCTAGGGTTAGTTTTCTGTTATCTTTCGTATCTACCAGGCTCAATTACGTGTGGGATGTTCCAATTATGTGGTGAAAGCGTTAAACTATCGTAGTTCGATTTGACTTGTATTGATAAAGCAAAACCCCATGTTATCGTAGATCCAATGCAGATCCATGGGACAATCGGCTACATGAGCCGATTCACAGGGAAACCTGAGAGCCGATCGAGGCTCGTATTTAATGTTTACGTGTCTGCCATGCAGGAAACTAATCGAAGCAATCCATCACCTTCCTGATCAGGTATAGGTCAGGTGGCACGCCCTTGCATCAGCCAGGACGTGTGCCGGAGTTTTGCGGGCCGTTGCCCGAGGGACCAGGGCCCACCAGCAGTTCTGGGAGCCTCCCGGCTCTTCGTGTTGCTCGTCGCTGCTCGCCGGTGGGTTTTGACAGGCAACAGAACCTCCCCAATATGTTAAACTAACAATGTCTGTGGGGCAGGATTTCAGATTTAGTTGGTCCACTTCTAATCCCATGGTTCATTATAAAATTTATAACAAATCTGTGAACTTGCCTCTTGATGTTTTCTACACAGCTATTAGAGTACCACAGTGGGGATCGCTCGAGAAGATAAGGGGGCAACCAAGGCAATTGTTAGAACTATACGAGGGGATTTGTCAAGGAAGAAGCTTCACAGGAGAGGGTGGTAAAACTCGAAATATTCATTTCCCATCCATTCGATATTTTGCCTTCTTCATTACCAAATGTGTTCTTGCTAGGAAATCTGCAAGTAAATTGTCTCTCCATGATCTAGCTTTTATTGCTGCTGCTTTAAGGCGTGATAGAACTTACAATTTGGGTGCCTTAATAGCTTTCCATCTTGATATTAACCGTGAGAAAGGGGGAATCTGTGGGGGGCTTATAGCTTCACGCCTGTTAGCTTTTCATGGTGTTATGCCTCATTTTCGAGACCTGCAGTTCCCCGAAGAGAAACTTGGTCTTGATGCTATGGTTCAGCATAAGTTTATTTCTCCTCCTGCCAGCTTGATTAATTTAACATTTGAGCTAACCTTTTTCAAGAAGACTACCTGGAAGGTAGTAAAGACTGAACGATCAATCCGTTTGCCTGCACCTCTTTTGTTTAACCTTGATTGCAGGAATGGATGGTCGCTTACTGAAGATGAGCTTGATGCGTATGTGGAGGAGCACCCGCCGCCTGTGCACGATGAAGAGGGCACCGAAGAGTCGGGGCAGCCCTCCAACACTACGAATTTCCCATATGAGCAGCCTTATTATGATCATGCGCCATCAGCTTCATCTTCACGAGAACCGGGGTACAATTACGCCTATGATGACCCACCAGCTTGGAGCAGCTACCCGAGTTGGGATTGATCTCCACTTAGGCCAAAAGCCTAAGCTTGGGGGAGGTACGCCGACGATTCACTCATCTACATATCATATTTTGTCGGTCCTTTGCATATTCATATTTCGCTTTCTTTATTATTCTCGTTCTTGTTTTCATTTCTTCCAAAACACAAAAAGACCAAAAATATTTCCGTTGTTTCTCTCTATTTGGTTCTTTAGTTTTCCATCCTTGGGTTGCTTTACTTGCTATTTCGGTCTGCTATTTGAAAAATCCAAAAATATTTTGCTTTGTTTGCTATTTCCTTCTGCTTTTCTTTCAAAAGTCGAAAACCCCAAAAATATTTGTTGTTCTTCTTCGGTTTTGTAAAGTTCGTTGCAGAGTTCATTCTCCCGTTACTCCATTGGAGCTTGGTATTCACTATATTATTCAAGCCACACAAGTGAAGAGCAATAATGACGATATATGACAATCCGAGATGTGGTAAGAGGCTGGTATGAACTCTATTTGTTTTCATTTTTGTACATATACTCATCTATATGGACATGCTTAGTCGGTTCATGTAAGGTATATGTTATCTAATGGATGCTTTGTAGTTCTTGCTCTCATATGATTAGTTCCAATTTACTATTAGCCTGTAGCATGTCATGTAGACGCTTGCATGCATTTGTTTTATTCATAGTATGGTATGATATTGTGGTATCCACCTCTGAAAGCTTCATTTGAATCGACTTGGCACATGCTCAAGCATGCATATGACTGAACAAAAAGTCAATTAAGCCTCGATGATCTAAATTGCCTCAGAGTTCTTGTATCATTTTTATGCCTATATTAATTTTGTTTTGTCGCAAGCATGATTATGACAGTTTTTGCTCTCTCGATTGTCGCTTCTGAGTCTTTTGCTAGCCTTCACTTGTACTGAGTATGAGCTCTACTCGTGCATCCAATTACCAAAACCAAGTTTTCCAAAGAGTCCACTATAAATTCCTATGCATGGTATTTGTAAGCCATTCCAAGTAAATTTTCATGTGCTACCTTTCAAAACTTTCAACTATTTCTCATTTTGTGCCATTGTTTTTAGCTCATGGGGACGTAGTGGTTGGAATTGCTATCTTCCATATTAAATTAAGTACCTCTCGACTAGGCAGCTTCATCTGCTCATCATTAATTTTGCATGAGAGCTGGTCAGACCATTATAATCTTAATTCTAAAAGAAAGAAAAAATGCACTCCTCCAAAGGAATGAGAAAGTTGGTGGGCACCCGATGGAATCGGTTAGCCATGGTTTGAGAAAGGAAAAAGGTGGGGAGGAGTGCCAAAGCTTTATAAAAGAGCACCAATGTGCCAAATTTCAAAGAACTCGGAACCGCTCTCACTTGTTTATTATGGAAGATAGTAAGTCCCCATTGCTAGTCGTTGACATAGAACAACCACCTCTCAAAGAAACTTTTATCTCTGTTTTACAAATGAAAAGCTCTAGCACATGTTAAATCACTGCTTCCCTCTGCGAAGGGCCTTTCATTTACTTTTATGTTGAGTCATCATCGTCTAACTTTTAAGCACTTCTTGAGAGCATAACTGTTATTCTTAGTGTAATGTGCTTGTCCCAGAACACGGTTAATTGTGGTATAACTTTGATGCTTGTATCTTTGATATTTCTATTTCTAGTCTTCCCTTGGACTTCAGAGGTGCCTCAGCATTTATGTTTTGCTCTACAAATAAAGGCAAGCGGGATACCACTCTTTCATATCATTTATGCATATTACAATCTTGTAGCTTCTTATGCACATGTTACTTGTTATTAGTGCATTGGCACTCTCTCATAGCTTGCTTGACTATGAGGTGACATTAGTTGCATATTTCTTATTATGAATTGCCTGAGTACTTGATCACATAAGTTAGTATTTATACATCATATGAGCAAATGTGTCCGTGAAAGTTTCTTTTATCGCTCTCAGTTGTTAACTGAATTGCTTGAGGACAAGCAAATAGCTAAGCTTGGGGGGAGTTGATACGTCCAAAACGTATCTACTTTCCCGAACACTTTTGTTATTGTTTCTCCCCTAATTTGTGTGTTTTGAATATAACTAACATGGACTAACGCTGTTTTCAGCAGAATTGCTCTGGTGTCTCATTTTTGTGCAGAAATTCAACTTCCGGTAAAAATTCGAGAAAAATCATGAAAAATCCTATTTCACCAGAAGACCCACGGAGCCAGAAGACCGGAGGGAGAGGAGGCTTGAGGGCCGTCACGCACTGGTGGCGCGGCCCAGCCCTGGCCACGCCACCTATGCATGAGGGGGCCCCAGGTCCCCTCTCGACCTCCCCTCTCGCGTACATATACCCCCTGACGACATAATATCGGGGAGACGGCGTTTTTCCCAGATAGACTTCCGCTGCGCCGCCACCATCAGAAACCGTGATTCGGAACCAGAAACTCCGTTCTGGCACCCTGCCGGGACAGGGATTCGGAGGAGATCTTCATCACCATCACCACCGACGCTCCTCCATCGACCATCCATGACTCCCCCATCCATGTGTGAGAATTTCCCCCGCTGTAGGTGAGGGGATGGTAGGGATTGGATGAGATTGTTCATGTAATTTGATATGAGATTGATAGGGCGTAGTGCCTAGTATCTTTATTTAGTGCCTATGACATTGTTGCAACTTGTTGTGCTTAATGCTTGTCACTTTGGGCCCGAGTGCCATGATTTCAGATCTGAACATGTTATTATTTCTATGATGATACTTGTTGTTTATGATCTTACCTACAAGTTGTATACACATATTGTTGTCCGGAACCCGAGGCCCCAAAGTGACAAAAATTGGGATAACCGGAGGGGATGGCTATGATATGAGGATCACATGTGTTCACCGAGTGCTAATGCTTTGCTCCGGTACTCTATTAAAAGGAGTACCTTAATTACCAGTAGTTTCCCTTGAGGCCCTGCTGCAACAGGCTGGTAGGACAAAAGATGTCGTGCAAGTTTCTCCTTGCGATCACGTACGACTATATACGGAACACATGCCTATTATTGTTTGTACTAGGATGCTTTATCATTATTTATCTGCAATGCCCGTATCTCATTGATTTCATGAATTATCTTATCCATGCAATGCCCATAATCCATCCCTATGCCTACAGTATTTGTTCCTACTGTTTACAACTGTTACTATTACCGCTGCTATTTTACTACTGCAGTTACTGTTTTCCTGTTGTTACTGCTATAAAACTATTGCTACTGATAAACCGCTGCGAGTAAGACTGTTTCCAGGTGCAGCTGAATTGACAACTCATCTGTTAAGGTTTACATATATTCTTTGGCTCCCTTTGTGTCGAATCAATAAATTTGGGTAATACTTCCCTCGAAGACTGTTGCGATCCCCTATACTTGTGGGTCATCACGGCACTCCCCCAAGCTTGGAACAAGCCAAGGGGATGCCTATACCGATGACGAATTACTCCTTCAGCGGTGGTGGTAAGATCATCCTTGGACCAAGGAGAAGTTCCAGCATCCTACAAAGCCTAAGATTCTCTTCTTGAAGTATCTGTATCTCCCTC
This sequence comes from Dactylis glomerata, assembly GCA_007115705.1. NCBI lineage: Eukaryota > Viridiplantae > Streptophyta > Magnoliopsida > Poales > Poaceae > Dactylis > Dactylis glomerata. Next base: position 15,440 of record QXEO01001561.1, read on the forward strand.
TCCAAAACTCGGTACTGGGCACAAAGCTCGTCAGTGACAAGAAGCCCTTCTTTTATCACCGGCATGAAGTTTAGATCCAAGACTGGTAGTGTTGGTCCCTGCATATTATGAGAAAAGGCACGTCCAGCATTCATTAATCCTACAACAGTAGGGTCTCTTGCCCTTGATCCTCCAACCACCTGTTCTTCCTTCAGCTTGCGGTCTTGGTGATCCTCTTCCATAGGATTTTTGCCCTTGTCATCGCTTGAAGAGTCCATGGTGCTCCTAAAACTAAGATCAACTCCTGACAGACACTGCTCAAAATGAAAACACGATGAGAAAAGGATATACAGACCTTGGGCAATCCACGGGGTTATATAGGCAAAAATTAAACATCGAGGTGAAATCACAGGAGGAAACCGGGACGGAAACGAGCTCCGGGGTGCTCTCACAACAGGGCGGCACGGCCTAGAGTGGGCCTGCGCCCCCTGTGTGTCAGGACACTCCGGACTCCGTCTCCTGCCCATTTTTGTCTCGTGATTTTTCATATTTAGCAAAAACAATAAAAATATTACTGAAAAAGTTTAACGCGAACCTTTTCTGACTAGAACTATTACCTATTCGAAAATGAACTCTGCAGGTTCCTACATATTGTCCTGGATGAATTCTTCCAGAGAAACCGTTTGTATAATAGCAACATCTTCATTATAAGAATCTCCAGCAATATAATGTTTGAGTCTTTTCCCATTCACCACTTGTGTAGTGTCACCTTTTAACGAAGCAATCTTTATTGCACCAGAGCGGTACACCTCTTCAATAACATCGGGTCCTTCCCATTTTGAGAGTAATTTTCCTGCAAAAAATCTGAGACGAGATCTATACAATAGAACTTTCTCACCAACATGAAACTCTCTCTTAAGAATTCTCTTATCATGCCATTGCTTGACTTTCTCTTTGAAAAGTCTGGAATTCTCATAAGCTTCGTTTCTCCACTCATCTAAAGAACTCAAATCTAACAACCTTTTCTTACCGGTGAGTTTAAAATCCCTATTAAGCTCTTTCACTGCCCAAAAAGCTTTGTGTTCTAATTCTAAGGGCAAGTGACACGCTTTTCCATAAAACATCTTATAAGGAGACATGCCCATGGGGTTCTTATAAGCAGTTCTAGAAGCCCATAAAGCATCGTTTAACTTGCTAGCCCAGTTTTTCCTAGATCTATTGACAGTCTTCTGCAAGATAGACTTGATCTCTCTATTCGAAAGCTCTACCTGCCCACTAGTTTGGGGATGATAAGCATAAGCAATTCTATGATTAACGTCATATCTAGCAACAGTTTTCCTAAAACTTCCGTGAATAAAATGGGAACCTCCGTCAGTCATAAGATATCTAGGTACTCCAAACCTAGGAAAAATAACATCCTTAAGCATTTTTAATGAGGTCTCACCGTCGGCACTCTTTGTAGGTATGGCTTCTACCCACTTGGTAACATAATCAACAGCAACAAGTATATGAGTATAACCTTTTGAAGGAGGAAAGGGACCCATAAAGTCAAATACCCAACAATCAAATGGTTCAATAACAAGAGTGTAACTCATAGGCATTTCATTACGTCTAGAAATATTACCTACTCTTTGACATTCATCACAAGATAAAACATACTTTCTAGCATTTAAAAAAAGGGTTGGCCAATAAAAACCAGATTGTAGAACCTTTTGTGCAGTTCTATCTCCAGCATGATGTCCTCCATAAGCACTACCATGGCATTTCCTCAATATCTCTTGTTGTTCATACTCTGGAACACATCTTTGCATAATACCATCAACTCCTTCTTTATATAAGTGTGGGTCATCCCAAAAATAATGCCTCAGGTCGTAAAAGAATTTTCTTCTTTGCTGAGCTGTAAAGGTTGGAGGCAAATACTTGGAAACAATAAAGTTAGCATAATCAGCACACCACGGATTCTCTCGTGAAGTTACATTTATTGAAGCCAACTATTCATTTGGAAAACTATCATTAACAGGAATAGGATCAAAAGAAACATTTTCCAATCTAGACAAATTGTCATCAACAGGATTTTTAGCACCTTTCCTATCTACAATATGCAAATCAAACTCTTGTAAAAGCAACACCCATCTAATAAGCCTAGGCTTAGCATCCTTCTTTGTCATAAGATATCTAATAGCAGCATGATCAGTATGAATAGTAACTTTAGAATCAACAATGTAAGGTCTAAACTTATCACATGCAAAAACAACATCAAGAAACTCATTCTCAGTGGTAGCATAATTCTTCTGAGCAGCATCAAGAGTCTTACTAGCATAATGAATAAAATTCAACTTCTTATCTACGTGCTATCCAAGAATAGCACCAACAGCAAAATCACTAGCATTGCACATAATTTCAAAGGGTAAATTCTAATCAGGTGATTGAACAATAGGAGCAGTAGTTAAAGCCTTCTTAAGAGTTTCAAAAGCTTCCTTACAATCATCATCAAAAACAAATGGTACATCTTTTTGAAGAAGATTAGTAAGAGGCTTTGAAATCTTAGAGAAATCTTTAATAAACCTCCTATAGAAACCAGCATGACCAAGAATACTACGAATACCTTTAACATCTCTGGGACAGGGCATTTTCTCAATTGCTTCAACCTTTGCTGTGTCAACTTTGATACCTCTTTCAGAGATTTTATGTCCAAGAACAATTCCATCATTCACCATAAAGTGGAATTTCTCCCAATTTAGAACAAGATTAGTTTCTTCACACCTCTGCAAAACTTTATCAAGATTGTGCAAACAATTATCAAAAGAAGTTCCATAGACGGAGAAATCATCCATGAAAACCTCCACAATTTCTTCACAAAACCCATGAAAAATAGCAGACATGCATCTTTGAAAAGTAGCAGGAGCATTGCACAAACCAAATGGCATACGTCTATAAGCATAAGTTCCATAAGGACAAGTAAAAGTGGTTTTCTCTTGATCTTGCTTTTTAACAGCAATCTGAGAGAAACCAGAATAACCATCAAGAAAACAAAAATGAGTTTGCTTAGATAACCTTTCTAGCATTTGATCTATAAACGGTAAAGGATAATGATCTTTTTTAGTAACTTTATGTACCTTTCTAAAATCAATGCACATCCTACAACCAACTACCACCCTTTGAGGAATAAGCTCGTTATTCTCATTAGGCACAACAGTGATACCTCCTTTCTTAGGAACACAATGAACAGGACTAACCCATCTACTATCAGCAATAGGATAAATAATACCAGCATCAAGGAGCTTCAATACCTCATTTCTTACCACTTCCTTCATCTTGGGAATTAAGCGGCGTTGATGTTCAACAACTGGCTTTGCATCTTCCTCCATGTTAATAGCATGCTGACATATAGTAGGAGAAATCCATTTTAAATTATCAAGAGTATATCTCATAGCTCCTCGGTGTTTCCTCAATACTTCCAATAACCTTTCTTCTTCCTTTCCTGAAAGTTTAGAACGGATAATAACATGATATATTTTCTTATCATCTATATAAGCATACTTAAGATCATCAGGTAATGGTTTTAATTCAAAAACAGGATCTTCCTTAGGTGGCAAAGTGGTACCAAGATCTTCCACAGGTAAATTGTACTTAATCAACGGTGGTTGACAAAGAAGAATATCATCAATCTCTTCTCTTTCCTCTCTGAAGACATCACTTTCATGGTCCTCCATAAATTGCTGCAAAGCATTATTAGGAGCAAGAGCAATAGAGGCAAGCTATTCAACTCAAAAAATTTCATTAGGCAATTCATTTTCATAAGGAGTTTTAGCGAACTTAGAAAAATTAAACTCATAAGATTCTCCATCAAACTTAGTAAAAAAATTCTCCTTCTTACAATCTATCACAGCACCACAAGTATTCAAAAAGGGTCTACCAAAAATAATAGGACAAGTTTTACTAGCTTCCTTATCCAGCACTAGAAAATTAGTAGGATATTTAGTCTTACCGCATAAAACTTCCACATCTCGAACAATACCAAGTGGAAAGACAGTCTCTCTATTAGCAAGCTAAATAACCACATCAATCTCCTCTAGTTCACAAGGGGCAATCTCATGCATAATTTCTTTATAAAGCTCTATAGGAATAGCACTTGAACTTTGTAACGCCCCACCTTTGGATTAAGGTGGAACACCTGTGTTAAGTGCTATTCCCTGGATCACTGATAGCACCACAGAACAAAATGAAGTATTCATTGCATAGTATCAAGATTACAATGTGGATTCAGATACAAAGTATTCAAACCTTACAGATACACAGCGGAAAAACAAAGTGGCAATGAGACTCCATCTTCATCACGTGCCACAGGTAGACATGTTGGAATGTAGTCTTGAGATCCTAGTAAACAATGCTGATCTAAAAACCTGCACATTTGAATATGCAGCCCCATAAATGGGGTTCAGTACAATGATGTACTGGCAAATGACACATATTTGGTAGCTGTTGTGAAAGAGCTATCTACATGACATTTGGCTGGTGGAGCTTGTGGCTGATTTGCTTAAAGCAAATTTTATCCTATCATTTTCAAATCAAAACTTTTTAATCATTGAAAACTTTTGAGGTCAAGATAACCCCCAGGTGAAGACAACCACACACTTGCAGGGTATGTGGCCCTGAGTAGTTACTCAACAAAACCAGGATAACCCTCAGGCGAAGACAACCACACAAATCCTGGGTTGATAGCTAGGTGTGTAGCCCTGAGTAGTCCCTGTCCTGATTGTTTCTAAACAATTTTATTTTATTTAGAAATGGTGATGAGACTCATCCGTACATCCATGTCTAGGAACTCAAATTGTCCATAACCGGGGACACGGCTAATCGATTAGTTTTACACCCTACAGGGGTTGTGCACTTTCACCTTAAGACTCATTTTATGCCCATACATAAAATGAGACAGGACCTTTCAGAAGGAGAGAGCAACCATACTGGCAAGATCCGTTCCCATCCTATAATTCTGCTACCAGCCCATATCTTGCACACAAGTTGAACCCTCACATCTTAATTAGTCAAGACAGAGCCCATATTGTCATAAGGCTGCACTGGAAGCTCACTAAAGCAAGGAAGACATGGTAGTCTCTTTGTTCCTGGGTGGCAATCCACAAGTGAGCGCCCAGGCAAAGACAACTACACAAATCCTGGGTTGATAGCCAGGTGTGTAGCCCTGGGTAGCCACTCAACATCGCCTCCATCATCAAACCAATCCACCCAGGTGTTTCATTGGGTTGAAGTTTAATTTTTATACCAGTTCAAAACAAGCATGGCATCTTTTTCCCTAGTAAGTTTCAATCCTAGCAAGTGGGGTTTAAGGGATAGCTACCACTACTAGGAGCTAAGAATTTCATAACCACTTTGAAAAATTTCATATCATGCACAGTATTGAAACCACTAATGCATATAATAAAAGATAGGTGGAAGTATGTGTGTCACTTTCCTTTTGATGCTTAAACCCTTTCTCTTCTCTTAACAAAATGTATGGCTCTCCAAACCAATCTATAATATAGAGATACACAAAGTAAACACACCACACCAAAACAACAAATCAAGCAAGACAAGCAAAAGAAAAGGATTGGTTTAACATTTTAAATTTCTTATGATTTCTGTGATGAGAGAGATATGGCTAGAAGCTTGGCTTACAAGATATGGGTTGAGAGTTTGGATGGCAAGGTTTAATGATTGGAAATGAGTGATCCTCCAAGCTAACAATGTATTGATAAAATCTTATGTTTTGCATAAGCTTGGTTAGAGTTTAGAGATGACTCATATGAATAGATTCACACAAGTATAAATTAGTGCAACTAGAACACTACTGAATAAAGTGTGACAACACTTACTCAAATTTGTGTAAGTTACACATAGGCATTGGGTATGAATTTGTGATATATTGAATTACTCAATTAACTCATTTGTAAATTGAATAGTTCAACATAGGCCACTTGGATTAAGTTGGCTTAGGGTTGTATATGATTGGATGTTATTTAGAAAGATGATGGCTTCTTGGCCACAAGATTTGCTTGGACAAAAGGATTAACTTGATCTAGGGTTGACTTTTGAAGATATGGCTAAGTCAGAGTTTTAAATTCTTCTTTGAAGAACTCAAACTAGTTTTGATTATAGTTCTAGAAAAGTATTAGTTTTGAATGGCTTTTGATATGTGTGGCATGGGGTAGAGTATATCACCCCAATATCAAAGGAGAGCCTAAATAAGAAGCATCACAACTTATTCAATTTACTCAAGTGTAAATTGAATGTTATGAACTAGGTCCACAATAATAGGATGGCATGAATTTGGGTGATGAACAAGATGAACCATGATAGGAAATAGATAGGTATGATCATAAGATTCAATTTTGTAGAAGGAATTATATTGAAAAGAATTATAGAATTAATTCTATAATGGAATTACTCAAATTCTCATAATTGAATTTGAATATTTGCAAGGAGTTTCAATAATTTTGCATAGTGATGCTAATGGATAGGATACAGTAACACAAAGCTACTGCAAGTGGTTTCACTCCAAAATCATTTTCAGAATTCAAATGATGACCAAATTAGTGATTTGATTAAATTTAATAGTAGCAAGTTTGTGCATGTTTCCAGTTTGGAAATTTTTGGTTCTATAATGATCTATATGTTCCAAGGAGTCCATAGACTACAAATTTGTAGCAATTGGATCTACAAAACAAAAGTTATGAATTTTGTGGTGTTTATAAGTCATTTTTCTATTTTATTTTTCATTTCAAAACTTTATACAGCACCACTGTGATTTCTCTGCATAAGTGTGTTCTACACATTTCAAGGAATCTAGGGATACCTGGTTTGTAAATTTTGGCCAAGTATTTGATTTTATATTTATTTTACAAGTTGCAGCAGAAATCTGGAAATTGAATTTGAATTTAAAACCAAAATTTGACTCGGTTGACCAGGGGGTTGACGAGGCAGGCTACGTGGCGGCTTTTCACTGGAGGATACCGATTCAGTAATTGGACAGATGGAGGCTGTTGGATCTTCATAACATGAACGGCTCAGATCAGGTTGACCAGGGACTCACCGGAAAACTTGACCTGGGGTCATCGGCGATGGTTTTCTGGCGAGGTGCACACTGTAGATGGTCGTTGGCGGCGATGCAAAGGCTCCCGGTGACGATGGAGGGCTGGACGAGGTGCAGAACGGCTCATGGATGATGCCCATTTGAACGGCTGCCTCTGGGGTGGTCTCCTGCGATGTCTGCATGCGGACGGAGAGTCTCCTAGCGATGACAGCTCGGAATTTAGTGGTGTCGTCGATATGCTGTCAGAGAAACTCGAAGAAGGGGTTGTAAAGGGGCACAAGACCGAGGGGAGTAATTAGGGACTAGAGAGAGGTAGCGGGGCTTACTATGTCACTAGAATTCGAAGAAATCTGGCGGCGGAATAGCGAGGCTCCGGCGAACTATTGTGATGATCTGGCGGTGTTTTCGAGGTAGGCGAGAGAGGGAGATCAGAGAGGAGAGTGTGGGCTTGAATGGGAAAGGTTTTAAGAGAGGGAAGCGTTATAGGAGGTAGCGGGGTAGGTGGAGGAAACCACCGGTGTTTTGGGAGAGAGAGAGGGGGAGTTTGGTGAAGATGGAGCCGACATGCGGGTCCTGCCCGACAGTGAGAGAGAGAGGGGGAGGCGGGGCTGGGCTGGTCGGGCTGGTTTGGGTGGTCTGGGCCCCGGGTGTGGGGACCCCCGGGATCAAGGCTAGACAAATCCAGACCTTCATCTGACATAAGCCTAACCGAGAGCTCGAGAGCCTTACAGTGAGGGAATCGGTAACACCACAGTGACTCTACGACTCAAAAGTAATATAGCAAGCTCTTAAAAGAGCAAGAAGCAAAATACAAGCAGAGGTCACTGACCTGTCAATCATCAATCAATGAAAGCGAAGTTATGCTATTAGACATAGCAAGACCAAATGGCCTAAGAGGCCTGAAGCATAACGGCGACGTCCCAATCCATAGATTCCAGGCTGCCGCCTGGGAACCCCAAGCTACTCGTCGATGTCGATGTCATCCAGAACCTTCGAAGAAAAACTTACTCTGCTACAAAAATATCAACGAGGCAAGGTTGAGTACAAAAGGTACTCAGCAAGACTTACTAACCTAGTAGCTACATGTTGGCTAGAAAGGCCTTCTTTGGAGTTTCTTTGCATAAAGCAAGTTTTGTTTGCATAAAACAAGTAAGAGTAGAAGCTCGACTACTCAGAACATTTAAAAAGGGGAGGAGAGTGATAACTTTGATCATCATTGAATCATCCACCGAACCATCATTCTTATATCCACCGAACAATAAATACTATTTATATCCACCGAGCAATTGTATCATCTTTTGAATCCACCAAATATCTTGATCTTTCATAACCACCGATCAACATCAGCTGAACTTATCCACTAGGATTACATCCTCAAAACCCCAGAGGAAAGCAATCCTATTCACACCTTGGTTTCAAGTTTTACGATCAGGTTAAAGTTCTCTATGATCTCAGAATCCGTTCCCAAGTCGTCCATAACCGTGGACACGGCTTTTTGAAAAGATTTAACCCTGCAGGGGTGCACAACTTTACCCACATGTGCCAACCGACTCTTAGTGCCAGAATCATTAGCTCTCTTCCATGGAAAGCCGGCAGAGGGTGGTCGACCACAACCTTTACCTTACTTTTGTCCAAACCATGAGTTCACTAAAAGAGGGAAGCTCCGCCGTAACGGGTCCAGTCCCGAAGTCGGTCCCTCTAATTGTGCGCAGGGGTTGGTTTTCCAGAGGCCGCACCTCAACCAACCCCGGCCACGTTCAAAACAAAGTTTAAACACCCAAATAAGGTGACTCATGGAACAGACTAGGCAAGTTAGTTAGTCGAGAGGGTGCCATTATAGGGCCTTGTGTGGTTGTACGCTCAGTCTTGGTTCAAGAGGCGAGAACTCGGGTCCTAGGGTCGGCAAGAATGAGTCAAATAACCACATCCCCTGTGGCGGCTCATCCAAGCCTTTAGCATGTTTAACACTTTACCACTCACCACTGATCGTATCATGTCAACCTATCATACTAGATTCATTCACAGCTCAGATTCATCAACCAGATGGATCAGAGTTTACCAACTAAGCATGGCTAAGCATAACAGATATAAAGGCTCTAGCAATGCACACAAGCGAGACCTAGTTATGCTAGGAGCAGTGGATCAGGGAATTTAGGCGACAAGAGCATGCATAAGATAGGATAACTCTGACTACCAATAAAAGATATTTGAATCGATGCGATAAATAGCAAAAACTGAAACACTTTGAAAACATGGGATCAGACGCTTGCCTTGCTCGTTGATAACCAAGAATAGGAATAGATCTTCGGGATTCTTCTTCTTGGATAATACGTCGATGGTCAAGTATTGATCCTCGATGTTGTTAATCTTGACATCGGGCTCGTTGCTCACATAAACTCCGGATCCTACCGGGAAGAAATAGAAACACATCGGAAAAGTAAAACAACATTCAAGCATGGCATCGATGCAATGCGCATACAAAATGATGATATGACAAGTTTAGGATGCTCAAAATAAACCCTAATACTAGCTAGTTAGGTAGCGGGGTTTTCGGACGACTCCGAAACAGAGATCCGATAACCTAGATTTTCATCGGAGGGGGTACAATTGGTTCTTCTAATTAAACAGGGTTCAAAGTTGATTATCAATGCATGATAATGATACAAGAATGTAGATCATGTTTCCCTGAACATTTTGATATGTAATTCATATTTTTCTGATAAACAGGGAAATTTCTATGATTTATACAAGTTTGCATATTTTTCTGAAATTCCCTGGAAATAAAACAAGTTGCAGGGACTTTTTACACCGAGGGCTGCCTTAGCCACAGTGGCTGACCAAAGGGGGCCCGAGCCCACTTGCCAGGCCACGCTGGCCTGGTTGGCTGGGCAAACCCCAGCCCGACCGGCTCTCTAGCGCCGGCGATGGCCGACTGGGGAGGGAGCTCTGGCGCGGGAGAAGAGGGGGAAAAAGGTCCTGTCAGACCCTTGGCTCACCAGGGGGCCACCGGGGAGGTCGTCGGGGCCGGAGGCGGACCGGTGGCAGCGCAATCGGCGGCGGCGGTCCTCAGTACCTGCAGGGAAACCGTGACGAACGGCGGCGATTTGGGGAGCTCCGGCTCGATTCCTTCTGCGAGGCTAGCTAGGAACGCAAGGCGGAGCTTTGGGGCTTGTTGGTGGAGCTCGGGGCGGCTCGGAACGGCGGGGGTAGGTGGCAGCCATGGCGGGCACGCTCGGGAGCTCGCAGGAAGAAGAGAAACAGAGGGAGGGAGAGAGCATGCGCGTGAGAGAGAGGAGAGGATAAGGGAGAGAGGGAGAGGGCGGCAGGGGGGTTCTTATCCCCTGGAGGAGCTTCGGCGGCGGCGGGCATCAACGCAGGGATCGGGCGACCCTGGTGCAGCCACGGAGCTGCTTCCCTGTGCTGAGGAAGACAAAGGAGATTTTGCAAAAATGCCCCCTATTTTTGGGATTTTTTGGAAATTTTAAAAACTGCTCATAATTGGCAATATTTGTTGATATAAAATTGTTCTAGGATTTTAAGAAATTAACAAGGGCTTCCCTGTTAATTAGAAAAGGTTCAAAAATGTTTTATTTTGACAACTTCAAATAATTTAAACACTTGTGGTAATTATTTGAATAGGGTTTGCACTTGGGATGATGGAGTTTGTATATGTGTTAGGGAAACGCCTGGGCCGCCAATCTAAGCCATGCATAATTCATGGTGGAAATTTGCAGCATACCCATGGTGGACATTCGACGACGCATATTAAAATAAAAAGCTAAACAAATGGCAAATAAAAGAGATGTTGAGGTGTTCATTGTCTGCTTGTCCTGTCATTTTGATGTGGGCTTGTTCCATGTCATCGGGCATGGAGGTACCCCGTTGGCGGTTCTCGATGATACATATATACTTACAATGACAAGAGCCTTGCTTGGGACTCTAAGTAAAGTAGCATGAGGTTTGGGTACTCGTATTCATGGGGCACCAGGTTTTCGACTTATGATTTGTCAAGCATATGCATCATAATTGTTCTCGCATTAACTCTAACCATTCAAGATGCTTATGATGGGGGCAATGAGAGCTCAAAGCCGGTAAGTAACTGTGACGACCTCAAATTTGATACAAATTCGAAGTGCCCGTTATGTAATCCATCACAATCCCAGGATCAGTGTTGTGATTTACATAACGTAGTGGATACCACAGTCATAGCCATTAATAGTAAATCAAGGGGATTACATAGGTGGTCACACCGACCGAACCTGACAATACATCAATATGCAGCGGAATAACACTTTGGATCCATATTGTCAAGCTTCAACCGCACAGGCAAAGCGGACAGTAGGAAACGAGCCTAACTCGCAAAGTCGTCAACGATTCCTTCCTTCTTGATTTTTCTCCTTCAAGTCTGGCCAAGATAATAGCCAGGGACAGAGCCATGATTACATTGCATGCACTCGCAAACCATCTTGTAAATAAATGAATAAGGAATGCATAGTTCATATAGTGGTCTAAGCTCTAGGTTCATTTGCATAAAGCATAATTTCCTTTCAAAGATCTTTTATTTAAAATGGTAAGAAAACATTTAGCTCTTTATAAATCTCTAGATGGAATCCCCCAAATGTCAATTCTTTTGTTCACCAAGTCACCTTCATGGTCATCGAAATTCATTGTCAAATCACCTTTCTCAATCATTTTCAAAGTAAAACCTGATAACGGCCAAGTAAAACCAATCCAACCGTCCATGACCGTGGACGCGGCTATTCGAATAGTTTTACACTCTGCAGAGGTTGTACACTTTACCCACACCATCCGACTACTCATCGTGTGGGCAACTTCCCCGCATACCGTCATATGCCACGACAAGTAGCCGACCATAATGTTTCACCTACCCGCCTTAGCATAAACACTACCGCCTAGAGATGTATCCCCCAACACCGGGGTCCAAGAAGCTGTCCAGAGTGTGCAAAGTTCCCAGCCGCTTGTCCCACCGGAATGCCACCAACCGAGGTAGAGTCCTACACCCGGTAGTCCATTTTCAATGAGGGCTCTTCGGCTTGTACACCAACCACCTATGAAGAGGAGGACAAGGCGAAACTCGGCCACATCCAAGAGTGCCCTGGAAAAGGAGTCCATGGTCGGACTTCCATTTACATTTGTAGGGTCTACACTAAGGAGAAACAAACTACTCCACTAAGCCCCGTCCCATACCAGGGTAATGTGGTCGCACTGTATGGTTGGTCCAGTATGGTACTCCACGCATTTACCATTTTTGTCAAACCTTCATGTCACCTTCACCATGTCACCATTTTGTAAATAGTTTTCAAAAGTCACCCTTGGGTAAGGTTGCCCATCTCCAAGGTTTGTGTTTCAAAATCATCCTTGGGCAAGGTTGCCCTTTTCCAAGGTTTTCAATTCAAAATCTTCATGATCTTCATTGGGGTTCCCACCTAGTCATTTTTCATGAATGCCTTCAGCTCAAGCATAATCCTCATGAGGGCACAAGGATCTAGCTAGGTATATTGGATAGGCTTAGCTTGATGCTCTACTTAGCATCCACTAAGAAAAGGTTTCTCAAAGGTAGGCTAAGCTTGATGCACTTGATGTCATCCACAAAAAGAGTTTGATGCACTTGTCAAGAAAGACATCTCTACTCATTTGCAACTTGGTAACAATCATTTTAGCATGCACTTTTATTTAAAAGCAAGTAAACATGCATTATAAAACTGGGTAATGGTATGATCAAAAGATGGCTTGCCTGGCTTGGCAAAGTCAAGATAGTCTTCATCTTCATCTTTGATTCCTTGATCTCCATCCCCATTTCCCGGTGGACTTCGGGATCCATTCTCCTTACTCTCGTTGTCGTCTAATCGTCGAAAATCAAATAAGCATACAATCACCACACAATTCCCAAACAACACATATTCACTCAATTAAGGATAGTTGGGGGTAAGGGAAACTATCTAGGAAGTCTATGGAGAGTGGTTTCGAAGATCATTGAGTTTTGATGGATGAGATTTTTGAGTGGTTGTATTTAAGTAGGGTTTATTTATTTTGGATGATGAAAATATTTCCTGCAAGTCCTTATTAACCAAGGTCACATACTACTAGTATATATTCAGGATTATGGTTCAACTAAAGAGGCTTCATAGGATTTGGAGTATTTTTCTTTTATTGATGCCATTTCTAGTTTGCAACTATTTAGTAATCAAGTTCGAATCTAAAAGTACAACCTATTAATCCTAATTGAATTGGATCAAGGGTTATAGATCAATACTTAGATATGTGTTTTATCCTCAATGGATTTAGAAGATTTTTCAATTATGAAATGAGTGTACCAAATTCTATGATTGGAATGCTCATTTACTCCAAATAGTAAATAGCATTTGACTTAAAAGGTTCAAATAAGGAATCTAATCTTATAAACAGATACACACGACTAATTAAGGATTTTGAGAGTTGGAATCATATTTTTAGGAATTTTATTTGATTTGTTATGAATTTTGCAAGGTTGCATAACTGCAAGTTTGTTATTTTGACCCAATTAAAAATATAAGTCTAAGTGGGTTGAAAACACTTCCATTAGATAGTTCATGTCATAAGCTTTTCAACGACATCTTATTTGCTAAATTTGAACCTATGAATCTCCGGGAATTTGAATTTGAATCTTGCAGTAATTGACAAATAACAAAAGGGTTCATCCATAAAAAAAATTATTATGGACGGACTGAGTTTGAACGGGCCAGGAAACTAAGTCGGGCCGGCCCAACTAGGGATCCCGGGCGGGCGCTGAAAAAAAATGGCCTGACCGGTGGAGCCCACCGGTCAGCACTTAAACCGAACCGGTACGGGGGAGGTCTTCTTCCCCAGCCCGACGAACACAGCGGGCGCTACTGGGAGGAGGATGGCGGCGCTAGGGGAGCTCACTGGCGGCAACGGGAAGCGGCGGCGAGGGCGCAGGGCGGCGGCGGTGGTCTTCTCGGCCACCTCCAGCAGGCAGCACGTCGGGGGAGGCTCAGCAGCTCCGGGAACGGGCGGTGATCTGCGGAGCGGCTTGCTCCGGCGAGCTCGACTTAGGGCACGGGAGCGAGGGAGAGGTTGTCTAGGGAGGTGCTAGGGATGGTGCGGATCTTTTTAGGGAAGAAGGGCAGCTTTTTTATAGGTCGGAGAGGGAGCACCGGCGGTGTCCAGTGGCGGCCAACACATCGTGCGTGTCGGCTGTGGGAGGGGCAAGGCGTGGTTCTGGCGTGGGCGGCGGCCTACGGCGTGCTGTAGGAGTGTCCTGGCGCGATGGGAGGTCTCGAGCTGGTCTAGTTCAGAGGGGGACATGGGAGGGGTCCGGTGGTTTTCTTCCATGCCTTCCATGTCTCATGGCCGTGGTTTGGGCAGGGGAAACAAGGGATCGACAAAGGAGAGTCCAGGGCACTGCTTGGAGGTCAGGGACTAGGGCTAGGGCTGCCAACCACTGTTGCAAACAGTTGATTCGATTTTGTGTGATTTCTGCCCAGAAGGTGTTCGACACAATGTCCGCAAGAATTCAAATTTTGAATTTTCGAAAATTTCCAATTGGGTTGGTCATTATATTGGATAGGGATTCTAAAACAATTTTTGTTAGGTTAAGAGGTGGTGTTTTGCTTCAGGGCTAATTTGAATTTGGGGTTGTCATATGATTCAGATTCAAACTTTGGACAGATTTTGGAAGAGGTTAGGGTTTGAGTTTTTGCTGGAAACTTCTTGGTTGAGTTAGTATGTGATATGGTCAAGCTCAACTAACTGACCACACCTTTGCTGGAGTTACAGATTTCTTATTCTAAGTGTCCAAAGTAGGGTAGTGGTTAACTTTTTCTAGATCATCTTTTCTTCTCTTTTTCTTTATTTCTCTTGCTTCGGGTTCTTTTGATCTTTGTGGTTCTTCTCTAATGCTTCTGTTGGTTGAGTTTGAATTAACTCAACCTTGCACAACAAAATAAAACCCACATGAAATCATAAAAGACATATATTATCAAACTATGCATACATGAAATATGAAGTGCAAATATTTATCTTGGTCCAAAGGTCTTAGTTTTCTTGTAGATGACATGGAGTTGGGAATGACCTCTTATTTGAATTCACACTTTGGTAGAAATTTGAATAGAGTTCCAAGTTGATTTTTGTTTCAAACTTTATTGTATTTGATTCCTTGTAACTTGTTCTTAGTTGTGGGGGAGAGATGCATGATGGTCCAGCTCAAGAATTTCTTCGTACAAAGGGGTAAAGTAGTGTAATCAGTAACATTTGGAAGATAGCTTTTCTTATCTTTCCGATTTAGGGTTTTGGTGTCTCTTCTCATTTTTTTATGTTTTCTTCCTGGTTGCATGGGATTGGATGACTTTGTTTATTTGAACGATGTTTCCCAAATGGATTTGGCCTGCACTTATGCAAGATTGAAATATGTAGGAAAAATATTTTGATTAACTCATTTAATAAGCAAAGGTCTTATTTTTGGTCTTCAAGTTTGGCTAAGAAATCAGGGGAGGTTTTCAAAGGGTTAATATTTGGAATAAGGTAGTATATACATACAAATCATTTTGGAAACCTTCATTTGATGAAGAGAAAAATAATTTTCGAAAATGGAATCTTTTTATCCTACTGTTTTAGAAACAATCTAGGTTTCTTGAAATAAGATTTTGCTTCCTTTCCAAATAGTTTCTTTTTGGAGGGCTTAAATTGTTTGGCTCAAAGGATTTGTTTTCAAACCTTTCTCAGATTCTTTCTTTTTATTTGAAGCATGGAAGCAAATGCTCAAACTCAGAAGTTTCAAAAAGGCAAGAAATTAATCGTGTATTTAAAATAAAGGTTTTTGTTGTCTCCAAAAATTTGGTATTTTAATAAATCCATTTATTTCTATTTCCCAAAAATTTGGGTTGTTACAATCTTCCCCCCTTAAAAAGAATCTTGTCCCGAGATTCACAAGTTAAGATTGAGATAGATTGGGAAATGAGACTACTAGATATATATTGATTCCTATCAAGATAAAAAGATTGGGTACACCCAAAATGTGATAAGGCCATACGGGCCAAAAACACATCTTCACCAATCACATAGCAATGTCAACATACAATCACACTTTCAAAAACAAAAATCTTCGGCATCTAAACCATAGGTTTTTATTTAAAAAGGGTCTGGCGGATTACAAGTCTCGCTCTTGATTTACAAAGAAATAAACAAGCCTACTAGTCCCAAACGAAGGTGACTAAGGCTTCCTGATTGGTGCTCCAAAATATTGATCCAACTTGTTCCTACCAGCTTTGTAGCTAAGTGCAACTTCCGGGTAGCTAGTGGTTGATTCCTGGTTTTCCTTTCTTTGCGTCTTCAGGTTGGTAGACATACTCGTGGTTATTTTGGAATGGTGTTTCCATCTTGTTAAGGATGTTGGGGCTGGTGCGTCCTTTGACACAATCTTCAGTTATCCCATGGCTTCGCGGGCATGCGATAGATGGTGGTGCTTCGTTCAGCTTCTTTGGGCACTCGTTGGAGTAGTGTCCCTTAATTCCACACTCCCAGCAAATAAGGTTAGTCTTCCATCGTTTAATATGATCATCATGCTCTTTGCTAGCATTGACCACTTGAGATGCTAACTGGAATTTGTTTGGAAGGATCTTTGATATATCTGACACCAGGTGGTTCATAGCGCAGTCGGCAGGAACATGGGTACTACTTTCACACATATAACATGTAATGTTGCTTGAGGGGCATTCTCCAGGTGGATGGTTGTCTTCACAATTGGGACATTTTCCGGGACATTGACTGGCTAGATGACCTTCTTCTCCACAACGACGACAAGCTTTCTTCTTTAGATGATCCAGGTTTGCAATCTTCGGACTTTGACAATGGAGTGTCACATGTTGTGCTTCCCCACAAGCATAGCATATCTGTTGGGTGTGAATATCTCCTTTCCTCTTCATTGGAAACTTGGGTAGGTGTGATGCTGCTTGGTATCTCCGGGCAATCCTTTGGAGGTGTAGTTCAAAGTCTGAGTTGGCTTGACCTCCTTGGGTACATATCTTAAATGGTGGACTTGCGAGCATGGGATGTAGAAGAGGGGTAAAGTCCTGCAGTAGATGAGGGGGAACAACTGTAAAAAGGTTTCTAACATGGGATTGGTATGGTTTAAAGTTTAGTTTGGGCCAAACAATACTAGAACATTTTTGAGAAAACAAGTTGTTGGGGTGGTTGCTACATGTTGCCTGAGGGCATATGAGCAACACACCTCAAAACAAATCAATCATTTGAACACACAGGGCACTAAGCACACTTAATAATCGTGATGGTAAGGGCAGCTTAATTAAAACAAGTAAGCCTTTCCTATAATTCCTATTGGTTTGGGTTGCTGAGTCTTCATCATTTCTGATCACTCTCTTTTTGCTCTTGAAGTCACTACTAGGAAAACAGCTATAGGTGGAGGACTTACCCGTAGCGCATAGAGTAAGTGGTACGCTGCGGCTATTTAGCCGTAGCGCACCCTGCAGGGTGCGCTGCTGCTATACGCATTATCCGCAGCGCACCATAGCTAAGCGTGCGCTACGGCTATTCGTAGACATGGACGGCCGTTTTTCCTAAGCTTACCCGTAGCGCACCTCTCGTGCATGCGCTACGGGTAACACTTGTTAGCCGTAGCGCATGCACGAGAGGTGCGCTACGGGTAAGGTTAGGAGGGGTATATAGGCATAATCCCAGGTTAGCCGTAGCGCATTGTATAGGCATGCGCTACGGGTAAGTTCTCTACCCGCAGCGCATGCCTATACAATGCGCTACGGCTAACCTGGGATGCTTATTTTTAAGTCATGAAGCCACCTAGCTCCAATCATTGCCCCTCTTCTTCCCCCTCCATTCACAAGTAGATCTGGTCGTCCCCCTCCTCCTCCCCAACCTAATTTCATCAATCTTCCATCTATTTTAGCTTATTAAAGCTACTTTGGTTGGTAGATATATGAGTGCAATGTCTACTAACCTTTAGATATCACTTTATTACTATCTCGTGCACACACACACTCTCGTTCTCTCGTGTCGCGGTATCGTCTATAATAGGTGAGTAATATGAGGACATCGGTGTGTGGCATCGGTGTTTGTATGCTTGTAGGTGTGTCATTGTTGTTTGTATGTATGCATGCTTGTGTGGCATCGGAACACGTTTGTATGTATGAATTCTTATTTGTTTGGATCCAAATATGATGATTTACCGATGGTGCCAATGTTGTTATGCCGAAATGTTGATTTACTTCCATTTTGGTATATTTTGGCACCACGGATAGGTCCATTTTTAGGGAAGGTCATGCCGAAATTTTTGGACGACTATGTGTGTATTTGGCCGGTTCTAAGATATTCTCTTGCTCTATATATATGTATACCAGGCAACCATGGTCAGGTCGATGAATGAAGGCATAGTGGCAAGATATATGAAAGCCGCGACGCACGACATGATTTGAAATAACCAGACGGAGATAAAGTGTCCGTGTCACAAATGCAAACTGAAGTGCTATATCGACCCTTATTCCGGGCAACTGCAGAGCCACCTGCTCTCTCGCGGTTTCATGGATGGCTACACTCGGTGGATAAGTGACGAAGATGATGACAACGTCCATGGAGCGGCGATGGGAAATGATGAGGAAGGGCATGGTGGTGACGAAGATTTTCCCAGTCATGATGAAGGCGGAGAAGATGCCGGACATGGTGGAGAAGATCAAGATGCCGAACATGGTGGAGAAGATCAAGATGCCGGACATGGTGAAGAAGATCAAGATGCCGGACATGGTGAAAAAGATCAAGATGCCGGAGCAGATGGAACACCGTCAGGTAGCTGGGTGCAGAACCCTTACGTTCAAGCACTACTTCTCAAGCCGACAAGCAACGCGCGGGATGCCGCTAGAGAGAAAGCCAAGCTGGCGAGCCTAGAGAAGGACGCGGTTACTCCATTGTATGCAGGATGCAGGCCCGGGGATACACGTTTGGATGTCACGCTCAGGGCACTGCAGATGAAGGCAAGACACAAATGGACCGACAAAAGCTTTGACGAAAACATGGCATTCTGGCAGGAGCGTCTTCCCGAGGGGAACAAGTGTCCAACTAGTATCGAGGAGGCCAAGAAAATCGTGTGCCCTCTTGATTTACCTCACGTGAGATACCATGCTTGCATTAATGATTGCATCATTTATCGGCGAGAAGATGCGGAGAGAAACACATGTCCGGTGTGTGGCGCATCTCGATACAAGAGTGGGAAGAAAGCTCCTCGAAAGGTAGTATGGTACTTTCCGATCACTCCTCGTCTACAGCGATATTTCGCAGAACCTAAGGAAGCAAAGCTTATGCGCTGGCACGCGGAAAGGAAGAAGCCAAAAGATGATGACGATGATGATCAGGAGGACATGATACTGAGACACCCTTCAGATGCTAGCCAGTGGAAGGCATTGGACATCGAGTGCCCAGAATTTGGTAATGATCCAAGGAACGTCAGGTTGGGTGTGAGCACCGATGGACTCAATCCGTTTGGCAGCCAGAGCAGCACCCATAGCACCTGGCCCGTATTTGTATGGATGTACAACCTACCCCCCTGGCTGTGCATGAAGAGGAGGTACATACAAATGACTATGCTAATTCAAGGTCCAAAACAACCGGGAAATGACATCCAACTGTATCTCGGTCTGCTGACAGAGGAAGTAGCCACGTTATGGGACACACCACCCAATACATGGGACGCCGTCGCACAAGATTATTTTCCTATGAGAGCCGCGTTGGTCACGACGGTGCATGACTATCTCGGTTGCGGATATGTCTCGGGGCAGGTGGTCCACGGATATTGTGCCTGTATTCGGTGCATGGATGACACAACATATCACCAGCTACAGAAAGATCCCGGTTCTTTGAAGACCGTGTTCCTTGGGCATCGAAGGTGGCTTCGCAAGGATGACCCATGGAGAAAACGCAAAGATCTGTTCAATGGTAAAATTGAGATCCGAGATCCCCCATGTCTAAGGAGCGGCGACGAAATCGATGAGTTGTTGACAAGTTGGCCAGAGTGCCCTGCACCGGGAAAGAAGCGAAAGGCGCCCAAGCCGCTCCTGAAGGTATGGAAAAGGAGGTCTGTTTTCTGGGATCTGCCTTACTGGAAGATCCTCCGCATGCCCCATAGCCTTGATGTCATGCATATCACAAAAAACGTGTGCGAGAGTCTTCTTGGCACCCTTCTCAACATGCCTGATATTACCAAAGACGGACCGAAAGCAAGGCACGACTTGGCATTTATGAAGATCAGGGAAGACCTTCACTTAGGACGATCTGATGATGATGACGATGATGATGAGGAGACCGAAGGTCGTCGCAAGGGAAAAAGGGCCAAGAGGAACGAGTATCACTGCCCCACTTCGTGCTTCACTCTAAGTCCTCAGGAGATCGAGCAGTTTTTCAACTGCCTCCTAGGAGTCAAAGTTCCCTACGGTTACTCGGGCAAGATAAGTAGATACCTAGACAAAGCGAAGCAGAAGTTCAGCGGGATGAAGTCTCACGACTGTCACGTGCTGATGACGCAGATACTTCCGGTTGCAATTCGAGGAATAATGGACGAGCACGTCCGCAAAACGTTGTTTGGCCTCTGCAACTTTTTCGACGTCATCTCTCGGAAGTCAATTAGCCTGAGGAAACTTCACAGGCTACAGGAAGAGATCGTGGTGATTCTATGCGAGCTAGAGATGTACTTCCCGCCCGCATTCTTTGATATTATGGTACATCTGCTCGTCCATATCGTGGAGGATATCGTCCAACTCGGGCCGATGTTCCTGCACAGCATGATGCCATTTGAAAGGATGAATGGTGTCATCAAAGGATACGTTCGCAATAGATCACGTCCCGATGGAAGCATAGCCAAGGGCTTCCTGACCGAAGAGTGCATCTCCTTCTGCACGAATTATCTTAACATCGAAAACCCTGTTGGTCTGCCCGTCAACAAGCACCTTGACAGGATCGATGGATGGGGTCACCGCGAGGGTCGTCATGAAATGCATATCGACTTCACTGGTCGACGCGCCGACTTTGATAGAGCAAACCTAGTCGCGCTACAGCACATGCAACTGATCGACCCTTGGGTAGAAGAGCACAAAAGCTTTATTGCGAATAAGTATAGTGACAGGGGCGAGCAGAGGACAGAAGGAGCAATAATCAATGAGCACAACTCCAATTTCACGCGTTGGTTCAAGGACAAGCTTCTAGCTAATCCCCCACCAATGCAATCTTCCGAGGAAGAAAAACTCATATTCGCCTTGTCACAGGGAGCTAAACACTGCCTAATGACCTATCAGGCATATGATATCAATGGCTACACATTTTACACTGAGGAAAAGGACAGTAATTGCGATTACCAGAACTCAGGGGTAACGATGGAAGCCTACACCGGTGATGTCAAGCAAAGATACTATGGAAGGATCGAGGAGATCTGGGAGCTGAGCTATGCTGGGGAGAAGGTGCCGATGTTTCGTGTTAGATGGGCCAAAAACGTCGTAAAAGAAGACCGGTATTTCACCACCATGGTTATACCCGAAGCCAAATCCAAGATTGCCGGCGCAAACGTCACCGCTAAAAATGAGCCATGGGTACTGGCAAGCCAAGTGGACCAATGCTTCTTCATTACCGACCCGCCAAAGCCTACCCGGGTTGTCGTGAGAAGAGGCAAAAGGAACATCATCGAAATGGATGGAGTCGCCAACGAGCAAGACTTTGACATGTACGGTGACCCGAAGATGGAAGATGAAAGCGATGCCGATGAACCATACACAACAAGAAGAAGCCGGACCACCCAACCTAAAGGTCTACCGTTCAAGAGAAGAAGTCTCGCGGTTCCGGGGCTTAATTATTCAACATTGACAAAGAAGGGCAAAAAGATTGTGAAACGGTAGCAAGCTTGACCGTGTGTGTGGGCATATTATTATTATGTATCACTTATCCATTTTTGGACCAAACTAGACATGTAACTTATATTTTGTATCATTTATCAATCACTTTGTATTTTTGGCATGATACAAAAATATTATGTGTGCTTATTTAGTTTATAATATATATTGTAATATATTATAATGTAATAACATGTTAAAAAGTCAATTAATAAAATGAAACCAAACTAGATATGTAACTCATATTTTGTATCATTTATCACTCACTTTTGTATTTTTGGCATGATACAAAAATATTATTTGTGCTTATTTACTATATAATATATATTATAATATATAAGAATGTAATAACATGCTAAAAAGTTAAATAAACAATAAAACAAAAAAAATTGGGTCCAAACTAGATATGTAACTCATATTTTGTATCATTTATCACTCACTTTTGTATTTTTGGCATGATACAAAAATATTATTTGTGCTTATTTACTATATAATATATATTATAATATATAAGAATGTAATAACATGCTAAAAAGTTAAATAAACAATAAAACAAAAAAAATTGGGTTCCAGGACTCGAACCTGGAACTCCTAGGCTTAGAACAGGCTGGCTGGCCGAAGCCACTCGGGTAGACGGAAGCTTGTGTCTTAGAAGGGTTTGTTTATTTATAAACTGTATCTCTCGTTAGCCGTAGCGCACCACCCCCCCCCCCCCCGTGCGCTACGGGTAATATTACCCGTAGCGCACCATACCTCCATGCGCTACGAGTGTGCTGCTTCATAGCCAAGCCACGGGCTGCTTCTCCCCCCCAGCCAATCGACCACTTCCCCACCATCTCCAGGCCAACCCTAGCTACCACCGCCGTGTCGAAGCCGCGCCGCCGTGCAGAGGAGCCGCGCCGTGCAGAGGAGCCGCGCCGCCGTGCAGAGGAGCCGCGCCGTGCAGAGGAGCCGCGCCGCCGCGTCGCAGAAGAGGGTCCCCTGCGGTCGACGCCGCCTCCTCTTCTTCCGTAGCCGCACGACCCAGCCTCCCGGTCGACGCCGCCTGCGGTCCTCCCGGCCCATCCCCGCCGCCGGATCCACTCCTCCAGGGCCGGCACAGGTCGACCAGCTCAGGCCGTCGTGCACCTGCTGACCCGCCGCCCCAATCCACTCCCCCCCGGCATCTGCAACAAGCAAGGTAAACATGCTCTGAAAACCTCTTCTGCTCAATGCTAATGCTTAATTCTTGACCTGCTCACTAACTTGAATGGTTGGAGTCTTTTTTCTCTTGTTACTTGCTGGATTTCAAGTATATATCTTTTGTTTTCTCATGGTGGTGGCTTGCCACATCTGGTGGCTGGAACCCATTTCGATCAACCATTAACTGCCAAGGTAGAAAAATAAACCTTAGAAAAGCAACTTGCAAAGAGATGATTACTCTAACTCTGTAGCAAATGTTAAATGCTGAATTAGAAACATTTTACATGAAATTTAATCTAAACTCGTTACTTCTCATGGAGACCAAATGCCTGCATGATATCTACAAGAAACATTTGACATACTCGGATACTCCTGTAGTATATACTTATGGTTGCTACTTAAGAGTATATATTTGTCGTGAAGGACCAAACTATTTCATCTATGCAGTAGAATTTTAAGTGAGGCGGGCGCAAATGAAAATGTTTTCAGAATGCAGAGATACACTTGTTTAATCTGTAGACTGCAGTATATCATGTTTGCATTGTCAACCAATTGACAGCAAATGTGCATACATGATTCAGGAGTAAAAGTTGTCAGGGTGAATACTATTCTGTAGAAACATATTACTCCTAGTGGACAGTGGTAATACACACTGCATGCATCTGTATTTCTCTTCATTAACATATTTATCTGAACAAATTATGCCGAGTGGACAGTGGTAATACACACTGCATGCATCTGTATTTCTCTTCATTAACATATTTATCTGAACAAATTATGCCGAGTGGACAGTGGTGTGTCATGTACTCTGGCTTTTTCTGTTAGCCTTAACCACCTTCTGGTACTCCTCCATCTGACCCAACAAACAACTTTCAAGCAATGCTGTATTTGTGCTGCTGCTATATGTGCTCCATCTGCATGATCAATAGGGAGATAATTAGCTTACTAAAATGTGTATGAATAATGGAAGTATTTTTGCCATGTACTGTTCAGAAGGTATATCAAGAATTCTGTATGAATATTGCAAGTACTTCCCTTTATTCCTTTCTTAGTAAAATGTGTAAACCTGGGAGGCATATGTACTATGTATTATGTGTACTATGAATTTTGTGTACTATGAATTTTGCAGCAGCTGCTGCTTGCTGCTGCTGCTGCTTGCTACTGCTGCTGCTTGCTTGCTGCTGCTGCTGCTTGCTTGCTGCTGCTTGCTGCTGCTGCTGCTTGCTGCTGCTTGCTGTTGCTGCTTGCTGCTGCTTGCTGCTGCTGCTTGCTGCTTGCTACTTCTTGCTGCTGCTACTGCTTGCTATTCCTTGCTATGAATTTTTGTGCAGGGGATTCAAATGAGTGCCCATTTAGCAATGAAATGTCGATTTACTTCCGTTTCAGCAAAAATGGGCACTCCCTATGTCCAAAAAACAGCATAGGTCATGCCGGATTTTTTCGTGAATTATTTTATTAACTTGTAGCATTTTCTTTATTTAGTGTGAACATGGCCGACAAGGAGGAAGCCAGTGGTTCTGCCAAGCCATTCTGGAAGTTGTCCCAAGAATTGGAAGAAGAGGAGATGATGAATGTAGAGGTAGATCAGGAGAGGGAGGAAGAAGAGGAGATGGAGGGCGGAGATCCCGATTATATGGATGTAGAAGAAGACGATATGGATCAGGGTGCCGACGACACCACTACCACCACATCTGGCGGTGAAGATGGTACCCAACAGAAGAAGAAGAAGCCACGGAAGGATAGGAAGGATCGGCGCCCAAACCAGCTGCTGACCGACCGAGAAGCAATCACACAAGTGTCGGAGAATGGGTATCCTCTGGCGCCTGAGCACGTTGTGGCCGGGTACGGAGGGCAAGTCGCGTGCATCCTCCGAAACACTGTCCCGCTCAACACCGAGAACCTGAGGAGTGAGGAGAACGAGCATTACCGCACACTCCTCTTGCGGAAGCTTCATGCTCGATACATCTTCGATCCCGAGTATGTCAACACGGATATCAGTAAGAATCCTGTGAATAACGCCGCCATCACGAAGATGAGCACCGCCCTGGCCAGCTGGAAAGGCAGGGTGAAGAAAATGATCCTCAAGGGTAAAACATTTGAGGAGGTCAATAAGAGCAACCCGACGGTCACAGAGGCGGACTATGATGAGATGAAGCTCAAGTGCGACCCCAACGACATACGTACAAAGGAAAAGAGTGACTGGGGGAAGAACTTGCAGTCCAAGAACTTGGGTGTCCACAACCTCGGTAGAGGCGGTTACCGAGGGAAGGATAAGATATGGGCACGAGAGGACGCAGAATATGCGGCGAAGGGCATCGAAAACCCTTGGCTCAGGATCGAAGATCCGACGGCCAGGGCAGTAATTAGGTCCAAGTACCATTGGGACCCGAAAACCAAGCAACTAACCACGGATCCGAAGGTGAAGAAGTTCGAGGAGATTCTGCTAGCTGAAGAAAAGGCATCTCATATGTCGTCATCCCAGGGTTCGACCACCACTGGGTCGTCAAGGTGGGACACAGCTTTGAATAGAGCTGTGAATGTGGTAAAGGGACGGCCAAAGTTGAAACCGCCGATGTCAGCAGGCCGTGTGCTCGGCGAAGGATTGTCCGTGAAATGGTCGGACAAGTTTGGCAAGCCAGAAAGGGGAAAAAAGTCACTCAATGCGGATGAAAGCCGCGAGCTTCAAGAACTCAGGGAGAAAGTGGCACAGATCCCACAGCTTGTCGAAAAACAAGTTCAAGAAAAGATGACCTCGTTCATCCCTACCATTGTTGAAGCGCTTGGGAGTTGGGAAGCGGCCGGTAGAGTTGGGCCGCCCCCGATACCCAGCATGGGCAGCAACTCAAACAACGCCGCGGCGCCGAACGTACGACCGGCCGCCAACACCGCGGCGCCAAACGTATTGGTGACACCCGTCGCCAACATCGCGGCACCGGAGATTAATGCAGCGGCAGGTACCGCGCAACGAAGCACTCCATCCGTGACCTGCACGCCGACGTACGTCGGCGGTCCTTCTACAGCAGCCGAGCTCGACGCCGTCAAGGTAACTAAGCGGCGGTGGCTCAACTTACACTTTCCGCATTGTGTAACCTATACACTTGCATAACATCTGGCCTACACCACCTGTTTTCGCAGGCCGTGGGCGCCGACGTTCCTTGCACTCTCCTACATTACGTCGACGACGTGTTGAAGGATGTTGCCACTGGTAGTATCATGCAACCGGGAAACAGGATGTTCCACGGTCGGCAGATGCCATCAAACGTGTTAAGGGTCCAAGTGGCTCGGACGCTGCAGGGTTGTGACCACGTGATGCCTCCCTTTCAGCCCGAGGGAGACGAAGATGAAGAGCCGAAAGCCCTCAGGCAGTGCTTTGGCTACCCAATGCTATGGCCGGAAAGTCAGATTCGTCTGGGGGCAGGGAGCACCGCCCCACGCATAACACCGCCGGTCGTGCCGGGGCCAAGCCATGTGGTGCCTGATCCTGATCCTGAAATGCAGATGGCACAGGATCCAAATGATGATGATGATGATGTCAACGTTGAGGCCTACATCAATACTGCCTACTGTGATGGCTTAGATGACCTTGATCAAGGTCCCTCGGACAAACGACAAACTATCACCAAACGTTTGTCATTCCATTCTCAGGAGACGCCTCCAGACGCCGCCTGGACGGAGCCTCCAAGAGGCTTTATCTCCCCCACGACACTCCATAAGGTGGTCGAGAAGCAGAATGCAATTCCTATGAAGAAGAAGGAAAGGAAAAGGAAAAATAAGAAGGAAATTGAGAGCCAGCCGCCGCCGGTTACAAAACCGATCCGAGCTCAGGACGGGCCACCAAGACACAAGGGTCTTAATCACATCGTGCATACTATGGGTGAGCCGATGCTGAATGAGCGAATGCTCAAGGCTTGCAGTGCCGATATGCGGAGTCTACATGACTCTATTCTATACCTAGAACAGCGCCAACTTGATGAAAATGATTCAACGTACCCGCTTTACATGGCCAAGGTGCCAAAGGGCAAGGGCTTCGTCGAGGCTGCCCCCGCCGATATTATGCTTCTTCGGTTTGCCGACGTCTTTGACCTATTTCACATGTATCGGCTATACCAGACCTTCGTCCGCCTTTTTTCTCTAAGTATTCAGATGCAGATCATACGAGACAAGACCCCGGGCATCGTGGTAGTGGACCCCTACTACATGTGTGAAAGCCAATTGTCTAAGTTGGCGGGCCGAAATGCCGCTATTAGCTATCTCAGCGACGTCATGATATCAAACATTGGGAAGGACTTGCTCCTGGCCTACTTTCCCGAGTAAGTGATTGGCTCGCCGCCTTCTTTCTTAGATTTCCATCTCGGTCTTTGCCAACATTTTGTTTGATTTGTTTTGCGCAGTGACAAATACTGCACACTCATCCACATCTCCCCGGTGTATATGCGTACCCTGTTTTTGGACTCGGGCAGTGCAATCAAGAAAAACTATACGCATGTCAAGATAGTTTTGGATGATGCTCTTACCAAGTACGTCCTTCAGGGTGGCTCATTCAAGAGTAAACGGCCGCCCAAGCACGGCTTGTACAGCTTCGCCCATACTACGTCGTTCCCCTGCGTCAAGCAGCCCGAGGGAAGTCACAGGGAGGCCTATTACGCCTTATATCATATGCTGGCGATGGTACGGGACAAGAAAAACTCGACGCTACCAGATTCACTCTAACCCTGGGCCGAAAAGTTGGCGATGATTGATGATGACAATCTACGAGGACAGTTCTATCGCATCCAGGAGCAGTTTGCGACAATCATCTTTCAAGATGTCGTCAGAAAAGGGGGGATGTTCTACACTGCCCAGCTGAAGCCGTCAAATGAAGAAGTAGATCAGAGGCTGCTTCTGCAGGGTGACGACAGGGCATTCTTTTTGCCAGGACGCGGCTTCCGCTTTGTTCCTGATACTGGCAAGCAAAAGTTGTAATAATAAGTACACTATGTATCTAGCTTCCTTAGCATGGCATGTTTTGTAGACATCGGTGAACTTATTAGTTCTGATCGTGTCGTGTGTGATGAACACTTAGTTGTGGTGTTAAAGTTAATAAGTACATCCTAGTTAATTATGTCATATTTCATTACTATGCATACATGTGATGAACTTCTTGCTTTCTGTTATCTAACCTTATTTGTCTTGAAGGTAGGGATGCCGTACGTTGTGTACAAAGGTAGGGTTCCTGGAGTTTATGTCCACTGGGAAGATTGCTTGAAGCAAGTCAATAGGTTCAAGGGCAACAGCTACAAAGGGTACACGACAATGGCGGAGGCGGAAGCTAGGTGGAGGAACCACCTTCGAGAGGAGAGGAGGACGACCTTCTTCAGCGTCACCACCGCCGTCTTGCTTACCGCGGTGATTGCGGTTGTAGTGTACTTCATCGTACCGTAGCGTGTGGGATGATGAACTTGCGTATTTGATCGGTATCGATGACTTAGAGATATTGAACTCATGTAATATGTGATCGCTTCATTTCGAAATTAATGAGATTCATATTCCGTGTCTATTTCATACTAAATATATTACATTTCCTGTATACTTCTTGTAATCTTGTATTTTTGCAATTTCCTGTTTAAAAACTGTAATCTAGCAGTATAAATGGCTTTATTTTCGAAATTTGAAAAAACATACCCGTAGCGCATTGCCCAGTGATGCGCTGCTGATGTTGTTGAGTACCCGTAGCGCATGGTGTATGTGGTGCGCTACCACTAATGCATATACCCGTAGCGCACTGAGCTTTAGCCGTAGCGCACAGTGTGATGCGCTACGGGTAGGTAGGATACCCGTAGCGCACGGAGGTGGTGCGCTACGATTAAGTAGATACCAGTGGCGTGGTAGTGGCAGCGCGGGGGCATGCGCTACGGGTAATAAAAACAGGTGCGCTACGGGTAGCTGTTTTCCTAGTAGTGAGTCTTTGTCTCACAGGGTTGACTCTTGTTGGAAGATTTCTAGATCAGATGAAGAGTCTCTCTTTCGATGGTAGCGGTTGATGTCTACGCACTTCTATTCTTGTAGACACTTGTTGCGCCTCCAAGTGCAGAGGTTTGTAGAACAGCAGCAAGTTTCCCTTAAGTGGATCACCCAAGGTTTATCGAACTCAGGGAGGTTAGAGGTCAAAGCTATCCCTCTCAAGCAACCCTGCAATTACGATACAGAAAGTCTCTTGTGTCCCCAACACACCCAATACACTTGTCAGATGTATAGGTGCACTAGTTCGGCGAAGAGATAGTGAAATACAAGTGGTATAGATGATTATAAGTAGCAAATGTGATTTGAAATAAATATCGCTGCAAGCAAACAAGTAACAAAACAGCAAGTAAACGATGTCCAAAGCTTGGAAACAAGGCCTAGGGATCATACTTTCACTAGTGCACACACTCCCAACAATATAACATGATTGAACAAACACTACTAGGAAAACAGCTACCCGTAGCGCACCTGTTTTTATTACCCGTAGCGCATGCCCCCGCGCTGCCACTACCACGCCACTGGTATCTACTTAATCGTAGCGCACCACCTCCGTGCGCTACGGGTATCCTACCTACCCGTAGCGCATCACACTGTGCGCTACGGCTAAAGCTCAGTGCGCTACGGGTATATGCATTAGTGGTAGCGCACCACATACACCATGCGCTACGGGTACTCAACAACATCAGCAGCGCATCACTGGGCAATGCGCTACGGGTATGTTTTTTCAAATTTCGAAAATAAAGCCATTTATACTGCTAGATTACAGTTTTTAAACAGGAAATTGCAAAAATACAAGATTACAAGAAGTATACAGGAAATGTAATATATTTAGTATGAAATAGACACGGAATATGAATCTCATTAATTTCGAAATGAAGCGATCACATATTACATGAGTTCAATATCTCTAAGTCATCGATACCGATCAAATACGCAAGTTCATCATCCCACACGCTACGGTACGATGAAGTACACTACAACCGCAATCACCGCGGTAAGCAAGACGGCGGCGGTGACGCTGAAGAAGGTCGTCCTCCTCTCCTCTCGAAGGTGGTTCCTCCACCTAGCTTCCGCCTCCGCCATCGTCGTGTACCCTTTGTAGCTATTGCCCTTGAACCTATTGACTTGCTTCAAGCAATCTTCCCAGTGGACATAAACTCCAGGAACCCTACCTTTGTACACAACGTACGGCATCCCTACCTTCAAGACAAATAAGGTTAGATAACAGAAAGCAAGAAGTTCATCACATGTATGCATAGTAATGAAATATGACATAATTAACTAGGATGTACTTATTAACTTTAACACCACAACTAAGTGTTCATCACACACGACACGATCAGAACTAATAAGTTCACCGATGTCTACGAAACATGCCATGCTAAGGAAGCTAGATACATAGTGTACTTATTATTACAACTTTTGCTTGCCAGTATCAGGAACAAAGCGGAAGCCGCGTCCTGGCAAAAAGAATGCCCTGTCGTCGCCCTGCAGAAGCAGCCTCTGATCTACTTCTTCATTTGACGGCTTCAGCTGGGCAGTGTAGAACATCCCCCCTTTTCTGACGACATCTTGAAAGATGATTGTCGCAAACTGCTCCTGGATGCGATAGAACTGTCCTCGTAGATTGTCATCATCAATCATCGCCAACTTTTCGGCCCAGGGTTGGAGTGAATCTGGCAGCGTCGAGTTTTTCTTGTCCCGTACCATCGCCAGCATATGATATAAGGCGTAATAGGCCTCCCTGTGACTTCCCTCGGGCTGCTTGACGCAGGGGAACGACGTAGTATGGGCGAAGCTGTACAAGCCGTGCTTGGGCGGCCGTTTACTCTTGAATGAGCCACCCTGAAGGACGTACTTGGTAAGAGCATCATCCAAAACTATCTTGACATGCGTATAGTTTTTCTTGATTGCACTGCCCGAGTCCAAAAACAGGGTACGCATATACACCGGGGAGATGTGGATGAGTGTGCAGTATTTGTCACTGCGCAAAACAAATCAAACAAAATGTTGGCAAAGACCGAGATGGAAATCTAAGAAAGAAGGCGGCGAGCCAATCACTTACTCGGGAAAGTAGGCCAGGAGCAAGTCCTTCCCAATGTTTGATATCATGACGTCGCTGAGATAGCTAATAGCGGCATTTCGGCCCGCCAACTTAGACAATTGGCTTTCACGCATGTAGTAGGGGTCCACTACCACGATGCCCGGGGTCTTGTCTCGTATGATCTGCATCTGAATACTTAGAGAAAAAAGGCGGACGAAGGTCTGGTATAGCCGATACATGTGAAATAGGTCAAAGACGTCGGCAAACCGAAGAAGCATAATATCGGCGGGGGCAGCCTCGACGAAGCCCTTGCCCTTTGGCACCTTGGCCATGTAAAGCGGGTACGTTGAATCATTTTCATCAAGTTGGCGCTGTTCTAGGTATAGAATAGAGTCATGTAGACTCCGCATATCGGCACTGCAAGCCTTGAGCATTCGCTCATTCAGCATCGGCTCACCCATAGTATGCACGATGTGATTAAGACCCTTGTGTCTTGGTGGCCCGTCCTGAGCTCGGATCGGTTTCGTAACCGGCGGCGGCTGGCTCTCAATTTCCTTCTTATTTTTCCTTTTCCTTTCCTTCTTCTTCATAGGAATTGCATTCTGCTTCTCGACCACCTTATGGAGTGTCGTGGGGGAGATAAAGCCTCTTGGAGGCTCCGTCCAGGCGGCGTCTGGAGGCGTCTCCTGAGAATGGAATGACAAACGTTTGGTGATAGTTTGTCGTTTGTCCG
Source organism: Dactylis glomerata (assembly GCA_007115705.1). Lineage (NCBI taxonomy): Eukaryota > Viridiplantae > Streptophyta > Magnoliopsida > Poales > Poaceae > Dactylis > Dactylis glomerata. The sequence goes on from QXEO01001561.1 coordinate 47,377, forward strand.
AGGGACCTTGATCAAGGTCATCTAAGCCATCACAGTAGGCAGTATTGATGTAGGCCTCAACGTTGACATCATCATCATCATTTGGATCCTGTGCCATCTGCATTTCAGGATCAGGATCAGGCACCACATGGCTTGGCCCCGGCACGACCGGCGGTGTTATGCGTGGGGCGGTGCTCCCTGCCCCCAGACGAATCTGACTCTCCGGCCATAGCATTGGGTAGCCAAAGCACTGCCTGAGGGCTTTCGGCTCTTCATCTTCGTCTCCCTCGGGCTGAAAGGGAGGCATCACGTGGTCACAACCCCGCAGCGTCCGAGCCACTTGGACCCTTAACACGTTTGATGGCATCTGCCGACCGTGGAACATCCTGTTTCCCGGTTGCATGATACTACCAGTGGCAACATCCTTCAACACGTCGTCGACGTAATGTAGGAGAGTGCAAGGAACGTCGGTGCCCGCGGCCTGCGAAAACAGGTGGTGTAGGCCAGATGTTATGCAAGTGTATAGGTTACACAATGCGGAAAGTGTAAGTTGAGCCACCGCCGCTTAGTTACCTTGACGGCGTCGAGCTCGGCTGCTGTAGAAGGACCGCCGACGTACGTCGGCGTGCAGGTCACGGATGGAGTGCTTCGTTGCGCAGTACCTGCCGCTGCATTAATCTCCGGCGCCGTGATGTTGGCGACGGGTGTCACCAATACGTTTGGCGCCGCGGTGTTGGCGGCCGGTCGTACGTTCGGCGCCGCGGCGTTGTTTGAGTTGCTGCCCATGCTAGGTATCGGGGGCGGCCCAACTCGACCGGCCGCTTCCCAACTCCCAAGCGCTTCAACAATGGTAGGGATGAACGAGGTCATCTTTTCTTGAACTTGTTTTTCGACAAGCTGTGGGATCTGTGCCACTTTCTCCCTGAGTTCTTGAAGCTCGCGGCTTTCATCCGCATTGAGTGACTTTTTTCCCCTTTCTGGCTTGCCAAACTTGTCCGACCATTTCACGGACAATCCTTCGCCGAGCACACGGCCTACTGACGTCGGCGGTTTCAACTTTGGCCGTCCCTTTACCACATTCACAGCTCTATTCAAAGCTGTGTCCCACCTTGACGACCCAGTGGTGGTCGAACCCTGGGATGACGACGTATGAGATGCCTTTTCTTCAGCTAGCAGAATCTCCTCGAACTTCTTCACCTTCGGATCCGTGGTTAGTTGCTTGGTTTTCGGGTCCCAATGGTACTTGGACCTAATTACTGCCCTGGCCGTCGGATCTTCGATCCTGAGCCAAGGGTTTTCGATGCCCTTCGCCGCATATTGTACGTCCTCTCGTGCCCATATCTTATCCTTCCATCGGTAACCGCCGCTACCGAGGTTGTGGACACCCAAGTTCTTGGACTGCAAGTTCTTCCCCCAGTCACTCTTTTCCTTTGTACGTATGTCGTTGGGGTCGCACTTGAGCTTCATCTCATCATAGTCCGCCTCCGTGACCGTCGGGTTGCTCTTATTGACCTCCTCAAATGTTTTACCCTTGAGGATCATTTTCTTCACCCTGCCTTTCCAGCTGGCCAGGGCGGTGCTCATCTTCGTGATGGCGGCGTTATTCACAGGATTCTTACTGATATCCGTGTTGACATACTCGGGATCGAAGATGTATCGAGCATGAAGCTTCCGCAAGAGGAGTGTGCAGTAATGCTCGTTCTCCTCACTCCTCAGGTTCTCGGTGTTGAGCGGGACAGTGTTTCGGAGGATGCACGCGACTTGCCCTCCGTACCCGGCCACAACGTGCTCAGGCGCCAGAGGATACCCATTCTCCGACACTTGTGTGATTGCTTCTCGGTCGGTCAGCAGCTGGTTTGGGCGCCGATCCTTCCTATCCTTCCGTGGCTTCTTCTTCTTCTTCTGTTGGGTACCATATTCACCGCCAGATGTGGTGGTAGTGGTGTCGTCGGCACCCTGATCCATATCGTCTTCTTCTACATCCATATAATCGGGATCTCCGCCCTCCATCTCCTCTTCTTCCTCCCTCTCCTGATCTACCTCTACATTCATCATCTCCTCTTCTTCCAATTCTTGGGACAACTTCTAGAATGGCTTGGCAGAACCACTGGCTTCCTCGTTGTCGGCCATGTTCACACTAAATAAAGAAAATGCTACAAGTTAATAAAATAATTCACGAAAAAATCCGGCATGACCTATGCTGTTTTTTGGACATAGGGAGTGCCCATTTTTGCTGAAACGGAAGTAAATCGACATTTCATTGCTAAATGGGCACTCATTTGAATCCCCTGCACAAAAATTCATAGCAAGCAATAGCAAGCAGTAGCAGCAAGCAGCAGCAGCAAGAAGTAGCAAGCAGCAAGCAGCAGCAGCAGCAAGCAGCAGCAGCAAGCAGCAGCAGCAGCAAGCAGCAGCAGCAGCAAGCAAGCAGCAGCAGTAGCAAGCAGCAGCAGCAGCAAGCAGCAGCTGCTGCAAAATTCATAGTACACAAAATTCATAGTACACATAATACATAGTACATATGCCTCCCAGGTTTACACATTTTACTAAGAAAGGAATAAAGGGAAGTACTTGCAATATTCATACAGAATTCTTGATATACCTTCTGAACAGTACATGGCAAAAATACTTCCATTATTCATACACATTTTAGTAAGCTAATTATCTCCCTATTGATCATGCAGATGGAGCACATATAGCAGCAGCACAAATACAGCATTGCTTGAAAGTTGTTTGTTGGGTCAGATGGAGGAGTACCAGAAGGTGGTTAAGGCTAACAGAAAAAGCCGGAGTACATGACACACCACTGTCCACTCGGCATAATTTGTTCAGATAAATATGTTAATGAAGAGAAATACAGATGCATGCAGTGTGTATTACCACTGTCCACTAGGAGTAATATGTTTCTACAGAATAGTATTCACCCTGACAACTTTTACTCCTGAATCATGTATGCACATTTGCTGTCAATTGGTTGACAATGCAAACATGATATACTGCAGTCTACAGATTAAACAAGTGTATCTCTGCATTCTGAAAACATTTTCATTTGAGCCCGCCTCACTTAAAATTCTACTGCATAGATGAAATAGTTTGGTCCTTCACGACAAATATATACTCTTAAGTAGCAACCATAAGTATATACTACAGGAGTATCCGAGTATGTCAAATGTTTCTTGTAGATATCATGCAGGCATTTGGTCTCCATGAGAAGTAACGAGTTTAGATTAAATTTCATGTAAAATGTTTCTAATTCAGCATTTAACATTTGCTACAGAGTTAGAGTAATCATCTCTTTGCAAGTTGCTTTTCTAAGGTTTATTTTTCTACCTTGGCAGTTAATGGTTGATCGAAATGGGTTCCAGCCACCAGATGTGGCAAGCCACCACCATGAGAAAACAAAAGATATATACTTGAAATCCAGCAAGTAACAAGAGAAAAAAGACTCCAACCATTCAAGTTAGTGAGCAGGTCAAGAATTAAGCATTAGCATTGAGCAGAAGAGGTTTTCAGAGCATGTTTACCTTGCTTGTTGCAGATGCCGGGGGGGAGTGGATTGGGGCGGCGGGTCAGCAGGTGCACGACGGCCTGAGCTGGTCGACCTGTGCCGGCCCTGGAGGAGTGGATCCGGCGGCGGGGATGGGCCGGGAGGACCGCAGGCGGCGTCGACCGGGAGGCTGGGTCGTGCGGCTACGGAAGAAGAGGAGGCGGCGTCGACCGCAGGGGACCCTCTTCTGCGACGCGGCGGCGCGGCTCCTCTGCACGGCGGCGCGGCTCCTCTGCACGGCGCGGCTCCTCTGCACGGCGGCGCGGCTTCGACACGGCGGCGGTAGCTAGGGTTGGTCTGGAGATGGTGGGGAAGTGGTCGATTGGCTGGGGGGGAGAAGCAGCCCGTGGCTTGGCTATGAAGCAGCACACTCGTAGCGCATGGAGGTATGGTGCGCTACGGGTAATATTACCCGTAGCGCACGGGGGGGGGGGGGGGGGGGGGGGTGGTGCGCTACGGCTAACGAGAGATACAGTTTATAAATAAACAAACCCTTCTAAGACACAAGCTTCCGTCTACCCGAGTGGCTTCGGCCAGCCAGCCTGTTCTAAGCCTAGGAGTTCCAGGTTCGAGTCCTGGAACCCAATTTTTTTTGTTTTATTGTTTATTTAACTTTTTAGCATGTTATTACATTCTTATATATTATAATATATATTATATAGTAAATAAGCACAAATAATATTTTTGTTTCATGCCAAAAATACAAAAGTGAGTGATAAATGATACAAAATATGAGTTACATATCTAGTTTGGTTTCATTTTTTAATTGACTTTTTAACATGTTATTACATTATAATATATTACAATATATATTATAAACTAAATAAGCACACATAATATTTTTGTATCATGCCAAAAATACAAAGTGATTGATAAATGATACAAAATATAAGTTACATGTCTAGTTTGGTCCAAAAATGGATAAGTGATACATAATAATAATATGCCCACACACACGGTCAAGCTTGCTACCGTTTCACAATCTTTTTGCCCTTCTTTGTCAATGTTGAATAATTAAGCCCCGGAACCGCGAGACTTCTTCTCTTGAACGGTAGACCTTTAGGTTGGGTGGTCCGGCTTCTTCTTGTTGTGTATGGTTCATCGGCATCGCTTTCATCTTCCATCTTCGGGTCACCGTACATGTCAAAGTCTTGCTCGTTGGCGACTCCATCCATTTCGATGATGTTCCTTTTGCCTCTTCTCACGACAACCCGGGTAGGCTTTGGCGGGTCGGTAATGAAGAAGCATTGGTCCACTTGGCTTGCCAGTACCCATGGCTCATTTTTAGCGGTGACGTTTGCGCCGGCAGTCTTGGATTTGGCTTCGGGTATAACCATGGTGGTGAAATACCGGTCTTCTTTTACGACATTTTTGGCCCATCTAACACGAAACATCGGCACCTTCTCCCCAGCGTAGCTCAGCTCCCAGATCTCCTCGATCCTTCCGTAGTATCTTTGCTTGACATCACCGGTGTAGGCTTCCATCGTTACCCCTGAGTTCTGGTAATCGCAATTACTGTCCTTTTCCTCAGTGTAAAATGTGTAGCCATTGATATCATATGCCTGATAGGTCATTAGGCAGTGTTCAGCTCCCTGTGACAAGGCGAATATGAGTTTTTCTTCCTCGGAAGATTGCATTGGTGGGGGATTAGCTAGAAGCTTGTCCTTGAACCAACGCGTGAAATTGGAGTTGTGCTCATTGATTATTGCTCCTTCTGTCCTCTGCTCGCCCCTGTGACTATACTTATTCGCAATAAAGCTTTTGTGCTCTTCTACCCAAGGGTTGATCAGTTGCATGTGCTGTAGCGCGACTAGGTTTGCTCTATCAAAGTCGGCGCGTCGACCAGTGAAGTCGATATGCATTTCATGACGACCCTCGCGGTGACCCCATCCATCGATCCTGTCAAGGTGCTTGTTGATGGGCAGACCAACAGGGTTTTCGATGTTAAGATAATTCGTGCAGAAGGAGATGCACTCTTCGGTCAGGAAGCCCTTGGCTATGCTTCCATCGGGACGTGATCTATTGCGAACGTATCCTTTGATGACACCATTCATCCTTTCAAACGGCATCATGCTGTGCAGGAACATCGGCCCGAGTTGGACGATATCCTCCACGATATGGACGAGCAGATGTACCATAATATCAAAGAATGCGGGTGGGAAGTACATCTCTAGCTCGCATAGAATCACCACGATCTCTTCCTGTAGCCTGTGAAGTTTCCTCAGGCTAATTGACTTCCGAGAGATGACGTCGAAAAAGTTGCAGAGGCCAAACAACGTTTTGCGGATGTGCTCGTCCATTATTCCTCGAATTGCAACCGGAAGTATCTGCGTCATCAGCACGTGACAGTTGTGAGACTTCATCCCGCTGAACTTCTGCTTCGCTTTGTCTAGGTATCTACTTATCTTGCCCGAGTAACCGTAGGGAACTTTGACTCCTAGGAGGCAGTTGAAAAACTGCTCGATCTCCTGAGGACTTAGAGTGAAGCACGAAGCGGGGCAGTGATACTCGTTCCTCTTGGCCCTTTTTCCCTTGCGACGACCTTCGGTCTCCTCATCATCATCGTCATCATCATCAGATCGTCCTAAGTGAAGGTCTTCCCTGATCTTCATAAATGCCAAGTCGTGCCTTGCTTTCGGTCCGTCTTTGGTCCTATCAGGCATGTTGAGAAGGGTGCCAAGCAGACTCTCGCACACGTTTTTTGTGATATGCATGACATCAAGGCTATGGGGCATGTGGAGGATCTTCCAGTAAGGCAGATCCCAGAAAACAGACCTCCTTTTCCATACCTTCAGGAGCGGCTTGGGCGCCTTTCGCTTCTTTCTCGGTGCAGGGCACTCTGGCCAACTTGTCAACAACTCATCGATTTCGTCGCCGCTCCTTAGACATGGGGGATCTCGGATCTCAATTTTACCATTGAACAGATCTTTGCGTTTTCTCCATGGGTCATCCTTGCAAAGCCACCTTCGATGCCCAAGGAACACGGTCTTCGAAGAACCGGGATCTTTCTGTAGCTGGTGATATGTTGTGTCATCCATGCACCGAATACAGGCACAATATCCGTGGACCACCTGCCCCGAGACATATCCGCAACCGAGATAGTCATGCACCGTCGTGACCAACGCGGCTCTCATAGGAAAATAATCTTGTGCGACGGCGTCCCATGTATTGGGTGGTGTGTCCCATAACGTGGCTACTTCCTCTGTCAGCAGACCGAGATACAGTTGGATGTCATTTCCCGGTTGTTTTGGACCTTGAATTAGCATAGTCATTTGTATGTACCTCCTCTTCATGCACAGCCAGGGGGGTAGGTTGTACATCCATACAAATACGGGCCAGGTGCTATGGGTGCTGCTCTGGCTGCCAAACGGATTGAGTCCATCGGTGCTCACACCCAACCTGACGTTCCTTGGATCATTACCAAATTTTGGGCACTCGATGTCCAATGCCTTCCACTGGCTAGCATCTGAAGGGTGTCTCAGTATCATGTCCTCCTGATCATCATCGTCATCATCTTTTGGCTTCTTCCTTTCCGCGTGCCAGCGCATAAGCTTTGCTTCCTTAGGGTCTGCGAAATATCGCTGTAGACGAGGAGTGATCGGAAAGTACCATACTACCTTTCGAGGAGCTTTCTTCCCACTCTTGTATCGAGATGCGCCGCACACCGGACATGTGTTTCTCTCCGCATCTTCTCGCCGATAAATGATGCAATCATTAATGCAAGCATGGTATCTCACGTGAGGTAAATCAAGAGGGCACACGATTTTCTTGGCCTCCTCGATACTAGTTGGACACTTGTTCCCCTCGGGAAGACGCTCCTGCCAGAATGCCATGTTTTCGTCAAAGCTTTTGTCGGTCCATTTGTGTCTTGCCTTCATCTGCAGTGCCCTGAGCGTGACATCCAAACGTGTATCCCCGGGCCTGCATCCTGCATACAATGGAGTAACCGCGTCCTTCTCTAGGCTCGCCAGCTTGGCTTTCTCTCTAGCGGCATCCCGCGCGTTGCTTGTCGGCTTGAGAAGTAGTGCTTGAACGTAAGGGTTCTGCACCCAGCTACCTGACGGTGTTCCATCTGCTCCGGCATCTTGATCTTCTTCACCATGTCCGGCATCTTGATCTTCTTCACCATGTCCGGCATCTTGATCTTCTCCACCATGTCCGGCATCTTGATCTTCTCCACCATGTCCGGCATCTTCTCCGCCTTCATCATGACTGGGAAAATCTTTGTCACCACCATGCCCTTCCTCATCATTTCCCATCGCCGCTCCATGGACGTTGTCATCATCTTCGTCACTTATCCACCGAGTGTAGCCATCCATGAAACCGCGAGAGAGCAGGTGGCTCTGCAGTTGCCCGGAATAAGGGTCGATATAGCACTTCAGTTTGCATTTGTGACACGGACACTTTATCTCCGTCTGGTTATTTCGAATCATGTCGTGCGTCGCGGCTTTCATATATCTTGCCACTATGCCTTCATTCATCGACCTGACCATGGTTGCCTGGTATACATATATATAGAGCAAGAGAATATCTTAGAACCGGCCAAATACACACATAGTCGTCCAAAAATTTCGGCATGACCTTCCCTAAAAATGGACCTATCCGTGGTGCCAAAATATACCGAAATGGAAGTAAATCAACATTTTGGCATAACAACATTGGCACCATCGGTAAATCATCATATTTGGATCCAAACAAATAAGAATTCATACATACAAACGTGTTCCGATGCCACACAAGCATGCATACATACAAACAACAATGACACACCTACAAGCATACAAACACCGATGCCACACACCGATGTCCTCATATTACTCACCTATTATAGACGATACCGCGACACGAGAGAACGAGATAGTGTGTGTGCACGAGATAGTAATAAAGTGATATCTAAAGGTTAGTAGACATTGCACTCATATATCTACCAACCAAAGTAGCTTTAATAAGCTAAAATAGATGGAAGATTGATGAAATTAGGTTGGGGAGGAGGAGGGGGACGACCATATCTACTTGTGAATGGAGGGGGAAGAAGAGGGGCAATGATTGGAGCTAGGTGGCTTCATGACTTAAAAATAAGCATCCCAGGTTAGCCGTAGCGCATTGTATAGGCATGCGCTGCGGGTAGAGAACTTACCCGTAGCGCATGCCTATACAATGCGCTACGGCTAACCTGGGATTATGCCTATATACCCCTCCTAACCTTACCCGTAGCGCACCTCTCGTGCATGCGCTACGGCTAACAAGTGTTACCCGTAGCGCATGCACGAGAGGTGCGCTACGGGTAAGCTTAGGAAAAACGGCCGTCCATGTCTACGAATAGCCGTAGCGCACGCTTAGCTATGGTGCGCTGCGGATAATGCGTATAGCAGCAGCGCACCCTGCAGGGTGCGCTACGGCTAAATAGCCGCAGCGCACCACTTACTCTATGCGCTACGGGTAAGTCCTCCACCTATAGCTGTTTTCCTAGTAGTGAAATATCAACTTCTCTCCACTATGGTACTCTGAATTACTCTCCTATTGAATAACACTAATCATTGCGTAGTGGCTACAGAAGCACCCCTTAAAGTTCATCAAGTACTTGACAAACACCACTCATAGCGATACCCAAATCAAAGAACAACTCAAGATAGATATCATTGCAACTTAGACCAAGTACTAACACGGTGCACACACTGTCAACATTACACCATGAAAGGAGGAATAGATCACTCAATACTATCATAGTAATAATTACTCTCAT